>CM052815.1:57906647-57999924 GCA_028533885.1 Nasua narica
GATCTATAAAGAACTCCTCAAACTCAACACTCACAAAACAGATAATCACATCAAAAAATGGGCAGAAGACATGAACAGACACTTCTCCAAAGAAGACATACAAAGGGCTAACAGACACATGAAAAAATGTTCATCTTTAGCCATCAGAGAGATTCACATCAAAACCACACAGAGATACCACCTTATACAAGTTAGAATGGTCAAAATCAACAAGACAGTAAACAACAAATGTTGGAGAGGATGTGGAGAAAGGGGAACCCTCCTCCACTGTTGGTGGGAATGCAAGTTGGTGCAGCCACTTTGGAAAACAGTGTGGAGGTTCCTCAAGATATTAAAAATAGAGCTACCCTATGACCCTGCAATTGTACTACTGGGTATTTACCCCAAAGAAGCAGATGCAGTACAAAGAAGGGCCCATGTACCCCAATGTTCATAGCAGCAATGGCCACAATTGTCAAACTGCCCTTCAACAGATGAGTGGACAAGGAAGATGTGGCACATCTATACAATGGAATATTATGCCTCCATCAGAAAGGATGAATATTCAACTTTCGTATCAACACGGACAGGACTAGAAGAGATTATGCAGAGTGAAATAAGTCAAGCGGACAGAGTCAATTATCTTATGGTCTCACTTATGTGTGGAGTATAAAAAAAATCATAGAGGGCATTGTGAGAAGGAAAGGAAGGCTGAATGGGGGGAAATTGGAGGGTGCGATGAACCAGGAGAGACTGTGGACTCTGAGCAACAAACTGAGTGGTTTGGAGGGGAGAAGGGGGGGGGTTGGGCGAGCCAGGTGGTGGGTATTGAGAAGGGCACGTATTGCATGGAGCACTGGGTGTGGTGCATGAACAATCAATCTTGTAACACTGAAAAAATTAAATAAACATATTTGGGGAAAACAAACAAACAAACAAAGAAAATCAATAAAGAAACAAGATCTTTGAATGACACATTGGACCAAATGGACCTCACAGATATATACAGAAAATTCCACCCTAAAACAACGGAATACTCATTCTTCTTGAGAACACATGGAACTTTCTCCAGAATAGACCACTTACTGAGTCACAAATTAGGACTCACCTGATACCAAAAGATTAAAGATGATTCTCTACATATTCTCTGACCACAATGCTTTGAAACTGGAACTCAACCACAAGAAAAAGTTTGGAAGGAATTCAAACACTTGGAGGCTAAAGACCAACCTGCTCAAGAATGTTGGGATCAACCAGGAAATCAAAGAAGAACTTATACAATTCATGGAAACCGGTGAGAATGAGGACACATCTGTCCAAAACCTATGGGACATGACAAAGGTGGTCCTAAGGGGGAAATACATAGCCATCCAAGCCTCACTCAAAAAAATCGAAAAATCCCAAATACACCAGCTCTCTTTACACCTTAAAGAACTAGAAAATAAACAACAAATTAAACCGACCCCACGCACAAGAAGGGAGATAATCAAGATTAGAGCAGAGATCAATGAGTTAGAAACTAGAGAAATAGCAAAATGTATCAACGAAACCAGAAGTTGGTTTTTTGAAAGAATCAATAAGATCGATAAGCCACTGGCCAAACTAACCCAAAAGAAAAGAGAGAGAACCAAAATTAACAAAATTATGAATGAAAGGGGAGAGATCATAACTAATTCAAGGAAATAGAAACAATCATCAGAAATTATTACAGCTATACGCCAATAAGTTAAACAACTTAGAAGAAATGGATGCATTCCTGGAAACCTATAAACTTCCAAGACTAAAACAGGAAGAAATTGACAACCTGAATAGACCAGTATCTAGTAACAATATTGAAGCAGTGATCAAAAACCTCCCAGAAAACAAGAGTCCAGGACCTGATGGATTCCCTGGGGAATTCTACCAAACATTCAAGGAAGAGATAATACCTATTCTCCTGAAACTGTTTCAAAAAATAGGAACAGAAGGAAAACTTCCAAACTCTTTCTATGAAGCCAGCATTACCCTGATCCCCAAACCAGGCAAAGACCCCATCCAAAAGGAGAATTTCAGACCAATATCCCTGATGAATATGGATGCCAAGAGTCTCAACAAGATCTTAGCTAATAGGATCCAAAAGCACATTAAAAAGATTATTCACCATGACCAGGTGGGATTTATCCCTGGTATGCAAGGGTGGTTCAACATTTGCAAATCAATCAATGTGATAGAACAAATCAATAAGAGAAGAGAGAAGAGGGACGCCTGGGTGGCTCAGTTGGTTGGGCAGCTGCCTTTGGCTCAGGTTATGATCCCAGCATCTTGGGATCGAGTCCCGCATTGGGCTCCTTGCTCTGCGGGGAGCCTGCTCCTATCTCTGCCTCTGCCTGCCTCTCTGCCTGCTTGTGTTCTCTCTCTGTTAAATAAATAAATAAAATCTTGAACTACTGGGTATTTACCCCAAAGAAGCAGATTCAGTACAAAGAAGGGCCACACATACCCCAATGTTCATAGCAGCAATGGCCACCATTGCCAAACTGTGGAAAGAGCAAGGATGCCCTTCAACAGATGAATGGATAAAGAAGACATGGCCCATATATATAATGTAATATTATGCCTCCATCGGAAAGGATGAATACACAACTTTTGTGTCAACATGGACGAGACTGGAAGAGATTATGCAGAGTGAAATAAGTCAAGCAGAGAGAGTCAATTATCATATGGTTTCACTTATGTGTGGAGCACAAGGAAAAACATGGAGGACATTGTGAGAAGGAAAGGAAGGGTGAATTGGGGGAAATTGGAAGGGGAAATGAACCATTTCTGACATTAGGGATTGTGGACTCTGAGCAACAAACTGAGGGTTTTGGAGGGGTGGTGGGTGCGGGGTTGGGTGAGCCTGGTGGTGGGTATTGAGGAGGGCACGTACTGAATGGAGCACTGGGTGTGGTACATGAATAATAAATCTTGGAACACTGAAAAAATAAAATTAAATTAACTAGAAAAAAAATTGTCCCCTACCCATTGTTTCTAGTCAAATATTAAGGATTTTATCTAGGCAAACAAGGTACTCTGTCATTTACCTCCTGTCTCCCTTCCAAACTTATCTCCAGTTTGTTGTCCTTGAACCTATATCAGTATGGAATGCCTTGTAGTTCTCCAAATGTGCTTCATTGGGTCAACACTTATTCCTTTATACAGACTAGTCACTGGGACAAGAGTGACTTTTATTCTCCCTGTTCTTCCCACTTGATAAAACCTAGTCATCATTTAGACATCCAGCTCAGGCAAAATATTTTTCATGAATTATTCCTTGACCATCTTCCCAACAGCACTGATCACTCTTCTGTTTATCTTACATAGAAACAATACTCTCTTATATCTAAATAATGATTTTTACCATGTTTTTTTCTCAATAAAATTTTGATGAAGGAGTAAAGTAGTGTGGGGGAATGAACAAGGTTTTGGGTTAAACTACACCTAGATCTGAATTTCTCCTTCACTATATTTTAACTCTATACCCTGAGCATGACACTTAACTCTGAGCCTCAATTATTTCTTCTATTAGAAAACCAGGATTATTATTTTTACTTTATAGATTTGCTGTGAAATTAACTGAGAAAATAATAATGCAATAACATGGTATGGCGACAGATGGTGACTACACTTAGTGTGATGAGCATTGAGTAATGTATAGAATTGTGGAATCACCATGTTGTAGACCTGAAAGGAATATAACATTGTACATTAATTGTGCTTCAATAAAAAAAAATTAAAGTCAAAAAAATACTGAAAGCACCTAGTAAGATGCCTGACAAAAATTCAATTATATTATTAATTTTCATTATTACTTTTAAGTTGTTATCATTATTACATATTGTATTTTTGAAGTACCTTATTACTGCTGTGAAAAGACTTTTAACATCATGGATCCTCTGAGAAAGTCTCTGGGACACCCCAGTATCTACTGCCATTGTTTGAAAAGTACTGAATTAAAGCATTAAATAAAATAGTAAAACACTCAGTTGGTATTTCTGATAAGATTAAGATTTGATTAAGATGAGGATTGGAATTAACTTCCTGTTATAAAGTTTTCTTTACTAAATCATTGTCCTAAGTAGGGGAACACTAGATCAAGATCCAAGGACCAGTGAGGTAGGGTTTGGATAGATCCCCAATTTCATTGAGTTGTGACTTATGTTGTCTTATTACCTTAGGAAATGCTTTACCAATAACTTACCTCTTATGCTGTACTCAGAGCATTCACCTACTTTCTCACTCATTTTCATAACCATTATTAAAATCAAATCATTTAAAGGATGTTTATTATATACCTATAGTTTGCCAAACTCTAGAGGTACAAAAATGAACAAAATGTGTCCTGTCTAGCTGTGGGGTACCTAACCTTCAAAATTTAAAAAAAAAAAAACCTTCAAAAATTATGAGGATAGTAAAAAAAAATCACAGAGAAATAATGACATTATAACTAAGATTTAAAAAACATGGAGAGCTTCGGGTGAGAGTAAAATAGCAGGCCTCTAAACAGAGAGAAGAGGAAACAATTGGTGCCCACATGGGAAAAGACATGAAATAGGAGAACTAGTAAGAGAGAGTTGAATAGAACAAAGTCTATGTATGAACATGTGACTTAAAATAAGGCCAAGGAGGTATATAATGCAAAGTACAGAAGAGGGGAGTAGGCTACATGTTATGAAGGATGCTTAATGCATTAATGATGTAGGACATGGCCCCAGGCAAGGACAATTAGAAATCATCAGTATGGGCTTGATTAATAACCATGATGGCTGCTGAACTACTGAGATCCCCAGGGTGCAAATCATTTGGCGTTCTCTAAATGCAAGTTCTCATTTCTAATAATATGATTGAAAAATAGTATGTAAGTTGTATCAAATATGGGAAGGGCATCCAGCAAGTCCCAGTTCTTGAAATGTCAAATGATAAACAATGAGTGAGCATACAAATGAGTGAGCCTAAACCGGAGTCATGGGCATGGGATAGGGAGGAACCATGTGATTGCTTTCTTCTGAATTCTTCATCCAGAGACTTTCCAGCAAATGACATCTACCCCAGAAAATGTCTTTAAAATCAAGCACAGAAGAAAAACAAAACCAAAAAAATTAAGAACCCTCACAGAACAGAGGGACAATAGTACATAGTTGTTTTTCAAAGTAAATGTTACACTCATGTGAGAGCTTATAGCTTCACATTTTTCAGGGAAATTTTAATTATCACTCAATTTATTAGTTTCACAGTTCAACTCAGCACAAAAACCCAGTGGGATAGTTTTACTACAAAAATGGCCTATTTTCTATGCATGTAATTTGATTATAACTCTATCTTTGTCTCTGTAGTTCATGAGAAATGCTATCCCCATCTGTAATAAAACACTCCGTCTTCAAAACCATGAAGAAATATGCTAATAAACTTCCAAAGGACTTCCCTGAATGCCACTGAAGAGAAAAAATGGTGGCTTTTGGTACATTTGGGCTACATAAACCATGAAAAGATAATTCGAGTTGAAACAAAACACAACACACACAACCACACACAGATACATAGGCATGAACACCTTGCATGACTAGAACTAATTACCTAATAAATTTGAATGATGATAGATTTGAAACGCCATAAACTGGTGGCAACCCTACTTCCTTTTGTATTTAAAGATAAAAATAACAAAAGAAAACATCTACTTATTTTTTAAAATCTGAATTCTCCTCCTTGTCTCTTCTCACCTGCTCTGCTTTGTCCATTTTAAGCTATCTGGCAAGCATCTGAATCATAATGGGAGCTATATTAGGATAGGAGCTATACTGTGAAATGTGGAATGTCAAAAACTAAGAGAGTGATAACATGCCACACAAGAACTTATGATGCTAGAAGGAGGAAAGAATTCCACATGGTATCAAACCAAAGCTTTCCAGAGACAGATATATTAAGGTCTAAAGCTAACAGTCAGGGCCAGGTTGAAGGAAATGAATAACACTGAGCTGGAAGTGTAGGGAAATGGGAGGAAAAGTTAGTGAGAGGGTCTAGTATAAGTGTCCAGTAGAATTATTATAATTCAAATTTGCATTTATGGATGTGTAGCATATGGCTTAAATCCGTACTTTCAACTTCTGACTTGTGATAAGAAACTTTTTTCATCATGTCCATTGTGTGTGTATGTGTGTGTATTTAGAATGAAAAAAATCATGAAATATACTTATTTTTATTATATTTAATGCACTCTGATATTTCCACAGTATTGTGTTATGTGTTTTTTAGTTTATTTAAAATACAATTTTTGTTCACTGAATTGTTTTTACAAACCACTAATGGGCCTCATTTAGCACATCCACTGGCTAGAAGAAATAAGAGCAAATTGGATATTCAAATATGGCAAAGAAATTTGGTTTTCTAGAGGGAAAAGATTAAACAGTAGGTGAAGAATATAGTATTTGTATATTCTTTTAGAATACTAAATCTAAAATTGGCCTTAGTTATTTTCTAGTTATAGACCTTGATTTGACAGATGAAAAAATAAGTCACCAAATAAAGACACTTGTCCAATGTCTCAAAGTAAGTGGCAGAGCTGTATTTAAAACTCAAATTTACTATCTCCTGTGACTCTTTCCAGTATAGGTACATATGCATAGTTGCCTAAGAAGTTTCACAGAGAAGCAAGGAAGGATGCATTGGAATTAGATTTATAAGGCCCAGAATTCCAAGTTAAAGCATATTATACTTAATCTTGTGGGTCATACCAAGCTATTAAACAATCGTTATCAAGAAAACCACATGAAAAACTGTGTGTTTATAAAATAAATGTGGCAATTTTATGGGGGTAGATTGACAGAAAAAGCAAGACAGAAAGACCAATTAGGTAATTACAGCATTCCAGGAATAGATTAGAGACTTGGGGTCTGATTGACAGAAGTCAAAAGGTAAGGGAAAACAAAGATGACAGAGCATCATGAAGAAAGATTTGGTAAGAGTTAGTTGGTAATGAGGTATGAAGAATGAAGAAGACAGTAGAATTAAGTACAAGTAGTATTTCCAGCCTTGAAGACAGGAATAAGAGTGGTATCTCTGACATTATAGTTGAAATCAGAAAAGGAAAAATGTTAATTTCAATACAGAGATGGTTGGTTAAGTTTTAAATGTGTAGATTTGGGGCAATGATACAAATCTAATGCATATGTCCTTTTACCAGCTTTCTTAAGCTATCCTTGATATACAAATAACTGCACATATTTAACATATATAATTTGTTTGATCATATGCAAAACCTGTGATACCACTATCACGATCAAAGTAGTTGACATATCAACACCTCCCAGAATTTCCTTATGATTCTTGTTTTTTGGTTTTGTTTGTTTGTTTATTGTGGCAAGAATACAAAACGTGACCTACCTTCTTTACAGATGTTGTATGGCAGATCTGTAGAATGTATTCATCTAGCAAAACTGAAACTTTAAATTCATTGAACAACACCTCCCCATTTCCTCCACTCCCCTTTGCCTACAGAAACCACTATTACATTTTTTTATTCTATGAGGTTGGCTATTTTAAATACCTCATAATAGTGAAAGTATGCAATATTTGTTGTCCTGTGAATTAACATGCTGCCTTCCAGATTCATCCACATTGTTATAATATATCTATCTTACAAGTTTAAGCCTAAAAACAGGAAAGAAGCTGGCATGTGATGAACACTTAGGAGGCATCGAAATGGGTTAGATCTCTTTGAGAACAAATGTTTTGGAAGAAGCCGAGCACACAAGCTGAACCAGAGCAAATACCTGCAATCACAGGTCAGAGGCAGGACCCATCTATTCAGAGAAGAAAGAATTCAGATGATTTAATTACCAGTTTTTGCGCAGATAATATGTTCCAAAGACTATACTAGAATAAAAAAAAATTACAGATGTATATGGTCAATGGGATTATAATATGCTTGCTGAGCTATAATGAGACACCTAATCCCCCTATCATGGCAATGTTAAAGATGAAGGAATATTGGATCTCCTTACTGCCAGGCAGTATTAAGAAAGCAACACTCTCTTTAGTAAAACCATGTGGGGAGACTGAATTTCTACTCTAGCTTAGTAAAACTGACATACCACGACCCTCCTTGATGGATTGACACCAGAGAGACCTCCTGGACAGTCAGACCGTTCACCACCACCCAGTGGTAATGAAGATGCCACCTTCTCCTCACCTCCAGTGGTGTCAGTGGGAGGTATTATTGGGAGCCTGAACTCCTAATCCTGCTCAGCAGTAATGAAAAGCACCCCTGGCTTGGGTGACAATGAAGAACAAATGGGGAATCTGGAATTCTACTCCACCTAACAGTGGACACCCCATCATCTTCTGCTAGAGCAAATGTCAAAGTAAACCATTTAAAACAGAAGACTTCAGTTAGATCTAGAGTCTCATAATGCCTCAAATATTCAGATTTCTATAGAAAATCACCCAAGCACTCATACCATGAAACAGGAAGATCTCAGATTGGATGAAAAAAGACCATCGACAGATGCCAAGAACAACATGACTGAGATATTAACATACATTTTAAAGTTGTCATCTTAAAGAGGGTAGAAGGAGGGAAGGTAGGTAAGATGAGTGAAGGGGAGTGAGAGAGACAGGCTACCAGTTATAGAATGGATACATCATGGGAATTAAATGCACAGCATAAGGAATATAGACAATGATATTGCAATAGTGAGAAATGGGGGCAGATGACAGCCACACTTGTGGTGAAAACAGTATAACATATAAACTTGTCAAGTCACTAGGTTGTACACCTGAAACTAATGTAATATTATGTGTCAACTCTACTCAAATTAAAAAAATATATTAAAAAGTCATCTTAAAATGTTTCAGTGAAAATAATGAAAAATATGAAAGTCTCAGTATGGAAATGGAAGATGTAAAGGAGAACTAAATGAAAAATAAAAAATACAATAACCAGAAAAAACAAAACTCCTTAATGGATGGGCTTATTAACAGAATGGAGAGGATAGGAGAATCAGTGAATAGGGAAGCAGAAGAACAGAATTACTCAATCTTAATATGAGAAAATGGATTAAAAAAGGAAAGAGCTTCAGAGATCTGAGGTATTTTAACAAAAGATGTTTAAATATCATGTCACTGGGGTCCTGGAAAGAGAAGGGAAGGAGATAGAGCAGAAAAGTTATTGAAATAAATAATGGCTGAATATTTCCCAAATTTGGTAAAAGACATAAGTCTAGAGATTCAAGAAGCTGAGCAAACTCCAAACATAAATCCCATAAAAGCCACAGCAAGACACATTATGGTTTAACTTTTGAAAAATAAAGATAAAACCTCTTAAAAGCAATTATACAGAAAGGACACATTACCTTTGATGAAAAAATAATCTGAATTGGCAGATTTCTTATCAGAAACCAGTGAGGCCAGAAAGAAGTAACGAAATATTTTTCAAAGGCTACAAGAAAAGAACACTGAAACTAAAATCTGTATTCACTACAAATGTTCTTCAGAAATGAGGAGGCAAAAAGACATTTTCAAATGAAGTAAAACTAGGAAAATATATTGTGAGAAATGGACATCGAAAGACCATCTAGAGTATATTCTCTAAACAGAAAGAGAAAGAAAAAGAAGGAATCTTGGAACATCAGAAAGAAGAAATAGAAAAAGTAAAATATAAGTAAATAAATTACATTTCCCTTCTCCACAATTATATGTATAACAGTTGAAGGAATTATATAACATTGTCTAATATAATACATTGTCTAAATAAATGTAAGGGAAATACTTAAGATAATTATGCTATAATTGGGGAATGGGAAAAATCTGAATATAGGTAAATTTTCTACACTTCACTTGAACTTGAAAAATAACATCCTAGACCATGATGAACTATGTGTATCTAATGTAATGCCTGAACAAAAGCTACTCAAACAGATCCATTCAAAAACAATATGAATACACCAAAATGAAATTCCAGAGTATTCAAGTAATCCACGGGAAGGTAGGAAAAAAGTTCAAAGAAACCAAAACTAGAAAATCATCAGAAATAAAAAATAATGGGGTACCTAGGTGGCACAGTCAGTTAAGAGTCTGACTCTTGGTTCTAGCTCAGGTCATGATCTCAGAATCCTGAAATCAAGCCCCCACATCGGGCTCAGCATGGAATCTGCTTAAGACTCTCTCTTCCTTTCTCTCTGCCCCTCCGTACCCAGCACACACTCTCTCTCTTTCTCTTTGAAATAAATAAATCTTTTTTAAAAAATAAAATGGAAACTTTAACCATAACATAGCAATATTACACTGAATGTAAATGATCTAAATATACCAATTAAAAGAGATCGACAGAGTGGATTAAAAAAAAACATGGCCCACAATATACTGTCTAGAAGAAACTCCAAATATAATGATATAGGCAGATTAAAAGTAAGAAAAAATGGGAAAGGCTATAATATGCAAACCATAATAATAAAAAAAAGCAGTAGTGGTTATACTAAGCAGACTTCAAGAAAAAGAAAATACCAGAAATAGACCAGAACATTATATAATGATTAAAAGGGCAATCCAATCCTACATATGTATGCAATAAATAATAAAACTGCTAATTATGTGAAGCAAGAACTGATAGAATTGAGAAGAGAAATGAACAAATCCACAATGTCAGTGGAAGACTTCAACACCCTTCTCAACATTTCATTGAATAACCAGCAAAAAACAAAAACAAAAACCAGTAAGGATAGAGAATTGTTCAACATCATCAAGTAACAGGATTTACTGAGCATTTATAGAACATTCTACTCAACAACAGCAGAATAAACTTTTCTTTTTTCAGTGCCCTTAGAACATACACCAAGACAGACCTTATTGTGGTCCATTAAACAAGTCTCAACAAACATAAACGACTTGAAGTCATAAACAGTGTATTGTTTGACTACAATGGAATTAAACTAGGATCATTCATATGAAGATAACAGGAAACTCTCCAAACATTTAAACATTAAAGAATATACTTCTAAATGATCCATGGGTCAAAGAGAAAGTCTCAAGAAAAATTTTAATAATACATGAAACTGAATTATAGGAATTATACACCATGACCAAGTAGTGTTTATCCTAGGGATGCAAGGCTGGTATGACATTTGAAAATCCTCAGAGTAATACACCATATGTATTCATATTATCATATCAATCAATGCAGAAAAATCATTCAGCAAAATTCAACATCAATTCATGAAAAAGGAAAAAAATCTCTCTGGAATATAGGAATACAGGGGAACTTCCTTATCTGGATAAGGAACATCTACAAAAACTAACAGCTAATGTTATACTTAAAGGTGAAAGAATAAATGCTTTCCTAAGTTGGAGAACAAATCAAGGATGTCAGATTTTTTTTTTAAAGATTTTATTTATTTATTTGACAGAGAGAGACACAGCGAGAGAGGGAACACAAGCTGGGGGAGTAGGAGAGGAAGAAGCAGGCTTCCCACCTAGCAGGGAGCCAGATGTGGGGCTCTGATCCCAGGACCCTGGGATCATGACCTGAGCTGAAGGCAGATGCTTAATGACTGACCCACCCAGGCACCCTAAGGACATCAGATCTTGAATAAGAATGTATTCTTATTCAAAATAGATCTAGACATTCTAACCAGTAGAATAGGCAATAAAAAGTAGAAAGATTAAAAAAGAAGGAATAACACTGTCCCTATTTGGGGATGACATTATTGTCTAAATAGAAAATCCCAAGAAATCTACAAAACAACTCCTAACCTAGCAAGTGAGTTTAGCAAGGCTGCAGGAAGTAATTGTATTTCTATATACCAGCAATAAACATGTGGATACAAAAAGTCAAAATGCTATACCATTTACCATCCCTTGAAGAAATGAAGTACTTTGGTCTAAATAATAACAACAACAACAAAAAATCATGTACAGATTTTTTTTTGTAGATACAGGTTAAAATAATTCTACAATTTTCATCCAAGGGTAAAGGAACTAGAATAGTTAACACAATTTTGGAGGGAAAGAATAAGGTCAGTCTCCTTGGTTTCAAGATCCAGTATTTAGTTACAGTAACCAACAATGTCTGATGCTGGCAGAAGGACAGGCACATAGACCAATAGAACAGATCAGAGAATTCAGAAATACACCCACACAAATATGCAAATATGCCAACTGATTTTTGAGAAAGGGGTAAAGCAATTCATTGGAGGAACAGAGCCTTTTCAACAAAAGATGCTTCAGTAAGTTTTCATGTATAGGCAAAACAGACAAACAAAAAACAATAACAAAAGCTTCATCTAAACCTCATACCTTACACTAAAATATAATTCAGAATTGATCATGGACTTAAAGTAAAACCTAAAATTATAAAAATTTTAGGAAGAGATAGGAAGTGTTCGTAACTTAGGGTTAGGCAAAGAGTTCTTAAACTTGACCCAGAAAGCAAGATTTATAAAAGGAAATGATGATAAATGGGACTTTTAACAAAATTAAAAACTGTGTTCTACATGGGACCATATTAAGCATGTTAAAACAAAACAAATTATAGACTGGAAGAAAATATCTGTAAACCAAATAACCAATAAAGGAATACTGTCTTGACTATATAAAGAATTCTCAAATTTCAACAGCAAAAATGTAAATAAACAAATATTCCAATTAGAATTGGGCTAAATTCTTGGTCAGACATTCCACTGAAGAGGATATACTGATGACAAATAAGCATATGAAAAGGTATTCAACATTAGTAGCCATCAGGGAAATGCCAAAGAAACTAGAGATGTCAGTAAACACTTTACAGGGTGGTTAAAATGTTTGTTTTTTTTTAAATGAATGACATGACCAATTGTTCATACATCAATAGTAGGAATATAAAATGACACAGCTACTCTGGAAAACAGTTTGGAGGTTTCTTGGGAAAAAAAAGAAAACGAAGTTAAATGAAGCTTTTGACTACATTACAACTCGGCAACTGCACTCCTGGGTATTTATCCTAGAGAAATGAAAACTTATGTTCACACAGTAAAACTGTACTAGAATGTTCATGGTGGCTTCCTTCGTTGTAGCCGAAAACAGGAATCAGATCAGACATCCATCAGTGGGTGAACAGGTAAACAGACTGGGGTATATCTATACCACGGACACTGCCTATCAATAAAAAAGAACAAGCCATTGATACATCTGACAATCTCCAGAGGCTTATGCTAAAGAAAGCAAGCCAATCCTACAGAGCCATGTACTGTAGGGCTCCACTTACGGAACACGTAATGAGACGACAAGGCGGTAGAAATGGTGAAGAGATTAGCAGTTGCGAGGGGTGAGAGGAGGACGTTACTAGAAAAAGGAGGCATGAGGGCTTCCCTGGGATGGTGAAACTGCTCTGTGTCCTGACTGGACTAATGTCACTAGCTGGGGTATGATCTGCACTACAGCTTTGCAAAATGCCGCTGGAGGACACTGTAGAATACATGAGGTCTTTCTGTGTATTTCTTACGACTGCATGTGAAGCTGTAATTATCTCAAAATTGAAAGCTTATTTTTAAAAGCCCTGACATCAGCATCCTGCTTTATTAAAAATAAATCATTCAAGGACTCTAAATAACATCACATTAATCGTAATAAAGCCAACAAAAACAAAACACATATATTTTAGGCAGATTGTCGTTACTAAGACAAAAATTCCAAGTCCTATTTTTTCTTGACGCTCTCACGTCAGCGTGATTTTTACTTATATTGAAATAAGAAGCACCTATGTTTCTGGGAACTGTGAGCTGTCTTCTTCCTAAGGAGAGTTCTGGAAATACGGTGATAACAACATTTTAAAAGGCATGTGGGCATAAAGGAAGTGCTTGGGAGCACATGTTGTCTTCTAAACCTCTTGGCTTAAATGCAGTGGCTTCTATTTCAAATTTAGCTATTTTCAGCTTGCTTTCCTAACTGTATTTAGGTTAGGAAAGATGTAAAGTGCCAAAGTTGGAAGACAATTAAAAATTCCAGAAGATGTAACTTAAAATAAAGTCATAACAAGGAAGAGAAGAATTTTATTAAAATGTGTAAGTTATTTGCATCAGGGAAAGAGTTGGTGGGTATATTTAGCAAACTGGATATACATGATCTTGCCATTCAAGAACATTAGAAAAATCCCATTTTGGAGCCCTCACTTCCTAAAAAATACTCAAAAAGGAGAAGCTGCTAATACAAATAACTGGATTCTTTTGCCCTGATTCCCAAATAAAGACAGGCTTCTTTCTCAATGAATCCCGGTAGACTACCCCTTAGCAACAGCAACCTGTCATTCAAGTTCATTAGCTCCTTTATTCACCAAATATATGATGTGTGAACTTGGTAAATATATTCTCCAAATATAGCCGCTGCGACAAGAGCAATCTTTGTTTTGCATGTGTCCAACATCAATAAAATACACAGGGCCAACAGAAATGGGTATTTAATAAAATCAACTGTTGTACACTTTACAATCCGTGTATGTTCTTGTATTTTTGTTTATGTATTTTAGCGTAAATCAAAAAATAATCCCAATCTGTTTAAAACTTTGCAGAGGCTTCCCATCTCTGTCACTTTTCTGCACTTTTCCCCAACTGCTCAGAACACTCCTCCCTATATAGCCAAGTATCTCACTTCCTTGACTCCTTGCAATGGTTCTTCAGTCCCCTCCCCAGGGAGACTTGTCCTGGGAACCTTACTTAGCATTCAGTCTAGCCTATCCCACACTCACGTACTTTAGGGTTCATTGATTATTTGTCTATACAGTCTTTCTTCCCCAGTAGAATAGAAGCTCCAAAAAGCAGGATTTTTTTCCTATTATTATTCACTGCTCTATCTGCAGCACTTTTCTTATGACAAGGCACAGATTCCGGACTTGAACAGTTATGTTAAATAAATGGAAGAACTTATGTTTTTCTTCTCCTGCCATGTTTCCACAAACATTTGCTTAGTATTTATTATGTTGATGGCATCATGCTAGTGCCAGAAACGACTACAGGCTAGACACCAGCTCTGCTCTCACAGGTTTTGCTGTGGAGGGAAAGGCTGAAGTGGGGTCAGAGCAGGGAACTGAGAACAAACAGATAAGGCAGTGCTTTAGGTCCAATACCCATTATAGTGCCAGGCTTCTTCTTGCTAACATAAGATGCAAACAGACCACAATAGAGCCCTTAAAATCCTTACTCTTGGGGATTCTGTCCAATGAGGGGATGGTAGAGAGACAGAGACAGACAGAGGCTGTACAATATTATGTGCGTTAGGTTGAGTTCAAATAATGGGAATTCTTGGAACATAGAGGAAGGATTGTCTAGATGGCATGGAAGGCTCTAAGGGCAATATTTGGACTAGGTCTTAGAGGATTAATGACTAATTTTTAACGGTCCTCTCCAAATTGGAAAGCTAGAATGAATTGCAGTGGGAAGCTGCTGAGACACTATTTTGAACCTTTAAGCAACTTGTTAATTTGAAGTACAAAGCTAACTGGTGCATTACCGTCAAACTCTATGTGAAAGCCTCTCGCCCCATCTTGTACTTGATTGATGCAACATACAACCTAGGCAGCTGACCATGTAGCCCTAATTCTGACAAAGTAATACTACTTTTCATGCTAAAATGTTTTATAATTTTAAAAACATATTCACATTTGTTAGCTCATTAAAATCTTATAATATGGGTAGTAGACATTGCTGCCTCTTTTTTTACAGACAGGGAAATGAGATTTAGGAGATATATTTTCACCCACCTCCCAAAATTATGTAGCTAGTTAATGACAGATGTGGAACTTCTGCCCAATTTTCTGACATCAAGTCATACCCAGGTATCCGTTTAATTCCTACCACCCTCATTAGCTAGTACATTCAGTGAAGAAAGGAGCCACATCCCCAGAACCATAATAATCCTTAGGACACTATACACAGTTCATCTATTATAACAGCAGGGAAAGCAAAGAACATGGGGAAAATTTCATGGGCCTTGGTGGATGTGTTGGTAAGAGAATTAAGATCTCTCCTGATTTTTCTCCATTATCTCAGTGAAATAAGAAGGAAGATCATACTGAATGTAAAGAGCCAGATAAATTTTACAGGTATCAGAGGAGAGGAGCAGGTGTGAAGTAGTAATATAAGGCACCAGGAGGGCGAACGAACTAACAAAATGTGGTTGTAGGATTGACAGGCGGTAAATTGGGGCCACATAAGGTTTATGATAATAAATTAAAGCAAAAGTCATCAGGATCATTGTGTATTTCCTCCAGCCCTATTCAGCCGCTCAGGTACAAGTATAAAAAAGGAGAAAGCGGGCTCAGCCGAGGCTGCAGTTGTACCAGTCAAGTATGGCGGCAGGAACTATGCATAAGCATAAGAAAAAATAACGCTATGCCAATGAGTGAGCATAAAGTTGAACTTGAAATATAGGCCACATGAATGAATCATACATAATTCATGTATGAAATACATGAATGAATGAATTTCATATGAATGAAATGGTCATGAGGACTTGAGAAGGAAGATGGAGATTAAAAAGGTAAGTCAAGTCAATGAGTTTTAGGGCCATGAAATCAAAGAATGGCTGGAGTTGAGGGTACTGGAGGAATGCAACTAGAAAGAGAGAAGGTAGCAGAGATCCTGGCATATTAATAGGTGCTAAATGCTGCATTTTTTTTTATGAATGAATATCCCACAACTCTCTCCTAAATGCCAGAGGCTACACCAAATAGTCTCTCTTTATCCTGTATGTTAAATTCCAAGAGATATGTATTTAGATTTCTAAGGTAAATTTCTCATTTATGCAGCAAGAAAATATGGCTTGTACTATTTTGACATCATCTTATTTTATCAGGGATGGATTATAAGTGCAAAGAAGCCTGAGGATGTCTCCAATACTGACATTTCTATTCTGCAACTTAAAATCGGATATCTCACATTGTTTTTACATTTACACTTTTGATTGTCTCTGTTAAAGACCTCCAGCCCTTGGTTAGGAGAGGGGGCGGTCCTTTTTTTTCCCCTTTGGTAACTAAGGTTAGGGACCATTGGTGAGGACAGAATAGACATATCACCTAAAAGAAGCTCATAGGATTTGGGGATCTCTAACCCGAAATCAAAAGGAAAAACAGAACACTCCTAAGATAACAAAGGAAAGCATCTGCAGGACAAGGTCTTAACGTTTAACAGAGATTAGGCTCTGGGATCATTCAGACCTGGGTTTGAAATCCACCTCTGGGACTTGAACAACTTAACTTCTATTCATTTTGCTTTTCTATAAAGTATAGCCAAGTACACTGTTGGTAAGGTTGGTGAGAAAAGGAATTTGATTACATGAACTTTCAGGTCCGCTCAAAATCTACAATTTTTTGATCCCACATCCAACTGGATGAAATATTCCTAGTTTTGAGACTAGAAATCCATTCCCTTCTATAGAAAGATGTCTTTCAGGGCCACCTGGGTGACTCAGTCAGTGAAGCGTCTGCTTTCGGCTCGGGTCATGATCCCAGGGTCCTGGGATCGAGCCCTGCAACGGGCTCCCTGCTCAGTGGTGAGTATGCATCTCCCTCTCCCTCTGTCACTGCCCCTGCTTGTGATCTCTCTCTCTCTCTCAAATAAATAAATAAAATCTTTAAAAAAAAAAAAAGAAAGATGTCTTTCAAACACAGCTCTGTTTGGTTCCTCAGTCCACTTAGGGAGCTGTGAAGCCCAGAGAGATAATATATGGGTTACATACAATTGAGAACTCCAGAATTTCACCTTGAAAAGTGGAACACACTCTAGCAGGACCACGCTGCAGCTGGGCTTAGGACACTACTGACATCTATGACAGAAAGATTTCCTGTGCTAGAAGCAGGGCCAACAAAGCTCTTACTGAGGTGAAGTCTATCTTTAGACTGGGGCTGACAAGTAAGATTGTGCAACTGGTTGTTAAATATTTTTATAAATACATTTTTAATGTATTTGTAAAAGGAACAGATTTGAAACAGTTGTTGCCAAAACTTGTTGAAAGATTTCTTATCATTTCAGCAAAAGGTGCACTCATGTCACTCTAAATAAATAAAATAAAGCAGGCTATATTTTCCATAAGTAGAAGGGCCTGGAAAAAGCAGAAAAGATAGGGGCCAGAAAAAACCACCTGTTTCTGTCAGGTTTGTTGGACTTGGCGGAGGTATGTAATTTGGGAGGCTAGGGTCAGGAAAGATAAGATTTTATTTCCTATCTAGCACCAGACAGTTAAGACCAAACAAATGTAATAGGGATGGATACATTGTAATCGAGGTCAAAGATCTTTGAATTCAGAATGATTTAAGTTTGAATTGTGGACCTGGCAATCTTAGATAAAAGTTATTCAGTTTTCTCATCTGCAATATGGACACAATAACACCTATTTAAAAAAAAATTGTGAGCACAAAATAGGAGAATGTGGTCAGTGTCTAGGTGAATGGCTGGCACTTAGAAAGTGGCCACTAATTGATTGTCAAGGGATGCCTTCAGTAACTCTTTGCCACAAATGCTGTACAGAGGATCCAGGGGGTGTCTGAGTTGCTTCATCTGGGTGATTATCCTAAACATTCCTTTTATTTAAATTTTATTTCATACCTACTGTACTTTTGGTATCCTGCTAGGCATCAGAGCTATAAAAATAAAAGTCCTACCCCATCTTCAGGAGCTTATGAGCTATGAGTGAAAGAAATAAGGGAACAGCAGGAAAGCACAATGTGCTACAAAATCACGGAGGACAGACACTGACAGGGACCGGGAGCCTGAAGCGGCCATGGTTGGAGAAGACTCGCAGGGATTCGTTTAATGAATTACAAGGTGAGGAAACAGTAACGAAAAATTATAGCAAAGTGAGACACACCGCATGACAGAATATGGAAAGAAAACGACAGAGTTGAAGAGTACAATTTAGAATTCAAACACTTGGTTTCTGTGATCTGACTATGCCACATATTCCTATGGGACTAAGTAAATTTATATAACTCCCTTAAGCCTCTATGGACTGATCTGTGAAGTGGACTTCATCGCATTGTTGTCAGGCTTAAAGGAGATAATGTATTTCACTTCAGAAATACACATATTTCTTTTTACACCCATCATTTCCAAACCAGCGTAAGGAAGGGCAGACATTCTCTCTCGGACTCTTCCCGACATTCGGCTGGACCCCTGCTTCTAACCTATGTTCCACCATGAAGGCTGAGGTACCTTTTCAAAACAAATACCAGGTAAAGCCACACTTCCGTTTAAAAGTCCCAAATGAGGGCGCCTGGGTGGCTCAGTTGGTTGAGTGACTGCCTTCGGCTCAGGTCATGATCCCGGAGTCCCGGGATCGAGTCCCATATCGGACTCCCAGCTCTGCGGGAGGTCTGCTTCTCCCTCTGACCTTCTCTCCTCTCATTCTCAGTCTCTCTCTCTAATAAATAAATAAAATAAAAAATCTTTAAAAAAAAAAAAAAGTCCCAAATGATTTCCATTGCTTCCTAAACCACATAATTAATGAAGGGCTAAATGATTTGTCCCCTGTCTCACTTAAGTCACTTTCATGACTCACCTGCCTGAATGCTCTATACCGATGCCCCACTGGCCTTCTGGAAGGTCACACGTGTCAATGCCTCCTCCTAGGCTGTATTTTGCATACTGTCTCTGCCTTGTACTCCTGTGTCTCTCTCTTGGACTACATAATTTCTAGTCATTCTCCACCTCTTCTGTCAAGTGACCTTCCCTACCCTTCCTGATTAGGTCACATGATCCAATCATACATGCTCCCTTGACTTTGTAGCTCTCAACAAAAATGAAACTTTGCATTTGCTTGTGTGAGAATGTGCTTTCCTCTACTCTATGACTAACTATCCCAGGAGAGCAAGGAATGCATTTGTTGTTGCTTGATCTGAATGATTAGTGATCTTTGCTTGGCAATGGATCTCTCCACTAAGTATAATGCCAAGTATATGGTAGGCATTCAGGAATTATACATCCATTTTCTCAAATGGATGTATAAGTCAAAACTCCAAACTCAGTGACTGATCACATCACTGGTAATCAATCAGTGGGAGTGGTTTTATTACTGTCATTGCTGTTCTCAGTTATTTCATGTTTTATGGGATTTACAAATAGAACATAGGTCTCAATCAATGAGCGAGGAAAAAATACTACTTGGGGGAAGTAGGAAGGGAACAGATCATGGAAGGCCTTGTATGCCTTTCTAAGTACTATGAGTTTCATCCAGAAGCAGTAAAGGGGTTAAAGGAAAAGAACAGTGTGAACAGGTCAGTGTTTGAGAAACTACTGATTTCCAGAGTACGGAACTGATTGGAAGAACAAATGAAAGGAGGGAGACCAGTTAGAGGGCTCTTATGTAATCAAAGTGAAAAGTAAAAGTGGGTCCTGATTCCCTAATCTTCCTGGGTTCACTGCTATGCCATTAATAACTATACTTGGATGGCTTCAGTGACATTTTATTCATTATTTGTTATATCACTCAAAATTTTAAAGCATCTATAACTTCAAATTTTAAAAAAGCAGTCCTGAGAACAACTGGAAAATGAATTTCAAATTTTAGTATGATTATAATGTATTCAAAAATACCTATTTTGCTTTTAGATATGGAATAAAATTGTATTTTTTTCTTTTTGTTGAGTCTTGATTAAAAAGCAATCTGTAGAATAATAGCATTGCATGAAGGAGAAAAAATTGCTTTGGACCAAAATTTGTTCATTGGAATCCTACGTATGTTGGGAAAAAAAGGCTTTATCCAGTGCTGATTCATATGATCCATAAACTGAAGGATATAGAGTATTTACTACCTAAACAATTGACTTTGCTAACAAAAGTAAAAGCCATGGTTAGCTGGATAATTAAGAAAATATTCCAAGTAAAATTAAATTTAACTATGCTCAGATTGCTATCATAAGTGACATGTTTTCTCTCTTATTTTCTCCATTATACATAAGTACACAAGGACTATTTTCTTATAAACTTGTTTTGCTAAATATTCTGTTTTTACTCACCTAAATGTTATTCTTCATGGCTTTGTTTGTATAGAAATCAAGATTGTAAAAGACTTGTCCATAGCATATACTCAAAACTATGGCTAGACTACATGATAAATGATAATTCACTAATTGCAAGTCTTTTCACTTATAACTGAACTAAGGGATCTGACTATGTTATTATTGTTTTCATCATAAAGTGACCTTCTCTAGTTTTACACAGCACAAAATTTCATCATAACTTCTGATATTGGAGAATATAGTTTGGTCTCCTCCACTTTCTTTCATTCCCATGTGAGTTTAAATATATCTCTTGGGGCATCTGGGTGGCTCAGGTGGTTAAGCATCTGCCTTTGGCTCAGGTCATGATCTCCAGGTCCTGGGACTGAGTCCCATGTGGGGTTCCCAGCTCAGCGGGAAGTCTTCTTCTCCCTCTCCCTCTGCCTCTCCCCCTGCTTGTGCTCCCTCTGTCTCTCTCTCAAATGAATAAAATCTTAAAAAAAAAAAAAAGATCTCTCTCATTAACTCTGATTCAAACTCTAGGCAAATTTTTTTCTTCAAAATATATAGTAAGTTATGATTTCCATGTGGTCATATGTAAGTAATGGTTTTAGTAAAAGTAATCAACAGAAAGCACATTTAGAAGATAGAAGGAGCAATAAATGTGCATGAGTTCTTTTAAAAATTCCTGCATTGTCATTTGCTGCTGTTATTTCTTTAGAGTTTGGTTCCTAATTAAGGGCATTTGGGCATAATTTTTAAAAAGTAACTGACAAGGATGTCTGGGTGGCTCAGTTGGTTAAGCGTCTGCCTTTGGCTCAGGTCATGATCCCAGGGTCCTGGGATTGAGACCCAAGTCTGGCTCCCAGCTCAATGGGAAGCCTGCTTCTCCCTTTCTCTCTGCGTGCTGCTCCCCTGTTTGTGATTTCTTTCTCTCTCTCTGTCAAATAGATAAATAAAATCTTAAAACAAAAATAACTGACAAAGGATACCTCTGTACATATCACTAATGAAGAGTCTAAGTTGCCTTTAACCCTCTCACCTTAAACACCATATAAAAGACTCTGTCAATGTCTAATCCTTCTTATGCATCTCTTCCTCTTTTACCCTCTTTTACTCCTTTGTTTTTTACCAAAAACAAAATACAAACAAAACTGAAATGTAAACAGTAATCCCAGTGTTTATAATTTCAAGTGTATAAAATGAATTAATTTGTTAAAACAAAGGGAAGTTGACATGTTAGCATCATAGATGAATGACACTAAATTGTAAATCACATAATTTTAGTTCTTATTCTTAACTCTTTTCTTTGGTATTTCTTAGACTTTCAACTTTAATGACCCATTTTTAATTGTGAAAAAAAAACTGAAAAATGAGGAATTAGATCATTCTATGCACATAACTTCAATCACTAATTAACCTAAGTTTCCCTGAATGAAAAACAGCAGTTCATTGATAAAACTAAAGCTTAGCGCAATGGAACAATTTACTCAAGATCATCTAACTAACAGTTGACAAAACTAGCACTCTGCCAAAACCACTGTATGTGACATGATGGCTGTATGAATTAATTAGTTGGAAGGGATCCTTTCACAATGTAAATGTATTTGTATATCAAATAATCAGGATGTATACTTTAAATCTCTTACAATTAAAAACTGTCACTATACCTCAATAAGGCTGGAAAAAAAAAACAACCATATAGCCATTGTATCCATCAGGTAGAAAAAATAAAATACATATAAAATTATACAGACTACCAAACTATCTAAGACCTAAACAAAACGATTATTGTCTCCAAGCCATAAAATAAAAATGTGAAATCAAAAATTTACAATTTTAAGGAGATATCTGCAAAATAAAACATACATCAAGTAATTAGCTACATCTCTCCACATACATATGTATATACATAATATACACCTAAAATATGCATGCACTCCTATGCATACACTTATTAAGGCAACAGAAAAAAAAGAATTTTTAAAACTCGAACCTCCAAATTATGAGACATAAAAATACTTTCACGTTTTTAGCAACAGAAAACTTTTAAATGTAGAAAGTGAGTGTATTTTAATATGAACATTACTTTGGGAACAGCAGGTGTACATGCAAGGGTTCCTACAACTTATGCAGTCTTAAGATGGTTTTGGCCCATACGATGGCTCCTATCTAACAGCTTGAGCTACTGCAAGGACACCAGACCGCAAGCCACACTTCAGTCAACACAAGTCTAAGGACTTGCAAAGAGTCGCAAGAGGATTGAGGTTAGAGATGCAAAACTAGAAGAGGAAGGTTGGATGCAGGGTAAGCACTGGCAGTGCCTTAGATTTGACAGGGAATCAGCTGCACGGGATTGAGGTAAATACTGGGCAAATAGGTTTTTTAGGGTGAGTTTTTTAAGCCTCAAGACCACATGTGATTAGACAGATTTATATACAGTGAAAGCATGCCCAAAGAGTGCTTTCCCTTAAAGTTGCACAATGAATATATGAAGTAACCAGAATGTGGACTGAGATCTGATTCCAAAGTCCAAGATTTTTCCACTATGTTACCCTACAAAGATGACCCAAAGAAACTGAATAACAACGCCCAAATCTCACAGCAAATCTGACACTAGAGGAAGTAAATATGTACATACCCCAGTCTCAGAATTCTTCTCTAGAGCCTTTTCACATACACCTTCCTACCACTCCCTAAAAAGTATAAGCTATTGGAGAGAAATACATCAAATGCCTAAAGATCACAGAATTACAGAGTTCTGGTAGACAGAAGTAAGGGGTACGGAGTTCTTACTTCTAGAGTAAGGGTCCTTAGCCTTGGGTCCATGCAGTTGTAAGGGTATTGGGGTATCAGGCACAGAATAATTGAAACTGCATACAGATTTATTTGATAAGATTTCCGTATTTCTGGCAAGAAAATTCATAGGTTTCGTGCTATTTTCAAAGGGACTGTGACGGAAAATGTTTACAACTAGTGATAGAAAATGAACAACTTTTTGTAGATTAGACATTACAAGCACAGGGAGTTATAGTGACCGTGGGGGAAACACACAGCTGGTTAGTGGAAGAACAGCTCCTAAAACAAAGGTCTCTTCCTTCCTATTCCAACACCCTTTCCATATCAGAGCACCACGTACAATGCCCCACACCATGAGGGTGCAAAAGGAAAGTTGGTATCTGGGAAGTGTGGCCCATAATATGAGAAAGTGAGAAGCCTTGGTGTCCTTAAGTATCCTGGTGGACCATAGGTCCTTCCCTCATTCACTTTTAAGGAGACTAATAAGAAAATTTGTGTTTAGTTTTATATGGTTCAATTTGGAGAGAGAAACAATATCTTCTGTTTTATAAATTATGGTGCAAGGCTAACTATGACCATTTTCTAAGAGAATACAAAGACTGAGGACCTGCTAACTTCAGTAAACAAAACCTCAGTAAGGTGTAATTAATGTTCACAGTGCATCTGCTGAATTTTCCTAATGCATTGGCCTCTGCCCTGACCCCCCGCTTTTACAATTCCTATAATCCCTCATAAACCCCACTTTTGGTAATTTAAAGTCCGGTTTCTTATTGTATTTTAACATAATAATGCAATGCTAATCTAGGTGTTAGTTTTTGAGGGCAGACGGATTAAAAATATTTTAATAATATATTCCTCAAGGTTTTCAGGCTAATGCAGTTGTGGATTTTATAAAAATTAATGAAAGGAGAGATGATATCTATATTATCAGTTCAGTGTGAGTAGTTGAACTTTTCTATATTGTGGAGAAATTGTCAGGAGCTGCAAAAGAAGTTTTCAATTTACCTACATGTAAGGATTAATCCTGATTATTGAAAACCAGAACTTCACAGAGAATTGCCCTTTCAGTCATAGTGGCATCCCAACACTGATGACTAGAATTTTGCAATGTACTTTCAGAAGAAAGTGGGTATGATACCCTTGAAAAAGCATGAGGGTCCATCTTGGCTGTTACCACTGACAATGACCACACTCCTGTCAAAGCAGCAGTCACAGCATGCTGACCATTCACCGAGTTTTCACTAGGAGGAAGTCTACTAAATGCATTGCTTCCATTATTGTACCTAAGATTCATGCCATTGTTATTATGTGGATGTTATCATTCCTTTTAATATCTACAAGATCCCAATATTATCTCACAGATGTTTTCATAAATGAGGAAACTTAATTTGAAGGAGATGAAATGACTGGCCCCTTCTTCCATAACTGGTAAGGAACCATGTCTGGATTTGATCCCAAATTACTGTGATTCCAAACCTAGCTCTATAAACCACCAAGGTATTTTGTCTCCCAAGTTGTTTTATTTCATAACAATAATGCATAGGCTAATGGATGTACTTTCCACACTGAGGAAGGAAGGAAAGAAGGAAGGAAGGAAGGAAGGAAGGAAGGAAGGAAGGAAGGAAGGAAGGAAAACCATAAATTAAAAATAAAAATAAAGTGAGAAATGTATGGTCAAAGGAAAAGAAATGAAAAGTAAACGGGAGAATCAGTAGCCTTTTGATGCAATGGAGCTCTGGACAAAAGAAGGCAAAATATACCTGCAAATTACAGTAGCAACTAAACATCTGTACGAAGTAGAAAGAATTTAACATGCTGCTCCATATTCCTTAGGTAAGAGCATCCAGATCCAGTTCAGTGATCCCTGGCAATGAGTTACCATGAGCAGAGTGTGGACCATTTAACTTAGCATGCTGAGAGTGAATTTGGTTATCTTGCGTACTGGAAACAGAGGTCTTGGTAGAATCCATGGTAAGTAGAAAAATACAATTACGTTACAACTCTACCTTTGGTGTGTATAGAATTCTATGTCTAGGGCTGAGTCTACGAAAAGAAGAAAGAGCTACTGCTGCACAGTTTTTGGCAACCCATACCTTAGTACGACAAAGAAAGAAATGCGTAGAAGGAGACAATGTATTCAAAGCATACACAACACTGAACAAAATCTGTAGACCCTACAGAGACCAAAGATGTAAAAAAAAAAAAAATCCTAAAGCCTCAGCACATCAGCCCAAATGGTCAAAGAGCAAGAAGGCAATGTTCAAGAACAACATGAAGAAATCTTCCCATAGTGTTTGAAAAATTTCACAAAACTCACTCGGTGCTCTATTATTAGCCAAAGCAATGAGAACTTATTTGCCATTACAGATGGTGGAGGATTTCCAGTTTGCATAAAATCAACATCCCATGAAGTCCTGAGAAAAACATATGTTTGCAGATGATTATTCAAAGATAGCACCAGACACCAGAACATTCATTATTCATTAGCTGCATCATTACAAATTTAATATGATCCATTCTCCATATTTCACTGAATCTAAGTCCCTGTGGACCAAGCTGATACAAGCAGTTTTATTTCCCTTTCCAGCTCAGATTAGATCAGTGTGGAGGGTGATATGTTAGTTTGCCTCATGTGAGAGTTTTGTAAATATGATAAATGACAGATGTTGGAAGTAAAACAGATACGTATTATTTTTCTGGATTTGTCAATAGCTACTGTCGGAGAAAACAGGCTCTCCGCACTCATGTTCCTGCCTTGGCCCACACAGAACAAATATCTGTGAGTACTTCTGCCTTCTGGGGAATATTAGAAGGAAACTTCTACATTCGTCTCTAGCTTCTCTTTTAGTGTTTAAAATAGCACCAGAAGAGGAAGTGTAGAACCATCCATGTGACACCGGCATGCAGCTGATTTTTGGATCTCTGCGCTGTACTTTATGGACATGTTTTCATCAGGATACTTGCGCATAAGAGAGTAAATAATAAAAAATCAGGTACCAAAATTCCACCTCAACCCCCCAACAACTCAATATATTCTTACCTGGTTTCAAGTCTTTGCTCTTTGAGGTCAGATTTACCCCCAAACTACTTTCAGGTAGAAATCCTTTTGCTTCTGGTTGTGGCAATAGCTATAAACTGTGAGAGCTGCACATCACTCCATGTCACCTTCCTCTGCATAATGAAGGGTTTGGCCAAATGTCATTTCTACTGAGAAATGGTTCTTACATCTCAAGTCTAAATCTAATGTCCCTTCTGTGACCCTTTAGCAATTTTAACCCTTTTATAGCACTTATCCCAAGCAGCCAGATTGAAATTACTGAAATTACTTGACTATGTACCTTGCTCAATGACTAGAATGTGAATCACTCATAAGTAGAGGTTACGTGATACTTATTTGTGTGCTTTCTCAGTCCTTACAGAGCACATTATATATGAAAGATTTGAATCTATAAAGCTACATAGATCTACATATATATCTATAAAGATATATCTGTAAAGTATATGTGTGTGTGTGTGTGTATTCTAATATTCAGGAAAGAGTGGCTAACGTCAATAAATCAGGTCTTCTACGAAGAGATTCACAAGTATAATCACTAACGACATCCTCGGTCACATGCATATACATGAATATGTGTGCAAGTATCACACACACACATGCACACACATTTCTGTGTATATATATGCACAACACCCCACGCATCTCTTTCTATGCTTTGTGACTAGTAACTCAAACTATTTAATTTTTTTAAAGATTTTATTTATTTATTTGCCAGAGAGAGAGAGCGCGCGCACAAGCAAAGGGAACCACAGGTAGAGGCAGAGGGAGAAGCGGGGTTCTCTGATGAGCGGGGAGCCTGATGTGGGACTCAATCCCAGGACCCCAGGATCGTGACCTGAACCAAAGGCAGATGCTTAACCGACTGAGCCACCCAGGCATCGCTCTATTTCTTATTCAAAAATTTCTTTGCAAGAAAATTGCCAAGGCCATGAACCACTTTTAGAATGTAGTATCACAACACACCACAAAATGTGTGCTAATGGTCAACAGGACTGTCACGTCATAAAAGCACAAAGAAAGTTCACTGAGCTAATCTGAACTTGGCTTAGAAGCTGTTGCCTAAATTCACTGTTCCTGCACGTGGGGCCCCTTCTTCCTCCTTGTGTCAATTATTCTTAAATGTCTGGTTCTGGATCCGCTGACTTCTTGTGAGCAGACTGCCCACTGTGGGTGCTCAGGTAACCTGTACCCATTCATCTTTTACCAAGACTGGTTCACAGGGTGGCCAGTGCCCTGCGAAAGACCACAGCTTAGTGTTTATGTCAATCAGTGGAATCACACAAAGCACATGGTTCAGTGAAAGAGCACAGAACTAAGTGTCGAAAGATCTGGGTTTAAATAACATTCCATGACTTACTATTTATTTGCACTGGGATTCGTCACTTAGTGTGTCTAAACCTCAAATTCTTGGGGCACCTGTGTGGCTCAGGCAGTTAAGTGTCTGCCCTTGGCTTAGATGATGATTTGGGGTTCTTGGGATCGAGCCCCATGTTGGGCTCCGTGCTCAGCAGGGAGTCTGCTTCTCCCTCTACCTCTGTTCTTTCTCTCTCCCTGTCTCTCAAATAAATAAATAAATAAATAAATAAATAAATAAATAAATAAATAAATCTTTTTAGAAAATAAACCTCAAATTCTTTATTGGTAAACTGAGCACAATTCTAAAATTTCATAAATACACTTCATAAGACTGCTACGTTATATAATTTTGTAAACTTCATTATTATACAAAAGTCAGTGATTCCAGCCCACACAATTTAAAATTGATACCTCATTACTTTTGTTTCTTTTCAATGTGAGATACCTCATGATATTACTTTGGTGCCAGTTCTGAGGAAACGTGTTGGCTGTTCATTTTATTGGTCTTCTTCCTGCCACTTGTGTTCATGACTGAAAAGAGATCAATGGGTGTCTTGGCAGTATATAGAAGATGTGTTCCTTAGGTAATATTTAGAGGTAGTTACTCATGGGCAAACAGAGATGTTTCTAGATATGAGTCTGCCCTCATGTGGATATCTGAGCCTTATTCTTCATCAGGCAATTGTCAGTTCATTTTTTCCCCCTGAAGCTATTAAAGAAAAACATATACTTTCTTCTGTGCATTTCTGAAGAGCACAGATAGCACCAACTGTCACTTCCCAGTATACATGCTAAGTATTTTGGAGGGTGTTCATTGAACTTTCCATTAGAAAAGCTTCCTGAATGGGTGAAAATTATTTTTTTGAAAATAGTTTCTTGAGCTCTCATTAAAACTTCGAGTGGGGCTACACAGACCAGTTTGAAAGAACACCAGTCATCACCTAGTTATTCTTACCATGAGCCTCCCATTAGCTAACAATGTGATTTAAAGAATGTCTTTTAACTTTGCTGCTCTCATTTTTTCTCTTGAAATAGAAGGCATAATATGTGTGCAGCTGAGGTCTTCATTGCTTCTAAAAGTGATCTAATGTGGTTTATAATGAAAGGAGCAGATTGCTGAAACTGAATAATGAAAATCCAGTTGGAAGGAAAACGAATTAAAGGTATCAATCATCTAAGGGAAAAAAAATACTATCTTTAGAAATTTATTCTAGCACTGAGCTCCCTGGAAGTTTAGGTAAAAAGAAAAAAAAAAGTCTATCACCTACTCCTACGTATATATATTTATATAATACCATGTATATATAATACAGTATATAATATAGCACATATACTTTATTACATATTTATGTTATACATATACTTATATGTTATATGCATGGAAAAATATTGATTTTCCATATATACATAATATTTTCATAAAATTTTTCCCAATTGGAAATTGTTCATGTTGGTGTTCCTTTATAGAATGACTTTGACCAAAAAGACTGATAACGTCTTTAATAATAGCTTTATAGAAATAAATATTTTTTGTCAATATTTTGAGAATGTGGTATTTGCTGACCAATATGTAATCCTTTACATACACTCTCTATAGTCACTTAAATATCTCTAAAAAGTTGATATTATCATCTCCATTTCTGGACAGGATAAAACCAAGATTTAAAGAAGTTAAGTGATTTCCTTAAGGCCAATGAGCTGGTATAATATAAAGCCATTATCATGTGCTATTTCTATGCATATGGACATAACTCAGCAGACATGCTTCTTTTGAGAGGTCAAACCAATAAAGAACATATTGGTGCCTGAGATTTGGTACACGAATACCAATTTCTACCTCTCAAGGAGTAGAAGGATAAAATAGTCTTGAATATATTCTAAAATGCTTTCACTCAGTTTTCTGTGGGGAAAAGGAGTGGATAATAGCCATTTACATATAAACTTTCTAATAAGATTATAAAATGAGGGTATTTTTAAATTGCTGATAGAATATGATTTCATGGGGCACCGGAGTGGTTCAGTTGGCTAAGCATCCAACTCTTGATTTCGGCTTAAGTAGTGATCTCAGGGTTCTGAGATGGAGCCCCACATTAGGCTCTGATCTCAGCAGGGAGTCTGCTTGAGATTCGCTACCTCTCCCTCTGCCCCTTTCCCTACTTGTGCTCTCTCTCTTTCAAATAAATAAACCTTTTTTAAAAAAGAGTATGACTTCACTTTCATGTAGAATCTAAAAAAAAACACACAACACAACAAAGCAAAACAAATCAACAAATAAAAAGCAGAGTCAGACCTATAAATAGAACAAACTGGTGGTTCCAGAAGGGAGGGGGATGGGAGGATGGACAAAATGGTTGAAGGGGAGTGGGAGGTATAGGTTTCCAGTATGGAATGAATAAGTCAAGGGGATAAAAGGCAGAGTATACAAAATATAGTCAATGGTACTGTAATAATGTTTATGGCGACAAATGGTAGCTACACTTATGGCGAGTGAGCACAGCATAAAATACAAACTTGTCAAATCACTATGTTGTACACCTGAAACTAATGTCACGTTGTGTGCCAATGATGTTCAAATAAAAATTCAAATAAATAAATAAATAGCTGATAGAAAGAGAAGCTACAAATTTTTATTACCAGATATAAGAAGCAAGAGTGTCACTATCACTAACACCAACAAATCATTCATATTCTCTCATGAATGACTACAGAGAGGTGGATATAAGGGGAGTAAACATGATGAGCCCTCAAGTCCTTGCAACTCCAAAGAGTCTGTCTCTGTAAAATAGAATATATGGAGAACCAAGCCTGTACTTGACCCCACTGACAATCAGGAATTCATCAATGCACCCTTGTTCTATCTATGACCCTCAGGTGATCAAAATTGAACTGCTAGACTTCTGAGCATGACCATGGCTCTAGTCTGTAAGCAATGCTGAACAGAAGGTAAGTAGACATGTCTGCTAATATTGCTTTCTCCCCTACAACATAATCTCTGTTGAGAATGTCCATGGGGCAGGTTCATTCAGTTAAGATTAATATTCAAACAAGGCTCAGGAAAATATACGAAGAATGAAAACTGGCCTTAGCGCAACCACTCCCCCTCCTCCCACCAGTTACTGTGCTTTTCTTATCCCCCCACATGTAACAAAAATGTTATTTACCAACAATCAAATACCTACCATGTGCCCAGTGTTTGACACAAATTATTAATCCACCCAATTACTTTGCAAGAGAAGAATGAGAATCTCCACTAAAGAGAGGAAGCTGAAGCTGATTGGCCAAGGTAACAAAACTACTAACTGCAAACCCAGGGTGCCAGTCCACGTCTATCTGATCCTGGCTCGAACTCTTTAAACTAACAATGTGCTTTCTCTAACAAGCACTGTTCCAGATGTGCTATTGTTACCGGGTATTTTTTGAGTCTTCACTACAGAATTCCTATTGAAGTAGGAAAAGGAAAAGTCACTATGCCCACCGTTATCACTCTCTTTAACTCCCTACCATGCCTCCCCCCCACTTTGTCTCTCCCACTCTTCTGGTTGTATATCCAGTGTTTGGAGCATAGGAGACCCTTTATAAGCAACCTTACATAAAGTTACTTAACCTTTCTGCCTCAGTTTCCTCACCTGTAAAATAAGACTACTTATATCAATCTATAACACAAAGTTGTTGCATGGCTGCAATCAGTCTACTCTAGCAGCCAGCACATTGTAGGACTAATTAAACTATGTAGCAAGTATTCAATAAACGCTAGCTATATTATGTCCTTTGTCATTACACATTTGTTAAGTGAGTTAATGAATGAAACCCATAGGCAGGATGCACAGAGTTGCTATAGAGGAAATGGCTGTGCTTAAAACCATCAGGCATGAGTGGACCATCTCTAATCCCTAGAATAGAGTCCTGCCCCTCAAAAATGAACCACTTGTTATTGATTATATTATCAGTGCTGCAACAATATGGGAAATGGGCTACAGCCAGGACCCTCAGTTACTGTTCTTCTCAGCATAGTCACTGTGCAGGGCATCTGCTGGCCATAGTATCCCTGTCCCTTCAATTATGTGTTCATTTTAAAAATTCACCTACTTATTTTAACAGTGACTTGTTCCATTTTTTCCCACTTATCCTACTAATTGAGTAGTATCTATCATGTATCTGAAACACTGTGGAAAGCACCAGAATACGGAGATAAAAGACCACATACCTGTCGTGTGAAACAATTATACTACAATGTGATATGAAATAGACAGGAAATACTAATCCAGACCTTGGTGGTAGGAGGGAGTGGGAATATGTAACATTATAGGCTTATATAAGAGGAAGGTTTCCTAAAAGAGAGACTTGAGTTTTGAAGAATAAGAATAACAATGATTTTTAGAATAGGTTTAGATTTATAGAATTATCTCAAAAATAGTACAGAGAATCCTTATGTGTTCCATACTCAGTTTCTCCTATTGTTAACATCTTGCTTTAGTATGGTTCATTTGACACAAATAATGAACCAATATTGATACATTATTATTAACTGAAGTCCGTGCTTTACTCTGATTCCCTTAGTTTTTACCTAGTTTCATTTTTCTTTGCTAGGATCCCATGCAGGGTACCATATTATATTCACTTGCTATGTCTCTTTCGGCTCCTCAAGACTGATTGATTCTCACATTTTTCTTGGTTTCAAATGCCTTGACCATTTTGAAGGGTACTAATCAGGAATTTGTAGAACTGCCCTTCATCCAATATTTTTCTCACAACTAGACTGAGGTGACATGTTTTGAAAAGAAAGCCCACCCAAGAGAGTACCATTCTCATCACATTATACCAAAGGTGCATCCCATCAGTATTGCTGATCACTTAATTTTACACTTGATCACCTGACGCAGGTCGTGTTTACTAGGTTCTCTGCTGTAAACTTACTCTTTTCCACCCTTTCATACCTTGTAGGCTTAGTGCCAAGAAAAATGCCATCTTAAAAACATCCTTTTTCATCTCAAATACATCTCAAATTTCAGGGTGGAGGCATTATTTCTGATGTTAGAAACTGCAGAAATTTTTCTGCTAAAATATGGTGATGAATCAGCGACCTTTGGTTTAACCATGCATATGATTTAATGGCTGATGGTGAAGTGATGTGAAAGAAGTGACGAGACTCTGGAAGCCCCACTTATTACAATTTTCTTCACTCGCACATTGAGCTGTTTTATGTGCTGCAGCTGCAGCAGCCTCAGGACGTGCCTCATCATCTCGTCTGTGCAAAATCTGGGCAGGGAGAGGGGTGGCGCGCAGCTGTGCGTGGTTTGTGGAACGAAGTAAGCAAAAGCATTAACGATTGTTAATTTCTCACTTTTGAGGTGCTGCATATACATTATCTTATTTAATTTAACCCACATAATAACCCTGTGAGGTAGGCAATACCGGCCCTATTTTACAGCAGCGTCGTAAAAGTCTCAGCTCACACCAGATGGTAAGTGGCACAGCTAGAATTTAAACCCAGGTGTTTGGAGTACCAATCCCGCGTTTATAGCACCAACATATATTTTAGGCAAAGATTTAACTTTAACAATATATTACATTTTTTTTTGCCACTGCAGAAACTGCAGAGCACGCTCACTCACCGAAAGCATTCTTAAGCTAAGTTGTCATCTTTCTGGCAAATGGAGAAAAAAGAGAGGTCCATACTGAGAACGTGAATCAGTGCAGAATTTAGAGATAGACTATTGGAATATGAAAGATTAGTACATGTTAACATTTAGAAAAATCCAATTATAGAACTATTAACTAGAGGAGTAAAACCAAACCACAGTGAGGTCATGAGGAAGGTCCTCCTTCGATTGGATTAGTACGTAGCCTCCTTAAAGACTTCTAGATACTCCTGTACGGAACATAAGGAATAGTGCAGACGACCACAGGGGAAGGGAGGGAAACTGAGTGGGAAGAAATCAGAGAGAGAGAGACAGACCATGAGAGACTCTGGGAAACTGAGGGTTACAGAGGGAGAGGGTTGGGGGGTAACTGGGTGATGGGTATTAAGGAGGGCATGTGTTGTGATGAGCACAGGGTGTTAAACGCAACTAATGAATCACTGAACACTACATTAAAAACTGATGATGTACTATATGTTGGCTAACTGAACATAATAAAACAAAATTAAAAAAAAAAAGACCTCCAGATAATTTGGCCTACGTAGCCTAGACACAGAACTGTAGGCAACATCAATTCCAGCCCTCAGCCCCAGCCTGAGGTAATTTTTTAGTACTTTTAGTAATTTTTGGTAATTACTAGTTCATTACACCTGGGAACTGATGTATTACACTTACGGATCATTATGTATCATCCTATGTTAAAATAGTAAGTTCAACACCCATTTATGTAGTATATACTATGTCCCAACCAAAGTCCTAACAGCCTTCACAATCACTATCTCACTTAATTCTAGAATATCCCCGCCATGTAATCATAATGACCCCACTGGACAGAAAGAGAAACTGAGGCTTACTGAGGATAGGAGCTTTCTAAAAGGGCCCATCTAGGATTCAAATCCAGCACATTCTTCCTACAAGGCCTTCCCTTTCCAAAGCACTGTGAGAGTCCCCATGAGGAAGGAATTGCCTCATTTCACCGTCTCAGTTCTGTGTCATAGTTATCTTCGTACAGCCTCAGTGGTCTATAATAACTGAATTTGTTAGTAGAACAATCTAATATCCAATATTTTAAAACTAATGAGAAAAGGTCAGATTTAAATGTCTATACTATACAAGAAATAAAATGAATGAGATCCAGTGAATATCTGGAATCCTGACAAGAAGAAAAAAAATCTCCTTAAAGTTCTTCCTGAGCCTTCTGCTTCCCTCAATATCATAAAGAGAAAGAAAAATATTCAGAAAGTGTGAAAAACTATCACCACCTAAAAGCTCACACTATTACCTGCACAGGCCTCTTTATTTATTTATTTTTTAAAAGATTTTACTTATTTGAGAGAGAGCGTATATGAGAGAGCAGAAGCAGTGAAGGGGGAGAAGCAGGCTCCCCATCGAGCAGGAAGCCTAATTCAGAGCTTGATCCCAGGATCCTGGGATCATGACCTGAGCTGAAGGCAGCTGCGTAACAACTGAGCCACCCAGGTACCCCTGCACAAGCCTCTTTAAAAGCTGCCTGTGGCCAAGGCTCCTGCCATCAGTTCACTGCAGCAGCAATCTATTGGCTAGCTGCTTCCTTAATCCTACTTTTCTGCTTCCTTGATTCGGTTCAAGGACCGAAAGCATCAAGGATGCTTTCACAAGCTGGGGATGCAGATATCAAAACTATTGGGAGAGCTGGTTCTATGCAAGGTTGAACACTCCTAGGTATCTTAATTCAAAGAAACACTTCATTGCAAAGCTCCCTGCCCTTCTGGGCAGACAATTTTAAAGTGCAGGCAATCTACTGAAAGGTGCAGCTCTAATTCCTTGGTACCCTTGAGAAAAGAGAGACAGAGACACTACAGGGGGAAAATCTTGTGGAGGTGTCCAGTGCAGCTGAGGAATGCAAGCTTTAAAACTGGAAAAAAGTTAGCCTGAGTTCTAGGCTCTACCTCCATTCAGTTCAGTTCTTAGAGCCTCAATTTCTTCTCTTACAGATGGAGTGACAATGTCTTCCTCATAGCATGGTTTGTCCTGAAAGTCATCCGTCCATTCAAAATTATTTCATAAATGAATATTATGTACCAGTTTCTCTAGGTGTCGGGTATATTGGGCAAGGTCCCTACTCTGACAAGTTGGGGGAAGAGTGGAAAAGAAACAAGAGAATAGCAATGATGAAGAACACGTGAGAATCTGAGATAATAAGTGTTCTTAAGAAAATAAGTTATGTGGTAGAGAGTGTCTTCAGGGTTTGGTTTAGATTGGGTGAGGCCTGGCCTAGGTGGGATGGCATTGCTTAGACAACATGAGAGATGTAAGCAAAGGTAGGCTGTATGTTTCTTGGTTATTTTTTAAGATTTATATATTTATTTTAGAGAGAGAACAGGGAGGGGGGCAGAGGGAAAGGGGGAGAGGATCCTGAAGGAGACTCCTGCTGAGTGGGGAGCCTGACATGGGGCTCGATCCCAGGACCTTGGGATTATGACCTGAGCTGAAATCAAGAGTCAGCTACTCAACCAAATGAGCCACCCAGGTGCCCCATAGGCTGTATGTTTCTTAAAAACAGATGCCTTATCGTATTTTTCCACAGGATAACACACTGAAGCCTGATTTACAGCAGGTATTCAACATGTACTTTAAAAGAACATGTGCCTGGCCCCCAGTAGGTATTCATTTTGTGGGTTTTTTTCTTCCTATATCAGTGAAAACTGATTTTCATGGCCAAAGGATTCAATGTGCACTACACAAACTAATATTTCAAGCATTCTGATATTGTAGAACCCTGACTCCATGTTCACCATCCACTGACTACTTAACATGATCTAGGGTAAGCTATGAGGAAGACAAAATAAAAGAGAGAGAGAGAGAGAGAAAGAGGAGGAGGAGGAGGAGGAGGAGGAGGAGGAGGAGGAGGAGGAGGAGGAGGAGAAGAAGAAGAAGAAGAAGAAGAAGAAGAAGAAGAAGAGGAAGAAGAAGAAGAGGAAGAAGAAGGAGAGGAAGAAGGAAGAAGGAAGAAGGAAGAAGGAAGAAGGAAGAAGAAGAAGAAGAAGAAGAAGAAGAAGAAGAAGAAGAAGGAAGAAGGAAGAAGGAAGAAGGAAGAAGAGGAAGAACGACGACGACAACAACAACGTCCCTGTCCTTATTAGTCTGACCAGGGGGGTAAAATGTGTTCAAACAGAACTGCAATACAAGACAGCACCTTCTCTGGTTGCTAAGTGTGATGTGAAATGCTTTCAGAATGTCAAGAGCTCCCTTATGGTGGGGCTCCAGAAGGGTTAAAGGAGGTGGGCTTTGAACTGGTTTTAGAAAGATCTAAAAAAGGAAAACGTAGGAGCAACTACTTTTCAGAAATTATGTTTAAAATGAAATTTCTAGAAACTTAATTCTCAAACATTAGCCTGCATCAGAATGCTTAAAATACAGGTTGCTACCTCTACTTCCAAGTTCTTGATTTCGAAGGCTGGGGTAGGGTCCAAGAATGTGTGTTTCTGACAAGTTCCCAGATGATTCCCATGAAAGTTTCCAGATATTTCTCCCAAACACTGTTACAGGATATCCCAGGATGTTATCACTACAGTCCCCTGGTCAATTAGGGATGAATGAAGTAGATATCAGGCATGTGCACGTGTGTGTGTGTATGTATTCATTGTGTGGGCAGATGCAGAATACTGGAATAAAGTTGGAGAATGGTCTATCCTCTACTACCAAGGGAAAGCATTATCACTTTTGTTTCTGCTTTCTATTTTGTACAACATGGACCTAACCAATCTTCCACTGACTTCTTCCTTCTACTTCCCAGACTCATGCTACCTATCATAATGTTAAAGAAATAAAATGTCGCTATTAAACTAGAAATAAGAGTCACTGAGGTCATGAGAAATTCTAGTCTCAAGGTGATACAGACTAATTTGTAACTCTAGTCCCAGATATAGCAGGATCTTTCCTTGACCAGTCATCCATGCTCCATCATTTCCTTGATGCTCTTTTACTTTACAGTGGGTTCCTTCATAAATTTTAAAATGTTAATGTTAAAAAATATATTAATGCAATGATATAGTTTTGTTTTTCAAAGGAGGACCTGACTAAACCAAAATACCTTCAGACATGTTCATTCATATTACCATATCACATTTTTAGCCAAAAGTTTTCAAGATAAAAAAAAAACTGCATTCTATGCCAATATACAATGGCCAACAATATTAGAAAAACAATGTGTTCTACTTTGATCAATTTAATAAAATATTTTCAATTGTTGTTTGTATAATTGGAAAGAGCAAATTGAATACCCTGGCCTACGCTTGAAATTTACAGATCAAGCCTTGCAACTTAATATTGGTTCCTAATGCTATTTATAAATTATCTTTTACACCTTGGCCCAGCCCTGATTTATAGTAGATTCCCTAAATAACCAGAACTGGCTGTTCTACAGATGATGATCTCAAATGACAAGTAATCAAATCAGTTCTACACCATGATTAGGCAAGTCTTCCACCATGAAAGATTAATTTCTTTCTTCTTGATGTCATTCCTTAGCCAGAAATCCGTAAGATGTTGGCAGGAGAAACTGAAAGCTGAAAACCAAGCGTAGTAAGAACAAAATCTAGAAAGTCTTGTTCATGTTATACTGGCCTCCATTTTTCTCTCCATCTTGTGTGAGGATGTATGGGGTAGTGGTAAATGAGAAAAATAAACATGAACAATACTTTGATGCTCAGAAGAGAAAACCTCCATTTGTGTCCCTGACTGCCAGGGAAAAATGTAATTCTGGGCAAGTCATAACACTTTCTATCTGTATTGGTGGTTCTGAATTGTGAGCTCAGTATCTGAGATGGACATGAAATTTTATTTAGAAGTTGCTGAGGATGGCTAACAAAAGACATGTAGGAAAATGCGGTCCAAATGCTGAACACTTCATCAACAGTGAATATATGAGACAAAGGTAATGCAGACATATGGAATGCAGAGTCAATAAAATCACAAAGAAGAAACATGATAGCACCTAAGAATGACCTAGAAGTAATTTACACTTAAAAGATGCATCATACAGGGGCACCTGGGTGCTCGGTTGCTTAAGCATCTATTTTTGGCCCGGGTCATGATCCTGGGGTCCTGGTATTGAGTCCCATATCAGTCAATGCTCAACGAGGAGCCTGCTTTTCCCTCTCTCTCTGCCTTCCCCACCCCTGCTTGTGTTCTCCCTTTCTCTCTCTAAAAAGTGAAATCTTTAAAAGAAAAAAGATGTATCATACTGACTTGAAAATGTGTCCATGCCATATTATTGCTGTTGCTTGTTAGATTCAGCTACAAAAGAAAGTGAATGGGATTGAATTTTTCTTAAAAATATTGCTTAACAAAATATGAAGAGAAAGAAGTGAAAGAAATTGATTTTGAAAAATTATACAGAAAAGGTGGAAAATTACAATACTGTTAATAGTAGTTACCTCCATCAATGGAATTGGAGGGCCATGATTCCATAGGTATACTTTACTCTTCTGTGGTACTGGAATTTAGAACATAGGATATAGCATGATAAAATAGTTTTTCAAATCAGAAATGATTAAAATAAAATTGTGTCTAAGACATACTGTAACCTTATAAATTTATTTTCTCTGTACATTAGTTTCCTTGGTTTCTATAAAATGAAAATAATTATATTTATAATACAAATCAATAAGAAGATCAAATGAGATCACATATATCAAAATCTATACACATAAATGTCATTCAAAGTGTGGGAACCTATTATTTTCATATTCTCAGCCCCTATTGGAAGAAAGGAAGAAGAACACAATAGATTAACCACCTGTTCTTTCCCTGGGAATTGAATACAAATTTAGAAAAAAGAGATCCATAGGAGGGTATAGAAATTCACCTGAGAAAATTATTTTTATAGTTATTTAAAACATTTTTTATAATATTCCATGTATTCTTGAAGACATATGTCATAAGTGACCCATATGGCAAAGTGTAGATGCAAAGAATGGCCAAGTGATCACACATGGAACAATCACATATCCTTTCACACATATGGCCTACAAAAGGGACAATCCTCACACCCTTTCAGGAGGCAGGGACTAGCTTATTCTCACTCCTCATCTTCCACTTTCTATTACTTATTGGATAATTGCTTACTAGCCATGCCCAGCAATCCCTAATTGTTCTCATCTGGCTACTCACTCAATTATTTCAAGTCCCAGTAGCAATAAGTAACTAAGAGTGCCCAAGAGAGTACAGAAACAAAGAAGATCAAGAAGAGTTGTTTTACTAGACAAAATTAGTTTATGACAAAGTTTCAGATTTTCATACTTCCACATCAAGTAAGAAAGCATAAATCCAAGGTTGCATTGTAGACAAAGATCTCATGAATTAGTCACACCAGTCTAACCTCTAAGATTGTGACCTCTAGGTCTTAAAAGAAAACCCTTAATTTTTCGTGTCCTTCTTAGACTATATAGTTATATTTTAATTCAACTTTGAATAAATGTAATTCAACATGTGTTTATTTGACATCCATGCAGTCAGAATTTTGACAAGTGCTATGAAACATAAACAAACTTGTCATTCTTTATTACAAGTAGCTTCCACTGTCATTAATTGTAACTAAAATTTATGTAATACTATACTCCAACAAATTACCTAATTTTAGTGATTCAAATACCAGAGCTGAACTGCAATATGACCAAAGTGTTTAGTGGCATTAAATTAACACACAACATAATGTTAGGTGTTAAAAAAGAATAATGCCTTGATACATCTCCAATGGTACATCTTTTTTTGGATCAAAACATAGAATGAACAGCAAAAATAAACCTAAGAAATTAGTAAGGGAAGGAAAGATACAAATTATTTTGTAGAAGCACAATTAAAATTAATTTTTGGTTATTCTTTCAGAATAGTATTTTGGAGGAATAATTCAATACAACAAGAAACAAACTAAATGTGAAAACACTAACATCTAAGAAAGGCAAATACATTAGCCCATTGATAGAAATTTAGTTTCCTAATAATTAGTGTTTTCTTCCTAAGATTCTGATATAATTTGATAGCAGGTCACATTCACTTTTAAAGATAACAGTCTCCCCCACTTGTCATATATATTTAAATAGATGCAAAAAAAAAAGCATTTGGCAAAGTACAGCATGCATTCATGATAAAAACTCTCAACAAAGTAGGTTTCAAAGGAAAAGACCTCAACATATTACAGGCCATAGATAAAAAACTCGCAGCTAAGATCATCCTCAATGGGAAAAAACTAAGAGCTTCTCCTCTACAGTCAGGAATAAGACAGGTATGTCCTCTCTCATTGCTACGATTTAACATAGCACTGGAAGTCCTAGCCACAGCAATCAGACAACAAAAAGAATAAAAGGCATCCAAGTCAACAAGGAAGAAATAAAACTTTCACTATTTGCAGATTGACGTGATACTATATATAGAAAACCCCAAAAACTGTTAGAACTGATAAACAAATTCAGTAAAGTCGCAGGATATGAAACCAATATACAGAAATCTGTTGTGTTTCTATACACCAGTAGGAAGCAGCAGAGAGAGAAATTAAGGAATGGGATTCATTTGCAACTGCACTAAAAACAATAAAATACCTAGGAATAACTCTAACCAAAGACGTGAAAGACCTGTAATCTGAAAACTATCAAAGAAATTGAAGAGGATACAAAGAAATGGAAAACATTCCATGCTCATGGATTAAGAACAAATATTGTTAAAACGTCTATATTACCAAAAACAATCTACACATTTACCATAATTGCTATCAAAATATCACCAGAATTTTTCACAAAGCTAGAACAAACAATCCTAATATTTATATGGACAAACAAAATACCCCGTATAACCAAAGCAACCTTCAAAAAGAAAAGCAAAGCTGGAAGCATTACAATTCTGTACTTCAAGTTATATTACAAAGCTGTAGTGATCAAGGCAGTATGATCCTGGCACAAAAACAAACACATAGGTCAACAGAACAGAAAACCCACATAACTTGTGGTCTATTAATCGTCAACAAAGCAGAAAAGAATATGTAATGGGAAAAAGACACCCTCTTCAACAAATGGTGCTGAGAAAACTGGGCAGCAACATGCAAAAGAATGAAGCTTTCTTACACCACACACAAAAATAAATTCAAAATTGATGAAAGATCTAAATGTGAGACAGGAAGTCATCAAAATCCTAGAGGAGAACACAGGCAGTAACCTCTTTGACATTGGCCAGAGCAACTTCTTTCCAGATATGCCTCTGGAGACAAGGGAAACAAAAGTAAAAATAAACTATTGGGACTTCATCTAAATAAAAAGCTTATGCACAAAATTAAAAGGAAACCTATGGAATGGGAGAAGATATTTTCAAATGACATATCCAATAAAGGGTCAGTATCCAAAATATATAAGGAACTTATAAACTCAACACCCAATAAACCCAAATAATCCAATGAAAAAACAGGCAGAAGACATGAATAGATATTTTTCCAAAGAAGACAATACAGATAGCCAACAGTCACATGAAAAGATGCTCAGTGTCACTGATCATCAGGGAAATGCAAATCAAAACAGCCTGTAAGACTGGCTAAAATCGACAATATAAGAAACTAACAGGTGCTGGCGAGGATGTGAAGAACAAATAGCACTCTTGCACTGTTGATGGGAATGCAAACTGGCACAGCCACCGTGGAAAACAGTATGGAGTTTCCTCAAAAAGTTAAAAACAGAATTATCATATGATCCAGTAATTCTACTACTAGGTATTTATGCAAAGAATATGAAAACACTAACTTGAAAAGATATATCCACTCCTGTGTTCCTTGCATCTTTGTTTCCAATGGCCAAATAGTGGAAACAGCCCAAGTGTTCAACAACTGATGAGTGGATAAAAAAGAAGTGGTATCTACAATGGAATATTACTCAGCCATAAAAAGAAGGAAATCTTGCCATTTGCAACAACATGGATGGAGCTAGAGGGTATAAAGCGAAGTGAAATAAGTCAGTCAGACAAAGACAAATATCATATGATTTCACTCATGCGTATACTTTAAGAAACAAAACAAATGAACAAAGGAAAAAGGAGACAAACAAAAAAAAACCAAGACTTTTTTTTTTTTTGGTCAGAGAGAGAGTGAGAGAGAGCGGACACACAGAGCGGGTAGCAGGAAGAAGGAAAAGTAGGCTCTCCACTGAGCAGGGAGCCCGATGAGGGACTTGATTCCAGGACTTTGGGATCATGACCTGAGCTGAAGGCAGATGCTTAACCAACTGAGCCATCCAGGTATCCCAAAAATCCAGACTCTTAACTACAGAGAACAGATGGTCATCAGAGGGGAGGCTGAAGGGGGGAAGGGATGAGTGAAACGGATGAAGGGGATTAAGAGTACCATTACGGTGATGAGCACTGAGTAATATATAGAATTGTTGAATCACTGCATTATACACTTATTATACACTTGAAACTAATATAACTAATATGACATGGTATGTTAATTATACTGGAATTAAAATTAAAAAGAAAGAACTCCTTTAAAATGTATAAACTAAGTCCTTAAGATGGGTTATGTAATTTTCCCAAGTTATTATAAATGTGAGAATCTTAGATCCAGATTATTTGACTCCAAATTTTGTGCTCTTCTAAGTCCTGCTATATTTCATTAAGACCATAGGACACAGACACAAAATGCCAAGTATTGTAATCAGATGGACATACACTGTTTAGGAGAGAAAATAGAGAAGACCCAGGGACTTAGATTGAATAACTTATGGAGGAAGCAGGACAGACACGGTTCCATAGATGGATAAAATGTGGTTAGGAAGGAGAAGGTCAGTCAACATTGATGTTTTTAAAAGACAGTCTCACTGGCATATGCATATGTGCAAACTCATCAAACTGTAAACATCAAACACATGCAGAGCTTTGTGTATCAATTCTATCCCTATAAAACTGCTTTTACAGGACTATCACAAAAGCTGCGATATATCACAAAACCTGCAAATACACCATATGTATGGTGACGAGCAGGGCTTACAAAGGAAGATTAAAGGATGATTTACCCTAAAGACAAGGTCTAACAAAGGTTTAATAACAACCTCATGTTTGAAGCATGATCACTCTGTATATTTAAACCTTCAAAATTCTATTTCATAGTACCAAAACTTTATATGGAAAGCGACTTGGATGGGGTTATCCAAAGGCAGAGAGAAATACAATGTTTTGCTTCTTAAGCAAGGTAGTCACAAGGTAAATATATTTATATTTGCCTAAATTTTTTAGGCCAGCAATTATTTATCTAAATAACTTATAATCTTGATGTTATAAATTTTAAGAGCCTTAAAAAATTTTTAAGAGCCTTAAAAATTGTAGATACCCTTTGAAAGTTGTACAGTGTTTTAATTTTCTTGCTTTTTGTGTTTATTCTGTTAATTTAGCTAATTTTTTTAATACAAAGGTAAACATCAGATAAAATATGTTCATTTATATGCTTTTTAGGATTGCAAAAAATAGAAACAGCTTAAGGATCTCCAAATCTGTCATGTTGCAGCAAAGAGATATTATATATTCATAGATAAAAATGTTAAATGAAAACATTTAACAGTAATTAAGTGTTAAATGTTAAATGAAAAATATAGGAAAATTCTCTCTACAATGTTAACAAAAAATACAAACAAAAAAGAAATACAAAATTATGGATAGTGTTTAAGTTAGTTACAGTTTTTTTTATTTTTTTTAAGATTTTATTTATTTATTTGATAGAGAGAGAGAGAGAGATCACAAGTAGGCAGAGAGGCAGGCAGAGAGAGAGGGGGAAGCAGGCTCCCTGCCGAGCAGAGAGCCCGATGCGGGGCTCAATCCCAGGACCCTGAGATCATGACTTGAGCCGAAGGCAGAGGCTTTAACCCACTGAGCCACCCAGGCGCCCCTACAATTAGTTTTTTTTTTTTAATTTTTTAAAAGATTTTATTTATTTGACAGAGAGCACAAGCAGAGGAAGTAACAGAGGGAAGGGAGAAGAAGAGGAGAAGAAGGGAGAAGAAGGGAGATCGGTGATCTCACCGATCAACGGGGATCCCGATGTGGGTTCAATCCCAGGACCCCGGGATCATAACTCGAGCCTAAGGCAGAGGCTTAACCATCTGAGCCACCCAGGAATCCCTACAATTAGTTTTTAACATTGTGCATGAGAAAGAAAAATGATATTAAAATGTTTTTGTTTCTCTTGGAATGTTAATGATTGTCAAAAATTTTTTGGTGCAAAAAAAAAAAAAAATTTTTTTTGGTGCTTTTTTCTTTTCCAAATGTTAAATAATATTTATGTATGGCATTTGTATTTGGAAATAAGATATATGTTTTTATTTTTTATTTTTTTTTAAAGATTTATTCTATTTAATTGAGACAGAGAGAGAGAGAGAGAGAATGAAAGGTGAGAGGTCAGAGGGAGAAGCAGGCTCCCCTCAGAGCAGGGAGCCCGATGTGGGACTCGATCCCGGGACTCCAGGATCATGACCTGAGCCGAAGGCAGTCGCTCAACCAGCTGAGCCACCCAGGCGCCCCAGATATATGTTTTTAAATATGCCATTTTTGCCTTCCTTATTTTCACTTAATAAATACCATTTAAGCTATTTTTAAGATACCAGAATGATAGAATAATCTTTTATTTTCTTTTCTATTCATTTATTTGAGAGACAGAGAGAGAGAGAGAGAGGTGGGGAGAGGGAGAATCTTGAGCAGGCTCCATGCCAGCATAGAGCCCGGAGTGAGGCTCAATGTCAGGACCCTGAGATCATGACCTGAGCCAAAAACAAGGTTCTGACGGTTGACTGAGCCACACAAGTGTCCCGATGAAAGAGTAATTCAAAGTACACATGTAATCCAAGAAGTTATATTTGAACCAATGACTAGGCCAAAAAAAAAAAGGCAATTATAACCACCAAATTAGTATAAACAGATGATGTTTGCTGACTGCCTCCTATGAATGGTACATCATAAATGTTTTATTTATTTGTGAATGTTTATTTAGTTTGCACAAATATTTGATGTAGGTCTACCATTATTCTCCTTTTTTGTGATTCAGTTTCCTTATCCGTAAAACAGATAGCAGTACTAGCTCACGGGATTGCCGTGAGTGTTAAATGAATTAATATGTGTGCGAGGATGCAGGGAAGTGCCGGGACACCTGGTGAATGTCCTGTCCGTGTGTCCCATTAGCAGCGACAGCAGTAGCATCACCATTAGCATCATTAATTCCTTATAATTGATGAGGCTGAGATTTACAGGAGTCAAATACCTTGTTCAGATGCTGGCCTATTTAACCATAGGATCCAAGCCCTTAAACTCAATGATAACAAGGGGTAAAGAATACTTCAATAATAATAAATATATAATTGCTTATGAGACTGAGTTTTCTTTTTTTTTTTTTTAAAGATTTTATTTATTTATTTTGAGAGAGAGAGAGAGATCACAGGTAGGCAAAGAGGCAGGCAGAGAGAGAGGGGGAAGCAGGCTCCCTGCTGAGCAGAGAGCCCGACACGGGGCTCGATCCCAGGACCCCGAGATCATGACCCGAGCCGAAGGCAGAGACTTTAACCCACGGAGTCACCCAGGCGCCCTGAGACTGAGTTTTCTTAAAATAAGAATTCTCTGAACATTAAGCTTACTTTCTAATCAGTGTCCTGGCACCAGGAGCTCTGTGACCTTTACATTTCCTAGGCCTCAGTTTCTCATTTATAAAATGAGAAAGTTGAAAAAAAAATACACAGTCAAGCTAATAGCTTGACAAGTAAGAGCAGTCAAGATTTTTTGAATTTTTTGTTAGATATGTTACTAAATCAATAATCAGGACTATCCCATAAGCCAAAAATTATTGATAATCATGACTTTTTTTTTTTTTTTAAATGGATGTAACTGATGGTTAGAAAACTGGCCTCACATCCACAGCAAGTAGTGATGGCGCTGAGATTTGAATTCAGGTTTCTCTGAATTCAGTATCTGAGCTCCTTCAACTCTGCTATGGTCCCACTGCTAGACGTCCCAAGCCTTTTCAGATCTGACACTTTAACAGCGTCTGTTACTTATGGGCCATGTACGTACATGATGTGGAAAAGAAGTCCCCCACCCCAACCACATCTAGCAAGCAAAATCCCACTCTTTTTATTGTGGTGGAGACATCATCAATGAAAGGTTAATTAAAGATCAGATGCTAATCTGATCTTCACACTACTCTACTCAGTATGTTAGAATAGCCTAGCCCAAGCATATAGATCTTGGCACACAGTGAGTGTTCATTTAATATTTCATTAATGTATCAGGCAGCTTTAGATTTATAAAGTGCATTAACTGATTGTTCAATTGACTATCATAACAAAAGACTAGTACGGAAGGTGCGGATATAACCATCTACCATCTTACAAATGAGGATCTGTGGATTCAGAAAGGTTCAGTGAAGGGCCCAAGGTCATCCCAAAGTGGGAAATCAAATATAGTCTCCAAAGTAATTCTAAGATTAATGCTCTCTCCACTGATCTCAAAACCAAATTCTTTGACACTCTAAGTAGATCAGAGGTAAAGTTTCCCAGACTCAAATTCAGTCACTTCAGTAAGAGTTTTGGCTCTTTTTCAGTTAAGACCCATTTCAGTTGCTTTTGATTAGAAACTGTGTACAATTTCTGAAAGTCCACTCGTGGCTACTTTCATATATTATATATTAAAAATTTGAGAACCTACTTTATCATGTCTCTCAATGATATTCTTTCTTCCTATGGATGGCACAAATTTTATACTCTCCTCAATTAAAGTCATATGCAATGCAATTTGCCATCTGCTAACAGAGTGAAGGTAAGAGCAAAGGCATGTAACAAGCTCTAAGCTCGCAGAGAAATTTCCTGCCAAACAACCCAAAGTACTATTCTCTACAATCATGAAACAGTACTGCCTCCTTCAAGGATGATGCTTTTCAAATAAATGAAACCAGTTCAGTAAAACCATTAGTTCTACTGATTACTCAAAAGAATTTGAAAAATATTACAGTTCGATATTCTGAACTAAGACTCAGAAAGAGAGAAGGTTGAGAATTTCAAGAAAGATGCAAATACCAAGAAATGTCAAAATCAGATAGGATTGAGTTTATGAATAATTTCATTGAAAGAATCTAAATTTGTATCAGGGAAAAATGTAATATGATTAAAAGGAATAAAGAATGTTTAAGTTTTCGCAGAGTTCCATATAATTAGATAATTATCAGAGGTCTAAATTCATAAAAAGAAATGACTTCAATTTTGTTAAATAAGCCAGAGAATGTCTTAATTACTAGTGATTATGTATTTTATGGTTTATTGTTTGAGGCTGTCTGCAATATCTGTTAATGAGGGAGATTAAAATCTTATTATTTTACATAAAAATATTCTTAATCATACCTAACTCAGACTATCCTGAATGGAGCAATACTTATCAACTTCATCTTAGATCAGGGAGCACTGAATAGTATTAAAAAAAGGGTATAACTAGGCAACCTATGGTTCTTTACATGGCTCCCTTTGATACCAGAATATTAAGCACAGGCTAGGATAGGAATCACGTCGTATTAAACAAAATAACAACACATTGCTTTCTTGCTTTCTTTCTTCTTTTTAATTCTGGCAGAGGTTATCCATCCCTATTCATCTTAACTCTGTAATATTCTGCTTCTACGATTACTTGTCTCACTGATATTATTTAGTGGTGACTATAAAGAGAGTCTTATAAAAACATCTTTAAACTCTCCACAATTTTCCAAATTATACTTAATAAAGACTTCTTTCCTTCGATCTAGTTTCTTAATACACTCATCCCTTACCACATCAATGTCACTTTATAAATTTCTGCTTACATATAACCTTCTATAAAGCTAAATTTTGCATTAATATGAGGTCATGACTTGGTATACATGTAAGAAAAGTTATGTGCCAGCAAATGCTTCATCTCATTTTTTTCATAGTGTGCACTACAGAGTCTAACACATAATATATTCCCAACATACTTATTAGTGAATAAATTAGTTCATTTATTATAACATCACATGGATCGTGAGCTCTATTAGGTGTGCTTTTATATAGTATATGCTTGCATTGAATTAAATTGCATTTTGTCCAAAATATATGACATACTGTGTGCAAAATTTTCTCTTAAGTAATCAAAAATGTTGCTGGCAGTTTTTAATTACTTTTATAACTTTAAACAACTTGGCAAATTAAAGTGCCGCCAAATTCCCAATAACTTGTATTTTTTTGCATTTATTATTTATGTGAAGATCTATTATCAATTAGTACATATAAATTCATATAATTAATATTACCAGCTTGATTCTTTAGCATATACATTTTTAATAAAACCTAGAGTTTTAACATTAAATGTAATGGAAATTAATGGTTGTTTATAAATTTGTATTTCCTCAGCACAAAAAAATGAGAACTAATTATATTCTGTAATAAGAGATGAGTGGACAAATTTAGGGATTGAAAACAACAAAATTAAGTTTGATAATGAATAATAGAACCAGATAGCTTGCTTAATTTTTTTCTGTGTCTTGATATATTTTTTCTCTCTTTTCTCAATTTACTTCAATAAAAACATATTAATTACCAGGTTCATTTGTAATTCAATTTTTTTTAATTCCATGAAATTGAAAATAAACTAACATGACACTTCAATATGTCTTACTTAACTTGTATATTTCTCCAGCTTCCTTAAAGGATAAAAATTCATCATATAGCAATGCAATAATACATTATTTCTGAAAAAATATGTATTATTCTTGGCAGAGGACAACCTCTGCCAATGACTCTCTACGCTTCTTAGGGAGAGTCAAGGCTTGAAATCCTAACCCAAATCTGGTGGAAAGTAGATATATGACTTTTGAAAATAAGTTACATAACCAAAGGAATACCAAGAGGTTTGTGAAGAAACTGGCAAAGATACAATATTTCTGTTTTTAGACAGCTTAAGATAAGGAACAAAGATCCTTTTTACGCTCTATTCTATTTTTATTATAACTATGGGTAGGACTGACATTCAGATAACAATAATAATAATATGCCAGGAATAGTACCAAAATTTATATCTGGTATCAATTCATAGATTATAATAAAAACTGATAATTTCTGATAACAGCACATGCTTGACAAATAACAGTTACTATTACTGTCACTGGTATTATTTGAGCCATAATGATCTGTAAGAGAGCATCAGTATAGTTTGTCATCTAATATGGCTATTAATCTGTTTTATTTCCTAAGATCCATATTACCTCCTTTTGGTTTTACACTCAGGCCTCTGGTATGCCTCAATGTGTTAACAATTTAGCTTTCATCAGCAAAGCTGCTGTTACTGACTCGTTAAGGGGCAAGAGCTTGTCCAATTTGAAATTTACAAAGAAATTTTGTATCCATTGTAGGGTATTTTTTACTACAGAAGATATTCGTGCTTGTTATAAAAGTTAGCATAATTCAGAAGTACTTAAAATACAGTGTTACCTTTCCATCTTCAACTTCTCTGTTCCCATACCTCCACACCTACACACACACACACACACACACACACACAAGGTGAAGATAACCATGTGAACGGTCTAGCTCTGGGATTTTCCAGACTGCTCATTTTATTGCACCATAATGTTTCTCACCAATCGAAGGAGAGTTTGTGGGATCTAGTTATAATCATGCCAAAGTATTAAACACATTATACTGTATTATGTGATGGCAAATCTAACTTCCAAAAGGAAAACTGGTAAAAATCTAAAACCCGCTGCATTTGCTAGTCACTTTCCTAACTCTTCCACCTTATTCATTAGTCAATTTTAACTAAGCAAAGCCAAAGTGAAACATTTAGTTATACGTTTCCGATTCATATCCAAAGAAGGCAAGGCAAGTTCTTGGTGAACTGATTTACTTTTTTTTTCAAGATTTCTTTTATTTATTTTAGAGAGTAAGAGAGAGGACACAAGCACACAAGAGTGGGGGGAGGGACAGAGGGAAAAAAAATCTCAAGCAGGCTTGCAGCTGAGCAGGGAGCCTGAGGTGGGCTGGATCTCAGGACCCTGAGATAAGGGACCCCAGCTGAAATCAAGTCTTCCCTTAAGCGACTGATTGGCAAACTAATTTGGAAGACACTTATTGAGCACTTACTATGTGCCAAGGTTAACACTAAAAGCTTTATATTTATTTTTCACAACAGTTTGTGGGGTAGGTATTAAGTAACTTAGTCTGAAGTTCCTCTACTAGCAAGAATATTGATCAGAATTTACACTCAAACTTGCCTGTGTTCACACTACTTAAATAGAACGGCTTCAAAGTATCAGGAGACTTTGATTCCTGAGATGTTTTTGCAACGAACTTTGTAAACTTAAAGCCATGACTCCAATGTAGTTTACCCATTTCATGGAACTACTTTTACTTCTAACAATGTTATCTCTTATCTTGTTTTACTTTATCTTACTAACAGTGGTTGGCTTGATCTTCACATTCTCAAAAGCCCTCAGATTTAGACTTAACTACTTATCAAACGAGATTGTAATGTAATCATTAGAAAACTCAGAGTAAAGTGAAAGAACACTATCACTTTATATGTTTAAACTTGTGCCTTATTACACACCCCATTACATGTGGTGTATCATGATTTGTTTTATGTAACAAGCAATCATCTTGGGAATATTATCACATTGTATTTTTGTGTGTGTGTGTGTATGTATGTGTGTGTGCATGTGTGTGTTGGGGTAGATCTATTAATTTGATATATGTACACTTTTAGTATCAAAATTACAATTAATATCATTTGTACTTATTTTTAATGTACTTATTGGGATATCAAAAAATAAAAGTGTTCCCGCCTTGTCTTGATGTCTGATAAAAACTTGGACCAGAAAAAAAAAAAAAAAAAAACTTGGACCAGGAACTTGCCTCTAACTTCCTGATCTAGTGTCCTCGCCATTGCCCTATGTTGATGCTTATGTCACTTATCAACAACATATCAATTAGTCATGTTTTCTCAAAGTCTTCACCATTTCCCACCTTGGGTGTCTTAGAATTCTCGCTTATTTTTTTTAAAGATTTTATTTATTTATTTATTTATTTATTTATTTATTTATTTATTTATTTGACAGAGAGAGAGCGCAAGATCACAAGTAGGCAGAGAGGCAGGCAGTGAGAGAGAGAGGGAAGCAGATACCCACCCTGCTGAGCAGAGAGCCCGATGAGGGGCTCAATCCCAAGACCCAAGATCATGACCTGAGCCAAAGGCAGAGGCTTTAGTCCACTGAGCCACCTAGGTCCCATGAATTCTTGTTTATTTTTAAGAAGACCTAGAACCCACTCATCCAGACAAACCACATGACATTGTCACAGAAGAATAAACCTGAGTATGTATATTGCATTTCTCTAGCAAAAAAAAAAAAGTATGTATTAACGATGTTAAAAAGAGAGGCGCCTGGGTGGCTTAGTGTGTTAAGCCTCTGCCTTCAACTTGGGTCATGATCTCAGGGTCCTGGGATCGAGCCCCGCATCGGGCTCTCTGCTCAGCAGGGAGCCTGCTTCCCCCTCTCTCTCTGCCTGCCTCTCTGCCTACTTGTGATCTCTCTCTCTCTGTCAAATAAATAAAATCTTTAAAAAAATGTTAAAAAGGAGTAGAATAAGTAGCTTTCAAGATTTTTTTTAGCTGTACAACATAGTAAGAAATACATTTTAAGTGGTAACCCACAGGACACATATGGTTATGTGCAACTAAAATAAAAATGTACAAAACAATACCTACTCTTACTATCATGTAATACTCTGACATTTATATTCTACTCTATTCTTTTTTAGTCACCTTTATATTAACTGCTGGTCTCAATCCAATGAATAGGTTTAACAAATGACATGTGGGTTTTGATGCACTTTTTGAAAAAAAGAACAAAACAAAAACTAGGCAATCTCTTTCTCTTGAAAGCCTTCATGTGTGTGTGAAAGCAGATACATAAAATGCATCATTGGGGCATAATCACTCATTTCAAAGTCCCCTAAAATGAACATAGCTGACTATCACACCTCTTGCCAAAAAATCTCCTCAACTCAACATTTGGTTAAGTTGAGAAGTCTTTCTGGAGTACATGCAAATGTGCCAAAATGAGATTTCATAACTCCTAGTCCTGATGAATTCCAAAGAAGTCTTTCATACATAAGGCTACATCACTTAACAATATGTTCTCCTGTTCCTAAAAAATGTGTACCATCCTGCTTCCTCCTATAATTGGCATCCGAAGGACGGAGTGTGGCGTCTGCAATGAAGATGTGAATAAAAACAACCAGATACAGTCTGTACTTATCATCAGACTTACAAAAAGTTCTTCTGTGAGGTCAACTTGTTGCCACAAGCATCCTCTCTTAATTTATTTTCTCTTTACTATAATTATTTCCTTCCATGGGAACAAAGGAAGGTGTTGCTTTCAAAGCTGAACTAAAAGATACAAGAAACATGCTCAAAGATTTTTCTCAGTGGGAAAACAAATAGTTTTCTTATTTCCTAGGGAGAGAAAAGGAGTCAATAAATATGCATTCCACTCTTGCTTGAAGCCACCACTGCCCCAATATAAAGGCAGGAAGTCTGGATTTATTTAAAAAGAATTGCTCTTTGGTCCAAATCCTCACTCTGCCACTAACTGGATGCAGCATGATTGGGGAAACTACTTCCTCTTTCTATACCTATTCTCTAACCTATGAAATGATTACTTTATCAGAATGTGTTATGGAACAAGTGAATCAAAAACAAATCCATGAAAAATCACAGTATATGCAATCATGTTTTAATTCACAGAATAACAGAATCTCAATTAAATGACATTTGATTGTCAATACCAATAGTTATCAAAAGGAACAAATAATCCAATTCCCTCCTTCCCCCAAATGAGGCTTAAGTTCATTTTTCCATAGCCCCTCCAAGTGATTATCTATTCCAGGCGTGCACAGGACCTACAGAAAACTGACTCACCACCTTCTAAGACAGGCAATTCCTTCAGTCAACAGTTGTGTTAATGAATAAAAGTAATCTTTTTTTTTTTTTAAAGTAATCTTTTTTTAATTGAACCATAATTTGTTACTCTGGTATTTCAGTAATTAGCTCTCTTAGTAATACTCCTGGTCATGTAGGGTGAATATGGTTTCTTTCCACCTGAATTCTCCAAATAACTATAGGTAGCAGTCGGGTCACTGCTATATCTTTTTTTTTTTTTTTTAAGATTTTATTTATTTATTTGAGAGAGAGAGAGATCACAAGTAAGTAGAGAAGCAGGCAGAGAGAGAGGGGGAAGCAGGCTTTCTGCTGAGCAGAGAGCCCGATGTGGGGCTCGATCCCAGAACTCTGAGATCATGACCTGAGCCGAAGGCAGAGGCTTTAACCCACTGAGCCACCCAGGTGCCCCAACTATGTCTTATCTTTTGTGTGCCAAATTTATGCTCTGAAGACACGGTTTCAAGTCTGACCATTTCTGACCACTCTACTTTGAACAGATCATACTTGGTTTCATTTATTTTAAATGTGATGCCCAACACTTATAAAATCCATTCCAGGTGTGGTCTGTCACAGAAACATAAAAGCAAGTCACAAAAAGTCAGTCTTGGAAGGTATCTCCAAGAACATACCTTCTCGCCTCTTCATACAACAAATGAAGGAAGGAGTTGAAGTCATTTTCTCAGAGTCACAGTAAACGCTCCTACTTCTGATGCCACTGATATTTCTTTTAGTAAAACTAGTCCTTTAATTTTATTTTTTTCTACCTCAAATATCACTAATGTAGTCTTTAGCTTTCATATATTCATTTTCAAACTAATGGAATAATGAAGCTATTACCCTTGACTAGACTTATTGAACAATCTACAAAGTATAAAAATGGCTGGTAACTAAAGAAAAGATGAGGGAAATGTGGTAAATAAGAGAGACAGAAAGAAAAAAAGAGAGAAGAAAGAAAGGAAAAAAGATCCTCTGTTTAGACTTTTGTGGATATCTATCCTTGCTTTTTTGTAAGTACTTGCTTCATGTATATTGGGTAAAGCTTGCAGTGCAGAAATAGTTTTATTTGGAAGATGAACACCTCATACCATGCCCTCCCACTCCACATTAATCTTCATTCAGTAGCAAACCTTGTTACTCAGACTAAACTTTACAAACTTAAAAGCTAGTAAGGTTCTAGTGACTGAGGAATGGAGCCACAAGATCATCTCTTTAACAAAGAGAATGAATGAACTTTCTGAATACTCAAAGCTCAGAAAATAAATTGTATCTCTCTGGGATCAGGAATAAAAGAGACAAAGGGTGACACAACATGGGCAGTTCGCATCCATAAAATGGATAAATGCTAAATATATCGAACAGGCATACATACTAAGAGCTGATCTTCCTCAAAGGAAACATCTAATTAGGTAGAACTGTACATCCCCCCTCCCAGCTATTTATTTGTGTGTTGAGGTATCAGTGCAATAATACCCTCTGAAAACAAGGGTCCTTCTAATTTAGTCATCTGGACATGGAGTATCTTGGGGGAGGGGGGTAGATTTCTGGTATTTTCGGCAGTGAATAGACAGTAATAGTACATGAGAAAGTGGACGTAGGAATGCTATGTCCATTATGAACCTTAAGGGGTGAGTTAGTCAAACCTGGTCTAAAGTCCAACATTTCAGATCAAATCTATAAACAGGGAAGATCTTGTCCAAGCCACAGCTAGATATGTCAAAGGATCCTAAGTGTTCCCTTATCAAGGCAATAATAACTCCTTCAGAGGCCACTAATAGCCCATATGCTATCCTATCTGGAAGGGAAAGTGAAGGCAGCACCCCTGAACAAATTTCCCAGGGCTACCTGTATTTCTTTCATTACTAACAATAAAGTTTCTGACAGTGATGTATGAATATGAAAAACTACTTAATTACTACTAAAGTTGCCACTCTATTTCCCAGATTATGGCTCTATGATCAAATCAATTTAATGAAGAATCCACCTAAAAGTCTCTGCATCTTCTGTTTTTTATGTGATGTTATATCAAGGTAACCAATATAATTACCCAATCATTCCACATTCACAAATATTTCTGGGGGTCTAATGTTTTTAGAATTTTTGTGAAGCAAAGGAAAATTTTTCAAAGTTTCTACAAACCTGCAATATGACTCAGGCAAAGAAGCAATTCATCTAATTCATAGGTCAAGAGCAAAGGGGTCACACCATTTCTCAAAGCTAACTTCTACACTAATGAATTCACTTGGAGTCCCTGTTACTACTTCAGATAGATATTAAAACATTCAGCATGACATACCGTAATGGTGAATAACATAAAAAAAAAAAAAGCTTTCAGCATATTGGCATTATTGAGATGAAGGAAAAGGAATAGAACAATGAAATGGAGAAGTAATATGATGACCAAAAAAAAAAAATACAAAAAGGGAAGAAGAAGAAGAACTTGAGTAATTATCCCTAACAATGATGTAGAAATGGAATTCTGGACAGGAATACTGAGTTCCAAAACCTAACCCTGTAACTAAATGTGTACAAGTAAGGCCAAATTGCTTGTCCTTACTGTCTCTATCTCCCCAACTGTAACAGAGGTATTAAACTATGTGCTCACGTAAGACTCTTTCAGTATTAACATTCTAACATTCTAAAAGGCTAACAATAGTTTGTATCTGAATTATTATCATGATCATCTCAAAATCCATCTCAACTCTCAACACTATTTAAGCCCTGGACAAACAAAATGAAATCCCTTTAAAAAGTACCACTAAGGCCCATAGTGATATTTCTCATCTTTCCATACTAAATTGTTGTCTTGATATAATCCCAATTAAGAGAAAAAAATGTGACAGGAAAATGAGGTCCCATTTTTTAGAAGTTAAACTAAGCATATAGACTATGAATCACATTGAAGATCTTTCAAGCAGCACTTGACTGTTATCACCTGTTAAAATAATTGATGGAAAACCATATCTCAACTTGAAAGTGGTACAACATTGCAATATGCAGGTTAGCCTGAAGACAATGTTCTGAATGATGTCATTTTACCAGTACAACTTATTGGTACATTTTTTTCCCAAGAGCATCACTGACATGTTTTTTGGCTAGAACAAATTAGTATTCCTATATCATTAGAAGGAAATAATAAATTCAAGAATGAATGCAAACAAAAAAGAAGTAGGGTATGGGTAGCATTTTATAATTAATCAAGGGAGGCATCTTGGCACCTCATTTTTATAAGAAAGCAAACCTGAAAAATTACAAGCACCCACTATTTATCTATACGCTATATGTTCATAAATAGTGAGTTAGGTACTATTCTAACACAAATTCATCCATTCGGCAAATAGTCTTTGAACACCTATTACGTGCGAGGCACCCCAAGAGGCCCTGTGTACAGTGGAGTTTCAAAGTCAGCGAACACTGTGAAGGATAAAAATACTGTAAGTCATCCATAAAGTATAATATACAGGACTTTGTACATAAAATCCAGTCTGTAACTGCTATTCTCAATGAAATAGAGCTAGATCAACGGGAAGCATGTAATAATGGAATGTATGCAAGTGTCTGATTACTTAAACATCAACACTTTAGGGGAATTATCGAATCTTTAGTCATGGAGTATGGATGAAAGACTTTAAATTTTCCTTCTTGCCAACAGCATTTATTTCACACTTATAAAATAATATATTATATTTCATTTTTCATTTAAATATAAAGATATTAGTTCATTTTAATACATTATGTTATTTTGATTTTGAAGTGTAAATGTTGTAGTCATATCCGGTTGGGAGACGGGGCAGTTAAAGTCATGGGAATGACTATGGTTATACTGGACTCAGTCTTGAAGGTATTCATTATTGCTCATAAATTTATGGTTAGCTCAGTAACGTTTATGGCTGCAGCTAGGCTCTATGCGTGACTGCAATTAACGGTGGGTCAGGAAGGCAACTGTGTTGGATTTTCATTGGGTGCTCTCATGTGGTTGAGGTCAAGTGGCCTAAGATGGCCTCATCTGGAAACCCTGGGTACTCTCATCCTTCCCATGATGATGATTGTGTTCCAAGACAGAAAGGCAAGAGAGGAATTCCTCACTTCCACCACATCATATTAACCAAAGCAGTCACAAAGGCTGGGGCTGCTTGGGAGGAGGAGGGAACTATCAAGTTACAAAACAAAGGAAGTCATCCAAGCAGCAGGTCTGCCACACCTCCAAACAGGCAAGCACCACTGTTCCTGGGACATCAATGGATCCAGATACCAAGGTTTGCAAAAGTGCTTGAGGCGAAAGACCGCTGAGAGCAGAGAGAGTGCTGACTGGATTGACGCCTTTAAAAGGACTAATGTTTTTTCTTCTGAATGATTTCTGTTCCTTTTCTACACACAGCTGAAGAACTAGTGCGGTCTGCATTAAAAAAAAAAAAATTCTTTTTTTCTTTTTTTGCTTTCATACCATTAATTTGTTTGCCTAGAAGGCGTAGGCACAATTTCTGCATGGTACGATAAGCCACAGTAAATACTCAGTCCTGTAGCCTAGAAAAATCATATACCAAGGAAATGGCAAGTGTAAGAGATTAACACTGAAGCTAAACCCTAGGTCTGCTTGTGCTCTCCTCTGGAATTCTGCGACAGCAACACTTTCTGGAAGGAACACCTTGTGATCTCTGCCACGGCGACTGTACTACCATGTTTAAGTTTAAAGAAAATGAGCAATTGGTGGAGTGGGGAGGATAAAGAATTTTTTTAATGGGACAAATCTTTTCATAGACCTCAATGCCTCTTGGGAAAGCATTTGGAAAGTTCAATACTCTTTAAAAAAGAAGAATATCAACTGATCAAAGGTGGATAATTATAAGGACATAGGAATAGTTTGAGATACTGGGGCTGAGGAATCTAGAGCTTGAGAGGGTTATCCCACTCCAGCCACAGAAAGAGGCTAACGGAAGAACTGGTATTACCATTTCACGGAAAATTTCTCAGGGGCTTTCTGAAAGGCCAGAACACAGAAAACTGGGCATGATCTTGGGAGTTTCCATAGTGCCCAACAGAGCTGTTTCTTATTATACACAAATACTTTTCCGATCCCAGATATGATTTTCACTTTGTGAAACTTCCTACCACCCCACTCCCATACAGATAAATAATGAGATGTAATACCACATAACCTCATTATCCACATACTTGTTTGGGATCAAAACAATATAAATACTTTCTGACTAAACCACATAAAGAAATAAGCCAAAGAGTATTTCTTCCCATCATGTCCATACTCAAAGTGTGTTCTCTCCTGAATCCTGGTGGTATCCAAATATTTTTCTGGTATTTAGCAATAAAAGTTCTATTGATCTATTTTTGGCAAAATAATTAAATCTGCCTGGATTTGGCAATGGAATTTTTATTGGCTTATTTTTTTACCCACAAATAGAATGTTTCCTCTTAATGTTTATGTTTCATTAGGTGACCTACGCTATAATACACACCTTCAAATGTCTGCATGTAAAAGTTATACAAGAAAAGTAAGTCTCTCCCATATTACCTGATCCCCTAACTCTTCTATTTCCTCCACAGAAGGAGCAACTGTTACCTGTTTTGTTCTTCTCTGAGAAAAATTCCTTGAATATCAATCCAATGGTTTATATAAACTCCATTTTTACACAAATAATATGCCATTACACAAAATTGCACCTTGCTCTCTTCACTTAAAAAATGATCTTGGAGTTCATTATTACTATTTCACAACCTACAGAATGCCTCATTCGTTTTAATAGCTATGCAATAATACTTATATGAACAAATCGATTTATTTTATTAGATCACTATTGGTGTACATTTAGTTTAAAAAAATTTAAATTAGTAACAGCCAAGAGTCATGATGATGAGTTTCACTTAGAACACAATCTTGAATTGGCCTGTCCCTACAGAGACCGAGACTTACTCTTCTAAAGCTAGACGGAAGTCCCTAAAGAAATTTATGATTTAAGTGAACCAAAACATAATTTTATCCTTGGCATTTTTTAAACATTTTTTTACTTTCCCACCTCATATTCACTCATGTCCTTTTCTGGAAATCCATCCCTTCTTAATTTTCACCATTTGTCAGTATTCTTCCTATCAAAATCCAACTCAAATTCTGTTTCCTTCTTGAAGATCTCCACCATGGGGCCCATCAGCATAGAACAGGACTTGAATTTTTTCCATGTCAGTTTACTTTAAAGACATATTTGTAACTTCTTGTCATCATGAATTATGGTTATATAAGTATTAATGCATGCCTCCTGTCCTTTGCCAGATTGCCCACCCACTGAGGGTACTGACATATAAAACAGAGGGCTGTCCCTTCACAGGACTATCAGAAGTCCTTACACGTATCTGTGCTTAATAAATATGTATTGTACAAATATATCCTCAGAAGAGTATATATTATTATTATATTATATATAATAACATATATATTATATATAATTATATAATATAATTATAATATATATTAATATATATTATATATATATTAATAATATAATATATATTATATAATAATAATATAATATATATATTATATTATATAGTATATAATATATATTATATTATAATGTGTGATTATATTAGATTCTATTCAATTACATTAGGGTCCTAAGCTAGAAGTCTATAACTGGGAGTCCCACTCTTAAAATTACTGTTAAGTATATATTGGGTGGACCATTTAAATGCTTAAAGCATTTGTATTTTAAAATGGGAATAAAATATCTGGATTGCTGGTATCACTGGAACTGCTGTGAGACTATAGTGAAGTGGAGGTTTTACAATGAAAATCTCAGCATTAGAAAAAAATCCAAGGTCTCCTCAATCATCTATCCATTGCTCAAAATCTCCATATAGCAACATCTCAATAAGTAAGCTACATCTTATCGATAAGAATTTCCATAGGCATAAAAATCTCAATCCAATATGGGATCCCATTTTATGTTTGTACAGCTCTGAACATTGTTAATGATCAGGCACACAGTGAAATCTATATTATGCCACTTCATAATAAATAGTTTGCAGTATCTGACTGGTGATTGGTTACCAACCTCCAAAGTAGGCTCACTCTGGTCATTTCGTAAATTGCTCAATAACTCAACGCCACATTTTACAGGATTGAATTGTTTGGACCATACTGATAATGTTATCGCAAAATTCTTTCATTTTAACTAATCCTCACAATGCTTCCATGAACTCTAAAAAGTATTTTGTACCGTCTGGCTTTAGTATACGCAGTATGTTGGGCTACCGAACACACCATGTGTGTTCGGTAATTAGTGAGTCTCACATTTGGGTCGCTTAACCTCTGTAGTCAAACTAAACCTATCCCAAAGAGCCTTGGTCCTGAACTAAAAAAGTCATGTATACGAAAACATTTTCAAAGCCCCATAACCAATCAAAAGGATGAATATTGTTATAAAGCCTCGGTCACGTTTTGCTTACTTTTTTGCTTTGAGCAAAAAGAAGCAATAAATTTCAAAGCAAAACTAATTTGGAATTGTTAAAACTTACACTCTCTGAGTATAGTTCTAGAAAAGGGTAATATTAATTCATACGTATCTCTCTTCCAGATTTAACTATACTCTCTTTTGAAAAAAAAAATAGTTGTAGACTAAACTGTTTGATAATTTTCTGTTACAGTAGACCTGGGCCAGAACCAACTGCTTTCAGTCTCTACCTGCATTTATGTGTACCTCTATCAAAAACAACAGGCGGTTGGAGCAACTTCACAACATAAATGTGAAAATTATGAAAAGTCCAATGAATTTCAGAAAACTTAAAAATCTCTAGCATCATCATAGCAGAAATACAGGTAATATAATGCATAGCGCAAAAAAAAATTTAATTTCACCAAATGAGGGCCACATAAACATTCGTATTAGCCTAAATCTAAGCCTCTCTAGGCATCTGCCACTTGACCCCTTCTTATATTACTGGGATAATCAGGCAACTCAAAAGATCCCAAATAACCAGGAATATTTCAGCCTTCCAAAACCCAAACTTATCACTGGGAATCTGGAGAGTGCATAAAAAGACACACATCCAAGGTTATAAAGGATGCTTACCTTCTGTGTGCACAGCTGACACATACGTCCAGTTGTATCTTTTCACTATGTCCACCATGGCCCGTGCCTGCTGAGCATCTGAAGGCACAACTCTCATGAAATACTTGAACAGAGTCTTGTCACTCAGATCCATGCTTGTTGCCGAGTAAGCAATCTGAGGTATGTTGAAAAGCTGGAGCAAGTTCTGGACCTGAATGGCCACAGAACTGGAGCCAGGCCCAATGACCCCTACGATGGGCTTCTTGGAGCGGAAGGAAGAGGAAGACCCATCCACGCAGCGCACCAAACCTTCTTCTTCTTCTGAAGAAATGAGGGAGTCCCTGATGAACTCAATGCTCTGCTCTAGGGCCACAGCCGAATGCCAGCAGGAATCCCTTATCTCACAGCCCAGGGTGATGTTGGGCAGGAGTGTGGGGTCTGAGTTGATCCTTTCCAGAGTATGCAGCATGGCCTCCACTCTCTGAATGCCATACTGTTCACGAACTGCCCCACACTTCCTCTCATGAACTTTGTCCACTGTGGGCTGGTGGTGGACAGAAAAGAGAGCTCCAATAATGATGTCACCCGGCATGTGAGCCACCACCCGCCTCTCACTGGATTGTGCACTCCCACGGACATCTTCTTTCAAAAGCAGAACTGACAGGATCAACAGAAGGACCATTTTAGGAAAGGAGTTCAAGCTAATAAAGATAGCATGGTGGGGAAAATTTAGGAGAGTTCTGATAGATAGAATCAAACAACGTCCTATGTTGGTGGCAAACCAAGGAATTAGCCAGTAATTTAGATGCGCTCTCTAAAGGACCACCATGTTCTCACATACCATTTAGTTAGATGCATCCATATGATCATGATCTTCAAAACCTGGAAAAAAAATAGCATGGGTATTTAACAACGTATGTACAACTAGTTTGGGAAGCTCTAAGAGTCTGTACTAGTAGACTCTGATAATGTAGATTAGGAATATAATCTTTTTGAAAAAACAGTCTAAAAATCTTTAAGACTCTCCTTTGTCTCTTTTGTAATTGTGTAATTTGATGAAGCAATCTGATAGAGCTTCTTGAGCCTCCTTTATGTACATTAATACTTTTTCATTTGTTCATCTAGAGTACACTAAAGCAAATCTTATGTGTGGTAGGCCAAATGATATTCTTATGTGGAGATGAGAGAGAGCATCCTAAAAACAAAACGATACCATGAGCAGAAAATTTTAGGGAGTATGCAACGCAAAATAACAAACATTATCTCTGGGTGATGGTAGTTTTTGTTTTAGAAATACTTTATATTTCTTTCCAAATTTTCAGCATTAGGATGTATTAACTATGAAATCACAAAAGTAAAGTGACTTTTTAATAAAGGCTACGTAACCCCTTTTCAAATGGAAGATAAGTCAAGCTGAATAATCTTCCCAAAAAGCAAGTATTGTGTCTAGTTTCCATATAATACAGAACAAAGACAGTAGGTATTTGCAAACTAAATAAACTATAGGAAAGAAGGAAGAGGGTTGGGGTATTACAGAGTAAAATGTTCCCTAATGAGGTAGAAAGATAAAGTGATAGGCACCTGGGTGGCTTAGTGGGTTAAAGCCTCTGTCTTCGCTCAGGTCATGATCTCAGGGTCCTGGGATCAAGCCCTGCATCAGGCTCTCTGCTCAGCAGAGAGCCTGCTTCCCTCTCTCTCTGCCTGCCTCTCTGCCTACTTGTGATCTCTCTCTCTCTCTTTCAAATAAATAAATAAAATCTTTAAAAAAAAAAGGAAGATAAAGTGAAGGGGGCTCCTGTTTGGGGCAAAAATAATATTCCGTTCAGACCACAGTTCTGCTATTAAAAATTATTAATAAATTGTTCAACCTCTCAGTCCCAGAATTTCCTCATCTGAAAAGTCCCAACTATGTACTAGGCTACTATTGTGGGAATCAACACAAGATATCAACTACGCAGATGTTTTGTATATTGAATAGGACTATATATATTCAGGACATGACCTTTTCTGTTATTACATTTCCAAGGGCATTCTGTAGCTAGGTGGTGAGGACAGAAAATTTTCTGGCAACCTACTCAGTCCTCCAGAGTCTTCAGAGTAATTACAGAGTCTTGTAATAAAATTCACAGTAATCAGTCCTCTATCTCTGATCCAGAAAAAAAATATTCCATATCACAAAGACTCCAAGGGCTAGAAGGATGCATGTTTAGAACTACCCTTCCAAGTAGAAACTTAGTACAGCTTTGAATGTAGTCATCTATTTCAGTTTAAACTCCCAGGAGGAAGGAAATTTGTCCCAAATTGCCTACAGCAAATTCTAGCAGAGTTTGTAAAAGGGAACTGACAAATTATTGATTTGGGTTATCGAAAGTATTGTATAAGAGACTTATTTGTTACGTTATCCTCTCTGCCAGCCAAGGATCTCAAATTGTTTTCAAGTCACTAACTTCCTAAGCAACACCTTTCAGAGACAGGGGATGCTTCTTCAGGAATTCATACAAGTATGATGCTTCCTCAAGAATACTAAGGGTTTTCAAAACCCACGAGGTCTGCAAAAATTCTAGTCCAGACACCAAGTGAAGATGACCTGAATCACAGTTCTCATCACTCCCCACGTCCCACCATTTCCACCTCTGCGCCTTCTACTGTTTCCTGTGGCAACAGAAAAAGGCTGCCTTGCAAAGGGCCAGACATTAAAAAAAAAGCCTTATCAAATAACTAGATGTTCCAGGATAACTAGATGTCTAACAATATTTAGGGCAAAAAACCGGTTTTAGTATGGAAGTTGGCACTGTAGACAGTGGCAAGGAGCAAAGACTGATATTAATTTTCTCATTTGGGAAATTATCTGAATATTCTCAAGCTTCCCCTTCACTTGCTTAGACCAAATACCTAGAGACCAATGCTTATTCTCATGAACATGTGAATTCTACTGCTTATGAGCATATCTCAAAGCGAATCTCATATCTCATAAGCATATGAGCATATCCATATACAAAGAAATCACAATGTCTTATTAAATCCAGAACATTAATGAGAGAACTCAATAACAAAACAAGACTCATTTTTATTACATAGGAGCGTCAAAGTGATAAGTGAGACTAGAAGTGGCCTATCAAAATGGGGAAACTACAATATTCCCCTGAATTTTATGTTAGAATTATTTTAGGCAAGCCCTATTTATTGAGACATAATACACACACACACACACACACACACACACACACACACACAACACTATTGTCTTCTAGTTATGAGCTAAATTAATTTTTTAACTCATTCAAAAAATATCTACTAACTATTGAGTGGGAAAGACTAATGTAACAAAGAAGTGCAATGATGCACACTGATAATTGCCATCATTATCTTTCATTGAACACCCATCATACACCAGGCACTTGTTCATTAACTCATTTAACAAATATTTATGGCATGTCTGTGCTCTGACTCTGTCCTGGAAATTAAGTATTCAAGAGAGAACAGGTGATATGTGCTTCCTACAAGGGCTCACAAATCAGTACTCTAAAAGGTGACTTTAGCTAGAGCATGGGAAATACAATAGCAAAGAACAATACAATAAAGAAGGCAGTCATGTGAACGAGTGGGGCCAGAGCATAAAGATTGGGAGCAATCATGGTACAAGATGAGGTCGCAAAAATAAGAAAGGGCCAGACCACGTCGTATCGCATAGGCTCTTAAAAATTTTTTTTTTTTAATTTTTTTTTTTAAATTTTATTTATTTATTTATTAGGAAAGAGAGAGAGTGAGAGAGAGCAGGTCAGAGTGAGAAGCGGACTCCCCATGGAGCTGGGGTCCGATGTGGGACTCGATCCCGGGACTCGATCCCGGGACTCCGGGATCATGACCTGAGCCGAAGGCAGTCGCTCAACCAACTGCGCCACCCAGGGGCCCCCGCATAGGCTCTTAAAAGGAAGTTGGATGTTAAGTGCGATAGAAAACCATTGAGGAGTTATAAACAAATGACTGGCAGAATTCAATCTTACAAAAGATTGTTCTAGCTGCTCATTTGTTCTGGATAACGGACAGAAGAAATCTGATCAGGAGACATAAAGAATCTAAGTAAGGAATTACAGTGGCTTGGCTATTATTGGGGACAGCAGATATAGAAAGAAATGGACACAATCAGATATATTTTGCAAGTAGAATCAACTGGCCTTGTGATGGACTGGATGCGAGTTATAAGGTAGAGAAAAATTAGGGTCTACTCTTAGGTTTAGAGTCTAAACATGAGTGTATTTTACCGTTGAAAGATATGGGATAGACTGGTACGGCAACAGAGGGAGGCAGAGAAAACCTGAATAATTTTCTCTTGAATACGTTAAATGTGAGATACTTTTAAAGAACGTAGGTGCAGGTGCCAAACAGGAGGGCTGATATATAAGGCTGGACCAAGACCAGTGTTTTCAGTCAGAGACCAGTGTTTTCAGTCAGAGATATATATATATGACGGTCACCAATACATAAAATCTTTGCAAAGAATATAATCACCTGGAGACAAGTATAAGGAAAGAAAAGGTGGAGCTGAGAAGTAAGGCCCACAGAGAGGTCAGATTGTGGAAAAGCCAGTTAAGGAAACAAAGGCAAGTCATAAAATAAGGAGAGAACATAAGACCATGTGATGTAAGAGAAACCAGAAGAGACTGTCCTGGGAAATTTATATTTACAGACACTCTGCAAATAATAAAATACATCCTGTTCTCCCAAAGATACTATTTTCTACGTACATTGAGTATCTGTGCGTGGATGTGTCTGTGTGTGGCATGTGTGTGGCAATAATCCTTATAACAACCTTGAGATGTATTATTTTATTATCTCCATTTTCCAAATGATGGTAATGGGTTTTGATAAATTAAAAATTGGCCAGTCGTTCGTACCAAAACATATAAAGGTGTCAAATTACTGTATCATATGCCTGAAACTAATGCAACATTGTGTGTCAATTGTACTTAAATAAATAAATAAAATAATTAACTAAACTAGCTGATCCCTTAGAAAGCAATGGAACTAGAATTTATGTCTATGCTTAGGGACTCCATCACATACACTTTTCATTAACCCTTGCTGCCTTACTGCCCCTTCCTTCAAGAAAGGTATTTCGCAAGGCCATAAAAAATAAGAAGGGCCACCCAAACATAGTTTAAACATTCCAGGGATATAGAATCCCACAGGGATTTCCTTGAAAACTAGAGGGTGAAGAACATTCCAGGAAAAGAGATGATTCAGTGCTCAGAATGTAGAAATGTGTATGACTGTCTAGTACAAACATGTTTATACTGCCCCGGCAGCCCCCGCTAGCTTATGGCCTGCCAGATTCTAAAGCAATGACCGTTTCATTGTGTGGATGCACAGCATGGCTATACTTTATCAATATCAGCTATGAAGCTCACATACCTGGAAAGTACATTCTGAAATATATTGTGACTTGGAAACTTGACAGAATTGTGCTACAACTTAGCTTATGATAAGGTTAAACAAGACATCCCATGTGCTCTCAAAATACAAGAAATTAATGGAATATAAATTCCAAATAGACCAGTTGGGTATACACGAGCTCTAGCACCATCACTCATTCTAGTATGTGTTTATCAAGTAACTACTATGTAACAAGCACTCTTCTAGGTCCTGAGGTTTTAGTTATGGACAAAGCAGACATATATCCACGCCCTTCCAAAGCTTATACTCTACAGGGGGTTGTCAGACAATAAACAACATAGGAGGTAAAATATTATATGTACACAGTAATAAGGGTTAAAAAGAAGAATAGAGCAGGGAAGGAAGACAGAAAAGGGTCAGAGACGTGGGAATATTTTAATAATGTAGCCAAAGAAGTATACCCATTAAAAGTAAAATCTGGGGGTTCTTGGGTGACTTGGTTGGTTAAGCGACTACCTTCAGCTCAGGTCATGATCCTGAAGTCCCTGGGAGGATGGCCTGCATCAGGCTCCTTGCTCAGCGGAGAGTCTGCTTCTCCCTCTGACCCTTCCCCCTCTCATGCTCTCTCTCTTATTCTCTCTCTTTCAAATAAATAAATAAAATCTTTTTTTTTAAAGATTTTTATTTATTTATTAGAGAGCGAGAGACTGAGAATGAGAGGGGAGAAGGTCAGAGGGAGAAGCAGACCTCCCGCAGAGCCGGGAGTCCGACATGGGACTCGATCCCAGGACTCCGGGATCATGACCTGAGCCGAAGGCAGTTGCTCAACCAACTGAGCCACCCAGGCGCCCCTAAATAAATAAAATCTTTAAAAAAAAAAGTAAAATCTGGGTAAAGACCTAAAAGAAGCAAGAGAACGAGTTGCGCAAATATCTAGGGAAAGAACATTCTAGGTAAAGGTAAAATCAAAGGCAAAGCCCCTGGGGCAGACTGCTGCTTCAGATGTTGAGGAACAAGAAGGAACCAATATGACTCCAGTGCAGTAAAACTGGGGATAGAGGAAGTCAGGTGAAGAGATAGTATGATCATGTGGATTCTTTTTTGGACTATTAATAGGCTGGGTTTTAATATCACGTGAGAGTGATTTCCCAGAAGAGTTTTCAACACAAGACAGACACACAATGACCAACGTTTTGTAACAAGAATTAGGGCACAAAGGCAGAACTGAGGGGGCAGGAAATTACTGCAGGAATCCCAGTCAGAGCGATGGCAGTGGCTTGGATCAGGGAGACATGACCTATCAGTGGAGAGAACGAGGGGAAGAGAGAGTGGAAGAGTGTGCTGTCAGATCTGACTTGGGATGTGAAGGAAAGATAAGGCTCAATGAAGACGCTAAGGTTTTCTGCTTGAGCAAATAAAAGATGGTCCCACATTAACTGAGGTGGAGAAAGCCGTGGAGGGGCAGATTTGGGTGGACCTAATAGAAATTAGTTTTGATGTGTCAATTTTTAGATACCTGTTAGAAATTCAAGAAGAGACATTTAATAAGCAGCTGGACATAGGAGGCTGAGTTTCAGAGACAAGTCTGTGTAGGAGATATAAATGGGGGAGGCATCACTATACAGGAAGCATTTTTTATAAACCATGAAACTAAAGGAAATCACCTAGGAAGTGCAGATAGAAAGGAAACTAGTTCTAAGACTGAGCCCCAGGGAATTCCAATGATTAAGTTCCCAGAGATAAGGAGAAACCAGCAAAGGAGACTGAAAAATATTTTGGTATGATTTAAAATATACGTATGATAAAAATATAAAATACTGAGTGTGTATGCGTGCACAAGTTCTGGAAACATACATACTGGCCTAATAGGGTGTTGTTCTCTGAGTGGTGGAACTTTTCATTTTTTCTTTGTCTTTATCTATGTTTTCTAAATTTCTACATTTACTATGAAAATATATTATTTGTAATATTACTTTAAGTGTGGGACTGAGGGATCTGACATCTAAATTTCTGCCCCAGTGTCCCTTGTGGACTTTATCACTCTTGAATCTGCCCTTCCTTGGGAGTCTACTAGTCAAGCAAATTTGTGTCCCCTTCAGGTATACACTGCTTTACCCCATGGTTTTATTCATGCTGCTTCTGATCCCTGACCTGCTCTTGCCTCAGTAGCCTTTATGGCAGAGTTTTCTTAAAAGCATGGGCTGGAATCAGGTGGACCTGGGTTTGAATCATAATACTGCCATTTGTTGGCTATGTGCCCTTGGTCACTTAGCCTCTCGGAGCCTAAATGGAATGACAATAGTATCACTCTAAAGAGTTTTAATGAGGATTGAATGAGATAATATTTTAAAATAGCCCTTTTATAAAATCGTCCCAGATCCTTCACCTTGGAGTATTTGCTCTATTCCCTGACTTCACGTCACATTTTTATTGATACTTTGTGTTTAACACTAAGCTAATATTATAGCTATGTATTTATTTTTAAAGATTTTATTTATTTATTTGACAGAGAGAGAGAGAGAGAGATCACAAGTAGGCAGAGAAGCAGGCAGAGAGAGAGGGGGAAGCAGGCTCCCTGCTGAGCAGAGAGCCCAATGCGGGGCTCGATCCCAGGATACTGAGATCATGACCTGAGCTGAGGGCAGAGGCTTTAACCCACTGAGCCACCCAGGCACCCCAATATAATGGCTATTTATACATGTTTTATCATCCAACAGACTTTGGATCCTTTAAAGGTTAAATTGGTACTATATATAGCACCTGGTATAATCCTTGCACAAAATAGATGTTCAATAAATGCTGCTGAATGAACAAATAAATATAGTGAATTGCCTCTACTGGGCTTTCTGGTCAACTATCTAATTGAGGTTCCAAGATAGTATCCCTTGCCCCATCCTGGAAAATTGAAAAGTGGATAATAAAACTTCCTCCATCCAATGGGTTCAGGCAACAGAGGTTCTCAAAAAGAGAAGCAGGGACTGACAACCTAGCAGGTAGAAACCTTTAGTGTTCCTCATGGCTTTCCAATATATTAAGGAAAATAGCATCACAGAACCAGAGAGAGCCCTGTAGCTAATTCAGTTTAATTGAGACTCACAAAGATTAAATGATTTTTGGCAGGCCTGGGACCAGAACCCAGAAAAATATCATCTCAAAATCCAGGTTTAATCATATTCTACAACTTGGTTATGTGCTCTTCCATAATTTTCTAAGCATATAATTTTTTTTATCATATTTTTAAATTCAAATAGTGTTAGTATGAAATCTCTATTAATATGTTTTATTCTGCTCTCTATGTTGTAAATATCTTTCCATATTGGTTCATTTTGTTGATGGGGACAACAATAATAATAATTAAAATACAGAGAGAGCTCACCACGTTAGGCACTATGTTTAGAGTTTCAAGTGAAATATGATTTGTCATAAAAAAACGGTAAGATGAACAACTTTATGCATATTTTACAGATGAGGGATCTGAGGCTCAGACAGATGGAATAGTTTGTTTAATGTTCTAAAGCCAGTGACTATCAGAGCCAAGATTCACACTCAAAACACCCATTTCTCTTTAACAGCTGCATAGCATTCAACTATATGATTATACCAAGAGTTATTTAATTATCCCCATATTAGTAGATATTTAAATTGTTTATAGATTTTCCTACTGTTATAAATAATATACTTTACTTACTTTGAAAATATTTCTATAAATGCATGATATTGTTGGCATAAGCATTTTCACATTTTACTATCAATTTAGATTTTAGAAGGTAACATCAACTTCCTGTGCAAGTTTTTGGGTGAGGCCATTTCTCCTTAGCTATCTCACCATGAGGTAGATTCATTTACTTAACAAGAATCTTGGAGGAAAAAAAACAGAGGGGAAATAGTAATACCATATTACTTTTTCAATTTATAGAGCCTTTTCCCATTATTAATCTCACTTCAAACTACAACAAAATTACTGCCAAGCATATCTGATTATCCCATTTCATATATCAGGAACTATATATAGTTATATATTAGAGAGACTAAATAGAGAATAAATTATTTGCTTTATAACTCTGAGATAGTAGAGGTTATAGATTGGTAGCAAAAAAAAAAAGAAAAAATCAGGTTCTTGTTACAGATAAGGGGGAAGAATTAACTAATACAGTGATTTAAAAGGCTTTCGAAATGTTATAGATTTACAACCTTATATATGGAGAGCTTTAATTCAATCAAAAGCAGTAAATGATAGGAGTTTACATAAATAGTGTAACTTATATAATAGATTGGTTTAGGGTCTTATATTCAGAAGCACTAGTCTGCTTTATTCAATAATATATATCTTGGCTCATAGCACAATAAAATTAATCACTATCCCATTATAGAAAACAGTAGACATATATTTAATATGCATAAAAGTATTCTGCCTCCAGTAATCATACAGTCTCTTATTGTATCCTAAATGAAGAAAAAAATGTTGGTGGGTAGAATTTGCATAAATGGCAACTTACACTGTAACCAGATTTACAGCTCACATTGTCTTTTATTTTCAACAATCTTCTCAAACACTGACCATCTTTCTGGCACAGATGTCTCTTATATAACTTAATCCCCACACAAGCAATCACACAGTTCGGGACACCAACACTAAAATGATTCCTTCTGCCTGAGCAATAGCCTCATCCCAAATAGACCGGGGTGTCAATAGTGCATATGCCATGAGTACCTTTGATGTAATGTCCTCAAAACAAGTGCATCCCATAGGTAAGAGACATTCTGAGGTATGATACTGAGAGCTTTATAGTCTAGGAAAGCTCCATGGTTGGAGCTATCTCAAGCACACATCTGTGACCTTGTAAACAAGAAAGCCCAGCACCCTCTCTGTTTAGCCCACATCCAAAAATATGCCATAGTTTCAATGAAACCCCCTTCAACCAAAAAAGGGCCATAAAATAACAGTGTACAAAAGTGAAATCTATTATTTTCTGCATTAATTAAAAGGTGCTGGCACTAGAATAAAGCTCACTAAGTCATTGTAAATCATTAAACAACTGGTTTAGTAGCCCAGGAAGACCTGAAACAGACTTCTACAGCAAAGCAATAAAAATGATGTAATCTACTGTTAACTAGTCTCAATTTAATTATCAAGCAGGGATTCCAGGTGCTTTCCCATTTTGCAGCCTTCAGCTGCTTTCTTGTTATTTATGGCATACCTCGAAAGACTGAAAAGCATTATTGTGCCTATTATATTACTTATCATCAGGTGCTTGAAAATGTGCTTCTGCATTTCTAACTTGATCTCTAGTTACTTATTAATAGCTAATATTTATTGAGTGACTACTTTGTGCTAAATAATGTATAAGCATTATTTAATATAAGTCTCAAAATGGCCTGTGAGGTAGGTGTGATTACTACCTACATTAAATATCTCTCAAAATTGAGATTTCAAGGGCGCCTGGGTGGCGCAGTTGGTTAAGCAACTGCCTTCGGCTCAGGTCATGATCCCGGAGTCCCGGGATCGAGTCCCACATCGGGCTCCCAGCTCCATGGGGAGTCCGCTTCTCACTCTGACCTTTACCCTTCTCATGCTCTCTCTCACTCTCTCTCTTTCCTAATAAATAAATAAATAAAATCTTTAAAAAAAAAATTGAGATTTCAAGGTGAAGAATCTTGCCAGGAGTCCCACACCTATAATAAATGGCAGAGTCAGGACATGAACCCAACTCCCTCTGGCTCCAAAGCCCACGTTCAACATAATCGGATGATAATGTCTCCTAAAAAACCAAAAGGGTTGGCTGATTAAACCTTATGCTTTGACTGCAAAACATTCTGCAAAAAATTCTGCAAAAACTCTACTTTCCATTACAAGTTTATGTAATAGCAGTCAATTACATTTAGAAGCCATACAAACCAACTAAATAAATAGAAGTAATTCTATTTCCTAGAATCATTTTGATCGCAGTTCCCCAACCTTCGGGACATACTGTGGAGGTTTATTGTCCTGCACCTTGTAGAGGTTTAGCAGCATCCCCGGTCTCTAGAGGCCACTATCAAACACACCTCCTCTAGTTATAACAAATGAAAATGTCTCCAAACACTGTCAAATGTCCCCTGCAGGTCAAAGTCATCCCCAGCTGAAAACTGCTGATTTATATCCTGGCACCATCTACATAAGCATCAGAAAAGACTATAACTAAAAACTAATCATCTGGATTTGTCAGTCCCCAGAAAACTTTTTCCTGAAGCATCCTAATAATTTAAGGAGAGTAGTTTGGAATAGGTTTGTCTTAGACCTTCTTTACTTTGTAACTTGTTTCTGGCTATGCTATATTGTTTTGAAGTTTACAATTTCAATTTGAGAAATAGGATGAGAGTGAAAGATGATATTGCCTTACATTAAATAAGCATGGCCGTAAGTTGTAACAAATGAATGAGAAGAGTGTCCTGTAATACACTTTATCATTTCAAAGACCATTTTTAAAATAAAGTATCAAGTTCATTTTAACTCTAACAAGACAAAGAATACTTTACATAGCAATTATACATTGGTTTTTCAAAATCTCATTTTTATTTTTAAAAAGGCAATTATGTTATTTACCTTTCTTCTCAGTCTTTAAAGAGTTCTACATTATTGTGTATTAAGGCAAATTGATTAAAAATATTTTTCAATTATTCCTCTGTAAAATATTATAAATGTAAACAGCCTACATTCATTATTATTATTATTACAGTGCCCACTAGCACCATTATGATTTTAATTTTCCTCAGAACATTTATGTTTAAGAGCATAAAGTTTAAGAGCAAAGTTTAAGAGCAATGGCCTATAGCCAGAGTTACTCTGAAAACTGATCATTAGGGAATTATTCATAGGTCTGATATTTTTATAAGACCAAGAGAATAATATCCACATAAAATACATTTTTTCACATTTAAATCTTTTCCTTAAATTTCCTGACTAGTTTGACTAAAATAAGAGAAGATATTTGAAATAGCAATTATGTACCAACCACAGGTTTGCTGAGAAGATTAAATTCAGTAACAAGAGAAAGCTAGGAAACATTTGATATTCAAAGGCCTAGATGAGATTAATAGTCACAACTACAATTTCTACACTGTTAATTATGGTTTGGAACTTTGCTTGTATTTGTACAATTAATTCATCATAATTATGCAATGCACCTTCTAGTGTTACAACCTGTTCCCCATTTTTTAAAAGGGTTCCATGCTGAGCATGTGGGGTTTGAGCTTTCGACCCTGATATCAAGACATGAGCTAACATCAGGAGTCCAATGCTTAACCAAGCCAAACAAGAGCGCCCTACCACCACTCCCCATTTGAAAAATAAGGAAAACAGAGACAGAGCAATGTTAAGTAACGAACTCTAGGTTACACACCTAGTAATCCCATACAAAGATGGGATTCAAACTCAGGCAATCTTGTGCAAGGGTCTGCCTTTCCAACCATACCACAACTCACTGGCAACCACAATGAAACAATTCCATGATGTTTTGCCACATCATAAAGTTACCTAACGTGACAAAAGAGGGTAAGCTTCATTTCCAAGCTAATCAGATGTGTGTATTTATTTTTTTCCCATTTCCTTGTCATATGACAACAGAAGGAAAAAAACCTCAGTTTTAATAAAAGAGAATTAAAAACAAATACTGCCTTGTATAATTGTTATGAGGATTAAATAAAACACCAATGAGTGGCATGGCATCCAACATGCTCAAGAAAGGGTAGTTGTTGGAGGAGGGATGAGCCTTAACCAAGACTTTTGCTTGGTTACCCTTCCAACTAAAGGTAGATATACAATTCAAATAAGACTAGAACTGGTAAAATCTAGCTTTTCTCCTTCCTCTGTGAATTTAAAGGAAATGAAAGCAAGCCTATGGCATAATGTTTTTTAGAACTACGTTTTAACTGACTGAGATGAAGAAATACTAGGAAGATATTGCCTTTTGCAAATAGTTGAATATGCAAAATCAAAATTCAAATTTTATTTTTCACATCATGGACCAAAATATATTTCTTTTGATCCTCCTACCTTATGTCCTCCTAAACTCCATTCATTAATGAAAATAATGACTAAATGATGCTTCAGGATTAGCATTTCTCTGAATTTTAAAAATAACACATTTCTAAACTATAGGATATTCCTGCTTTATATTAATACACCTTCAGCATATCTGAACTCCAAACAAACTGATTAGCTTTAGCAATCCCAATAGATATCAAAAGATGGTCTTCAGTATTTATAAAGTTAGTTTATACTCTATTAAAATAACAGAACAAAGAGGATAAGGATGAATAGTTGGATGCATTTCTTTCTTCATCCCGTGAGGACAGAAAGCTTGGGAGAGAATGGTATACAAATAAGTACAATATTTTTCATGATTACTTTCATCTCATATTTTCCATCTGTAATTTCACCTATGCTTTATTGACATTTAATTTAGTTTTTTTAATCTAAAATGCTCTGAAAATTCCATAAAAGAAAATGTAAGACTCATAAAATCTTTAATGTGTTTTGAACAAAAATGAAAACATCAGAAATATTAAAATCCTTTAGTCACAAAAGTAATACATATTTTGTGCTGGTTGGACAAAGTTTTCATGTTGGTGTTGTCTCCATGTCCATCACATGGACTATTAAGTGATGGCAGAGGCACGTGTCTCCCTAAGGAAGTGGATATTTGGATTGTTCAAACATCACACTCTTTCCCAAACAATCTCAGTAAGTCCTTTAACAAATCAACATTGCAGTTTGGTTTCTCTTTGGGTATAGCCCACAGCCAAAATACTGCCATGTGATGGCAGAGATCTAAGGGGTGCAATGAAAATATCCAAATGATACATTATGTCAAGCAGAGTGTAAATGACTAGGGAAAGCTTTTCTCTTAAAAGAAGCAATTATATGCTAAGTATTCTACCCACATTCTTCTCCTAAGAGTCCTGAAGGATCTGTCCAGAGTGCTGAAAAGGTCCCCGATGGATAAGCCTTTGGAAGCAGTATTTTCAAGTCCCAAACTAAACAACCTTTTAAACAGAAACTGAAATCTATAAAGGACAGAAATAGTCACAACTGATTCTTAAATGTGTAATTCATAGATATATGAGAGAAACTAAAGGAGAAAATTCCTAATGCTCTATGATGGTAATGAGGGGGCACAAAGCACACCTAACAAGAGGTAACATACCTGAACACGCCAAAACTCAAGAGTGTCTAGAATGTTGTATAACTAAGAGGATTCTACAGAAAACCTTGGCTTTGCCTCACTGAGGGAAGAGGCTGAACGTAGTAAAAGGCAATGTTAACTTGGCTGTCTCGAATGGCCAGAAGCCAACATTAAGAATATGGATTAGCTCTGGCCCAGTCTCAAGGGACTTAAAACAATAAAACAATATGTAGAGAAAGAAGAAAAAGGTGGAAGGGAGATGCTGCCTTCGCACTGGCCTGGGTCAATTTCTTAGCGGGAAGTAAACTGTTGGAGAATCTATCCACCTGGTTACTCAAGCTTACAGTTCAGCTGAGGCAGCACCAGGATTGTGTCTAAATAAGCACAAGTGCTTGTTAACCTCTCCTCAATTTCCCTGCCCCACAGCACCTGCTCCGGAGGGAAATGAGGGCAGTTGGAAATTCCAGCACCAGTTCCAAGAGCCTTCCAGGCAGACTCTTCACTTCCCTTTGTGAGGTCCCATGTCTGGGTTAGCCTCTGGTCACCAGTTAGCTCACGGGCCTGACTGGGGTTCTTTCTCCAAGTCACTATACCCTGGGTTCCCTCCTCGGCACTCTGCCCATGCTGCTGCTCCCGAGTAACAAGCAGGCTGTGTTTCCAAAGGGAAAGATGCATCCACAGAAGAGGAAAGAGCGAGAGGGCGCAGACTGGGGTTCAGAAAGAAGCTAGCCTGAGTGAGAGCTGTGTTTTCAGCACCACCCGCTGTCCCCCCTCCTCCTGCAGCAGGCGCCACGGTCGCGGCATCTTACCGATCCTACTGGGAATCGATTCTCCTTACTTCCCTCCCAACCTTTGCTTCTCCCAATTCCGAGCCCTCGGGTGGTTTGGGGCAGCACAATCTGCATTCTAAACATGCGCACCTGGCCTTAGGGGAGCGGGAACTCAGACCCAAAGGCGTGCAGGATCCGTTTCTCAATCCTTGCAGACATTCCCTCCTTTATACCCCATTGCTCTTGCCTTTTCTCCCAACAGGTTTAACTAAGGCCATCAGCAAACGGAGCGGACTTCAAGCTCAAGGTCTGACCAACCCTGCTCCACGCTCGTCCCACTCCCAAACCAAACTGTGAGCTACCCAGCAAGCTAATAGCTCCTACATCCTTCCCGGGTGCAGGGACACTTGGGCACACAGACCCTTAGCAAGCTTACCCCCCTGTTGGCCGTGCAGCAGGCAGTGAGACGCAGTCTAGCTAGCCCCCCATAAAGTTGGGCCGTGCTGATCAGCGGGGCAGAGCCAGCCTCTCCATTCCCAGGCTCCCCACCAAGAAGATCTTAAGCTCATCTCCTGCGCTCAGTGCACACAGAACAGCAGAGCTGAGGGCGGCGTGTGCAGCAATCTCCCTGCTACTGAGAAAGGGGGGAAGGGGGGAAGGGGAGCTCGCGGAGGAGGGAGGGGTGGTAGTTTGTATTTATAGAGAACAGAGTTCTCAGCGCAACTTTTTGGTGCCACCAAGTGGCACAGTGAGTTCCTTTAGGAACACAGACTTCGGGTCGAATCTGGATAGGTGAACCAGCCCCAAATCCAGATGCTCACAGGATAAGGGGATCGGGGGTACCCTTAAGACTTGAGTTTTCCCATGTGCACCTTCATATCTCAGCACCTGGGATGCAGATCCCTGAGTTCTAGGAATGAGCTTGCATTGAGGGGGAAGAAGTACTTGTGCCCTCCTCAGACAAGTGGCAGAGGTGTCAAGGACAATGGGCAGAGGCCAGTTGCTTCCTAGGAATCTAGGAACCCTTGTCTCAGGAAGAATATCCATTCTTTCCTCCCTCCTAACCACTCTGCCCAGATTACAGTATTCTCAGATCGCACTCTAAAACCTTCCTGCCATCTGGAGTGCCCAACCTTTCAAATAAGATGCCATTCATTTTCCCTGTTTTAGAATCAATTCCAGATTATTCTTCAAACCCTCAGATTCAAAGAACTTCACAGTTTGCCACCAAACCTCCTCCTTTATTTGTTACCTTAAAAAAGCAAGTGACTCTAGGCTCTGCGGATCTGAATCTCTCCAAACAGCACTCAGAACTCTAGGTTCCCTTGGTTAGAGTCTAAGTGTCTGATTGTCCTTCTCAACCATTTCCACAGATCTCTTAGCATGCATTACACCAACAGCACAGCCAGGAGCTTGTAAATGTCATTGATACTTTGAGGTAGAATGCCCTGAAGCTTCATTTATCTGGAGTTTCTGGATGCTCTTCCTTCCTTGTATGCAGATCCAAAAACCCATAGGATCACAGACAGACATTACCGCACCGAACTTTTGTGCCCTCAAACACAGAAGAATCTCTATGTTTTGCAGAAATGGAGGAAATGGAGAAACTGACTACACAAAGGTTAAGGGACTTTTTCAAGGTCACACATTTTCCTAGAGACCAGATCAGGAACTACCCAGGGTGGAACTAAATGAACACAGTGATGTCAAACCTGACTTCCAGGCTTCGGCTCCTTCTACCTCCCCATTCACTCATACTCAACTCCCTTTCCTCCCCCACCCCCACCCGTTGCTCTCTCTGACCCCATCCTTTGCCAAAGTTCAATAAAGAAACCCAGTGTAGGGATATTTCCTTATCCCCACTGGGAGTACTTAACCCTGAGCTTATAGGTCTAGAGTTACAGGTGTACCCCCTTAAAAATGGCCCCCTGTTCTAGAAAACCTCTCCCTCCTGTAGCGCAGTCATGGAAGTGTCATTTTAGAAATGGAACATTGGCATTCACACCCAACCAGGTCTCTCTTCTGCTGCTTCTTTTCAGGGTAAAGCATTAGCAAATGCTCTTCCTAGCCCCCCCAACACCTAATGGTCTCACAGATAGATAAGCTCCCTCCCCCCTTGTTATGCACCCTTTTGTGCACATGTATCGGTATGCGAGAAAGGGAGAGACCAAAATCCAAACGCCTCCTTTGGCTCAGCTCTCTATTTTCTCCTCTGATTTTTTTTAGTTCGTTTTCTATGGAAACGAGCCCACTTAAGTCCCTCACTTATGCAAATAAAATCAAAATCATCTTCATAAACCTCTCGTTGGAGCGACGCCTCGGTAGCCTGGGTTCCTGACTAGAAATTCCTGTCTGCTTCACACAGCACACGTCCTTGCAGGGTGACTTTTCTAAACTTGCAGGACCTCGCAGCGTCCCTGGCTCCACCAGTTCTGCACCTGCCCACCACCTGCCCTCCTAGGTGCCTTTGCCCGCGCTCCCGCCCCTCGCCTGAAAGCTCTCCATCCCCGTGCTGGGGGAGGGGCTCCGGCGGTATCCTACAGCCCCGGTGACTCTGGGGCTGAAAGAATGAAAACCGCGCTGTGCTTACCTGGCGCGCGCCCTGAGCCTGGCACCCCCAGCCAGCCGCTCCTCGCGGGCTTCCTGCGCTCGCGTGCCGGCCTGGGCTGCAGCTGGAGCGCGAGTGACGGCGGCGGAGGCAGCGGCTGCAGGAGGCAGAGCGGCTCCGCTCTCTCGCGCCAGCGCCGGGAGCACGTGCCGCGCTCGGGCAGACGCAGCTGGAAGCGCAGCGCAGGGCCGCTTCCTACTCCTGCAGCGCGCGGCGCGGCGGGGTGTGGGGGGAGGGGGCGGTGGACCGACCGCAGACTCTGTGGGGTAACCTGGAGTGTGGAGCCTCGTAGTCTCGGGGTGCAGGCGAGAGTAGCCTCGGGCTCCCTCTGCAGCTCTTCAGCTTCCCTCTGGGAGCCGCGGAAGGAGAAGAGCTGTGCGTGGAGGCGTGGGTGGTGTGTCACTCAGAGAGAAGCTGGGGGAGCAGGTAGATAATAAGCTTCATCCTGACGAGGGCACTTAAACCCCTGACAACGATGGGGGGAAGGGGCGTCACTGCTGGAGGGCTCAGAGAACCAGGAAGTCAGGGAACCCCAAGATGATTCAGAGGTGTGAGTGCTGAGAAAGAACGGTCTCTTTAATGGCATTACTTATTAATAATGCCATTTCGCATTTGTCTGCACTTCTTATAAACGATTCTTTCTATATCCATTAAAATTTCTCTCTCCGTAGTAGTTAAATATGTTTTACTTACTCAAATGACTTTCCTTTCCCTCCCCCACAACCCCCATAACTACCAAGACTGTAAAAAAATGAAGTTATCTTTAAATTCCAAAAACAGACTTCATTTCCGCCCTTGAAAAAGAGATTGGTATAAATTAATTGCATGACTTAATTTAAAGAAAAGAAAGACACTGCAGCAATAGGATTATTGCTATTCCCATTATACTTCCCTAGCTGAATTTTAGAAATTTTAGAAACCAGGTGCTTGCAGCAGTTGGATGAAAGACTGAAAGCGGCAGACACTCAGGTTGAGGCGGTTGGTCCTAATGAATACATTACCAATGTAGATTTCCCACCAGACCCTTGAAAACAAAACAAGTTGTTCTTTGATTGCCTCAGGATTCATCCAGAAAAAGATACGTTATCTACCACACCTTGTTGATCTTCACAATGGCATCTTTCTTCTCCCCATTTTCCTGTGTACTCTGATGGTACATTGTTAATTTCTCGGATTCTTTGATTGCAATCCAGGAAGCAAGCTTTAGTACTTTGTAGACAGGCCAGCAAAGCTGTGGTTGATCTTCCTGAATGAGAAAGATGAGAAAGATGGTATAGATGAGAAAATACAAAAATAGTGAGCGTTCCCAGGAAAATAAAGGGGAACTAGGTGGCTAGCTGATTCTGGAGATGTGATTAAGTTTGATGTACAAAATCATTTATTAGCCCACTTGTTTGGGGCACTGATGATAAGGAAGTCACAAATTTGATCCTGGCCTGGACTACATAGCTTTTGAGAGAGCATAGGACACACTAAGTTCCCCATCCTTCTTCATCAGCTGAAACTAGCTCAAAGCACATCAGTGAGTGAGCTAAACCTAAGTAAGAAGGGGTTCTCATGGTGGCTACTTAGTTACTTAAACTCTTCAATTTCCCCGTGCATATTTCCTGCCCTGCTATCTGCCACCATTGTGGAGAGGATGGGATGAGATAACACTTGTCACAGCATATCAGAAATGACAAAGCTCTCCATAAACAGAATACATAGTTTACCAAGACATATCCACTTCTAAAAGTTAAAATGCAAAAGACATTCCCCATGTTGAACAATGGAGATATTTTCAGCTGAGAAGGAAAACACAATTATCTAACCTTGACTTGCTCAGTGACATTTGACAATATAGCTTTACCTCATAATGTGCTGAAATTAGGTAAAATTTAAACTTTGGGGTGCCTGTGTGGCTCAGTGGGTTAAAGCCTCTACCTTTGGCTCAGGTCATGACCTCAGGGTCCTGGGATCCAGCCCCTTATCCATGCTCTCTGCTCAGCAGGGAGCCTGCTTTCCCCTCTCTCTGCCTGCCCTCTGCCCTCTTGTGATCTCTCTCTGTGTCAACTAAACGGATAAAATCTTTAAAAAAAAATTAAATGTAAAGGAGCAAAGAAACAATGTTTTAAGTCCCCCAAATAAGTTTTGATTGTAAAATGTTCAAAGATATTTCGTTTGCCTTAAGATGAGCTATTAATAATCAAAATATTATAAATCTTATGTAGAATAGTATAAAGAAATGAAAAAGATTTTTATACTTATAACTGATTAAATTTAAAACTTGGAATTTTCATTGAGTCCTTCCTTTCTCCCACACATGATAATTTGTCACAAACTGGCTCTGCCTTTGAAATGTATCCAAGAATGGGGCGCCTGGGTGGTTCAATGGGTTAAGCCTCTGCCTTCAGCTTGGGTCATGACCTCAGGGTCCTGGGATCGAGTCCTGCATCAGGCACTCTGCTCAGCGGGAGCCTGCTTCCCCCTTTCTCTCTTCTGCCTCTCTGCCTCCTTGGGATATCTCTCTCTCTCTGTCAAATAAATAAAATCTTTAAAAAAAAAAAAAAAAGGAAATGTATCCAAGAATGCTATCACTTCTAACCACCTTCATGGATACTGGTTGAATCAAGCCATCATCATCTTTTTACCTGGTTACAGCAATAGCTTCCAAACTGGTCTTCCAGCTTTTTTCACTTTTTCTCTATAGGCTATATTCAACACAGTAGCTAGAGTGTTTTTTTGTTTTTGTTTTTTAAGGAAGTTAGCTTGAATCAAAACCCTCCAGTAACTTTCCATTTTACTCAGAGTCACACTCAAGTCTTCTCCATGACTCCACATTATCTGTCCCTACTCCATTACCTTTCTGACCTCATTTCCTAGTACTCTTCTCTTGATTTTTTGCTCTTTCTACTCCAGCCACCAGGATTCACTTGCTATTTCTTAAACATGCCTGACATGCTCCAATCTAATGGTCTTTGCATTAGCTGTTTCTTCTGCTTGGAATGCGCTGTTCACAAATTGTCTTTGGGCTAAATCCTCTCCTTCAAATCTTTGCTAAAATCTTATCCCAAGCAAGTCTTTCCCAGACTACCCTATTTAATACTAGGAACTATTCTCCTTTATGATCTTGGTGTCCCTGATCCCCTTTACCCAATTCTGTTTTCTTCCATAGCTCTTAATACAGTCCAGTATATCATTTCCTCATTTGTTATGATTATTGTTTATTGTCTATTTCCCTCCCTCCCATTAAATGTAAACTCCTCAAGAAAAGGAATCTTTCTTTTGTTGATATATTCCAAACACTGAGAAGAAAATTCGAGCACATAGAAGCTACTCACTAAATATGTTTGAGTATTTAAGTGCATCTGTAAATAGAGGTATACATTGCACACACTGCCCTTCATTTTCCTAGTTGGCATCACTGATAGTAAGTCATGTGAATGTTTGCAGGAGGTCTGCAAAACTTCTGAGGGACAGTCCTTGTGCCCAACCTGGGCACACTTCCCTACCTCTCACCCTCTTCTGTCTTTGCATGTGTGTTTCTTAGACTTAGCCAGCTCATGTTCTAGGCTCCAAAAGGATTATTGTAATCCTAAATGTTTCAAGACTATCTGGTTATCTGAATCTATCACCTAACAGATCATAAGTAGTCTTTTAAAATAATTGGTCGAGGGGCGCCTGGGTGGCTAAATGGGTTAAAGCCTCTGCCTTCAGCTCAGGTCATGATCTCAGGGTCCTGGAATCTAGCTCCTCATCGGTAGGGCTCTCTGCTTAGCAGGGAGCCTACTTCCCCCTCTCTCTCTGCCTGCTTCTCTGCCTACTTGTGATCTCGCTCTCCGTCAAGTAAATAAATAAAATCTTTAAAAAAAATAAAATAATCGGTCTTTTTGCATTAAATGCGATCTATGCAGTTGCAATCCTTTGCATTTTAATGCAAAAAGGTGAATTTATTTTCATTCCTTTAATAACATATCTATCGTCTTTTTTTCTTTCTTTTTTTTTTTTTTTTGCCTGTTACTATAAAAAGGACTGCAATAGAATGTTGAACAAAATACTGGCTTGACTTTAGAAAACCTAAAGTTATTAAGTATATGTGTATGAGCATACGTTGATTTGTTCATAACATTTATTGTGTATTTATTAAACTACCATGCAGCAGTCACAGCTAAGTGTTGGGGATGCAATGGTGAATGAATTAGAATTGGTCTTTGTCTTTATGGAGCTTAAAGTCAAGTAAGGGTTGGGTTGCACAAACTAATATGTCTTGCAACTTGTGGGATGAGCAATGAAGAATTGAACAATGTAAGTTACTAAGTGTGGCATGAAGAAGGGCCTGAATATCTTTCTATAGAACATTAAAAAATAATAAAACATAAAAAATTCTCTCTGAGATAGTAATAGTAGGTAAAGATCCAAAAGAGTCAACTATGCAAAGAATGGTGCATGTGTCTTTGTCTTTGTGTGGGTTGGAGGTGGGGAGAAATGGTTGACCAGTGAGAGTGAAGAAAGAAAGGGGTTTACAGGCATAGGGAACAACAGCTGGAACTTCTGAGGCAGGAGAAGGCTTGCCATGTTTTAGAAACTGAGAAGAATTGGTGTTAGTGAACTAGAACTTGGAAAACTTTCACTGTATCTCAGGATGCTTAATTGCAAAATGGAGGTTGTTATTTGATCGGATCTTATTTAATAAATTTCAACTGTATATTTTAATTTCAATTCAATTAATCAACATTAATGCATTATTTGTTTCAGGGGTACAGGTCTGTGATTCATCAGTCTTATATAATACCCAGTGCTCATTACAACACATACCCTCCCCAATGTCCATCACCCAGTTACCCCATCCCTTTCCCCGCTTCCTTCCAGCAACTTTCAGTCTGTTTCCTGAGATTAAGAGTCTCTTATGGTTTGTCTCCCTCCCTGATTTCATCTCGTTTTATTTTTTCCTCTCTTCCCCTATGATCCTCTGCCTTGTTTCTTAAATTGCACATATCAGTGAGATCATATAATTGTCTTTCTTTGATTGACTTATGTGAATGAGGCAATTATATATAAAAGTCATTAGAAATAGAAAATGAAAGCCACGCACAAAGAGGAGGTGACAAACACTCCAGTATTTTTGACTAGTGCAGAGCCTGTGGTCTACCAGGAAATATTTAATTTTGAGTTCACTAGCAAACAAAAAAGAAGAGGGCAGGTGTCTTACCTAATTATTATTATCTAATGTAAAAATGAATTTGTTCTTCAAAAAAATTTTTGTTAGTAAATGCTAATATCATTACGTAGACCTTTGTATAAACTGTCCTTAAAGACTCAAGGCCCTCAGTGAGGATTTTACAACAAAAATACAGACCTTTTTATATTACATGGTCTTATATAAAACTCCAATCTAGGTTCCAGGCAATATATGGAAATTTAACTTAAGGGAGTTGTAACTTATGGGTCTGGTGTTATTTATCTCTCTATTCTACAAGCAGGCCAGATTTAGAATATGGCCCCAGGAATTTTTTTCATTTGTCCAATACTGGGTAAAAAAAATAATAAAAGAGCTATATTTCTCAGTACTTGAGAAACTACAAGTATTTCAGTCAATGTTTTCCAAGACAAAGTCCGGTCCAAATTGTGCTCTTGGAAATTCACCTCGACTCTGGGATCATTGGCCATGCTTCACTCTGTCATACAGGCAAAACCCTTTCTTTCCTGGATGTCCAGAGTGAATAACCAGATCTAATTAGACTTCGGCCCTGACCCCAAAGGGTGTTTCATAATGTCTACTGGATTTCAAACCTAACAGATTCACACTTGAAAACTGGCTCTTTTTGGGCCAGAGGGGATTGGGCAAGCTACTAAACGTCAAAACCTCATTACCTAATGTGGAAATGAGAAAATGGAAAACATAATTTAAAAAATACCTTGTTCTCTTGGTGTTATATATATATATATATATATATATATATATATACATATATATATTCACTTTGAAACCAGAAAACCCAGTATAGTAAACCATGGTTCTTTTTTCTCACATTACTTTACAATTTGGTGTCATTGTTCAGTACAAAAGTATGCATAGGTAAGATTTTTGGTAATCATGTTGGGTTATTAGGGTCTTAAATAACAAAAATAAAATTCCTCTCTGAGTTATATTTTTATATTGACTAGAAACTTCTTATTTCCCTTCTCTAAAATATACACAATAATATCTTTCTAGTCTGGTTGCTGCTAAGATATTAGCAATATTGGGGTGGGGCAATTATATAGTTCCTGAAACATGGTAAGTACATGGTATTTGGTGATGATAATGATGTAAGTGAGGATTCATTAATTTTAATTTCCAATTATTTACATCCTGTCTATTAGAATGGGCAAGTAGACATATAGCTTGGAATTTGAGGCTCACTTGGAAATTTGAAAACCACTTTCTAGTCTGGTAGGGTTTGTTTTTTTGTAAATGTATTTAAATTATAGGGCAAGGTCTTGTGGTAACTCTTAGTTAATACTTTTGGCAAAGGAAGTGATTTGTTTCAACTACAATAAAAATACATTAAATCTAATGGCAGCATTCTGTTTTGCATTTAAATGATCAAGTAAAACTACACAGGTTTTATCCTTCAAAACAGGGTTTGGAATCATTGCTTAATAGAATCCCTGGAAACTTTGCGCCATATAAAAGACAATGATGCTCTTAATAGTATGCATATAATTGTTGCAACTATTCATAAGACATTTAAATGTAAAGAGTCCTAACCACTTAAAATCTAACAGTATATGTAATATTCCCCATAGTGATTTAGGAGCTTTCTGTTGTTTTTCAATGTCTCATTTTCTTATATGTAGTTCATTGAGCTAAGGTCAATAATTAAAAGTTATGTAGTAATCAGTGAAATGCCAGAAACTTGAAAATTGATGAACTGATAGCTTCTTTTATTTTGCTAAATACTTGATTTTTACATCTTTCAGGATTTAGTAGGGATATTGAACTGTGCTAGGCATGTAGATCTATCAAGAACATTGACTAATGGCCCAAGAGCCCATGTACTACAGTTGAAGTAATAAAGCATTCAGTTCTGCTCCTTAAATTCTGTAATCTATAAAATGGGGGAAATGCAGGTTAATTGTGAAAACTCAATAAGCTATACTTATAAAACACCGACCTTGGCACATGGTAAGCATTCAACACATCAGTTAGTCAGAAGTACTAAAGAAGAGAAGCCAGATAGATGGGCACTTCCCTGAGTAAGAGCACCATCTCTGAATTCAGTCTGCGTGGATTTGATCTTGGTGGTACTGTTTACTGGTTGTGTTTAAAGTGGTTATTTAAACTTCCTGTGCCTTGGTTTCTTTACCTAAATGTAGTGAGAGAAGAACGGTAACTACTTCATAAGACCATTGTTAGTATTAAAGGAATTAACTACTGTTAAGTTTTTAGAACAGTGGCTGTTGAACATTGCGAACATGCAATGTTCACTATTGTTGACGTAATTTAGTGAACATTTTAATCCATAGTTACTCATTTAGGTTCCCATCTTCTCTGATATAATGCAAACTTTTTAAGGTAGGCATCATATTTTATGAATTCCCCACCCTTAGTATTGTGCCTACCATGCAGTGGTTACCAAACATATTTAATGAATAAATCAATGAATACATTCTATTAATCCATCCAGATTCTCATAAGCTACGTTCTAAAGCAGCCAAAAATGAGTTCAGATCCATAAGCTTTCAAGGTTAGGGGTTCTACACATTAGAACATGGGTTACACATTAGAATCATTTAGGAGAGTTTTTTAAACCATTGATTTAATTAGTATCATGCTGGGACCCAGGGAATTAGTGTTTTTAGGAATGTCACAGATGATTCTAATGTGCAGCCAATATTCAGAACTGCCCAGTCTATTTAAACCCTTTGTGTTTATTTTAAATTAATATGGCATAAGTTATATCATAAGAGTAATAAGAGTGTAGGTGCCATATTTTAAGCAAAGTGTAATTTGAAAATAGGTTCTATGAGATTCATGGCCTGTTAACCCTTGCTGAGAATGGGAGTCTTAAAATAAACTGCATTTCACATTTATAAAGATTTTAAATGCATACTTTATACAGAAACACACATATCATCTCCAAATAGTCTTCATACCAATTGTGGGAAGTACATGCTAAAACCCAGAAAGCTTAAAGTAGCTTGCCCTTATCACATAAGTTTAAAATAGCTACTTAAAAAAGTAAAATAACATCTTGAAACCCAACAATCATGCTATTTACAGTATTTCATGCTACCTCTTATCCCTGCAAGCACTCCTATCCTTTGACATGTAAATAGTGAATTTTGACATACTTGTTTCATATATTCTATAAAAAAATGTTTTTATTATAAAATTTCAATTAAAGGGGCACCTGGGTGGCTCAGTCAGTGACATGTCCCACTCTTGATTCTGGCTTAGGTCGTGATCTCAGGGTCATGGGATTGAGCCCTGCTTTGGGCTCCAAGCTGGGCTTAGAGCCTGCTTGGGATTTTCTCTCTCCCTTTCCCTCTGTTACCCAGCCTGCACACACACATGTGTACTTGCTCACATGCTCTCTCTCTCTCTCAAGGAAGGAAGGAAGGAAGGAAGGAAAGAAAGAAGGAAGGAAGGAAGGAAGGAAGGAAGGAAGGAAGGAAGGAAGGAAGGAAAGAAGGAAAGGGAAGGGAAGGGAAGAAAGAAGAAAAGAGTCTCAGATATCCTGCACTTCTAGGAAATAAAAGCGAGCAAAATAAAAACATATTAGTAATTCATTTTATGAATGTACACTCAGGAATAACTGTGTTCAAAATATTGCAAGATCATTGATTCAGTGTTCTATGTAAAGAAAAAGAAACAAAGAAAAATATTTTATTGTCCAGTAACTTCAAAATAAACTAGCTATTTATTTGCGTTTTATTTTCAACTTTTTAAAATCATATATATGTGTGCCTGCATGTGTGTATGTGTTTTGTTGTATTTATAGAATCTCAAGCAAATATTAATTGAGCAGTCATTTCGTGTCAGGATTTGTACTGTATACAAAGGTAACAAAGTACAACCACCTCTGGGTTCTGAAAGTCTAGTTGCATTTATATGATACATGAATATAAATATAAATATGATATAAATATCATATAAATTTATATGATACATGAATATAAATATTCTGGTTGTCTTACTTGAAACTTTTCTAAACACTTTCCTGTATTTGTAATTATACTGGCTGATGATTATTTTTTTACTCCATTCTATTCATATTTAAATGTAATTACATAAGGAAATCCTCAAGAAAGGGTCACAATTTTGGAAAAACTGTGAGTTCACTCTTACTCGCTAGAATATTCACTTAGAATATTAAATGATCCGTATTCTAATTATTGCTCTTTTTTAGATTTTAATGTTTTTTTTTTCCTCCCCAGATATGTTTATTTTATTTTTTCAGTGTTACAAGATTGATTGTTCATGCACCACAGCCAGTGCTCCATGCAATACATGACCTTCTCAATACCCATCACCAGGCTCGCCCAAACCCCGACTCCCTCCCCTCCAAAACCCTCAGTTTATTGCTCAGAGTCCACAGTCTCTCCTGGTTCATCACCCCCTCCGATTTCCCCCCATTCACCCTTGCCTTCCTTCTCACAATGCCCTCCATGATTTTCTTTATACTCCACACGTGAGTATAGATTTTAATGTTTTATTATTTTCCTATTTCTTAGTAATATTCTTCAGTCAGAAAACCCAAGTTTTGTCCTACCTTCTTTTTTTCACATTTCCCACCATAGATCTTCACTCAAAAATAAGATGAAAAAAAAAGGAGAAGGAGAAAGAGAAGAAAAAAAAAGAAAAAAACTGAATGAAGAAAGGAAGAAAAAGAGAAAGAAAGAGAGCTAAGGAGAGAGAAAAAAGGAAAGGATGGGAGGAGGGGGGAATAAAGAAAACAGTACAAGTAGAATTTTATAAAAATTGTCAAGTCTCAAGACTGCATTATCTAAAACAAATCATATAATTTATAAAGAAGTTATCCTCAAATGAAAGTTAAAATTTATGTCAGCATTCCAAATTTAAGACTCAGAGGCTCAGCTCAAGACCTCTCCTCCTGATCTCTTGATGTTCCATGGACTCCTGTCTGGTTTCCATGGTGACCATTTTCATGAGTCTTTTAAATAATAAGAAAAATTTCTTTTCTCTCATCATTTATTTTCTAGATCTTTGAATTAGAATTTTTCCCCTTTTCCTGGCATCCCAAAGAAGACTGTCTTTAACTTAAATGCCTTTAACTTAGATAATAAATTATTATCTCAAGAAAGAAGTACAAGAAAGAGAAATAAACATACATTGGGCATTACAAATTTAAGTTTTAGACAGATAGATGATAGACAATAGATGAGTGGACCAGCCTTATCATTATTTCCCTGATGAAATTAATATAAACAGAGATCTCCTTCTTCCGTGGAAACATAAGATCTGTAACACCAATAAAGAGCTAGTGAGGAAATAGAGCTTGAGGGCATAAGCTGTGCTTCAGGGAAATTAAGTTAATAACCTATAGCTGATTTCCAAATTCAAAACATTCTAAATATGCCTCTCTTGCACCAAATTATATGCAAAATATAATTAAAAAGTTCCCTAGAAACCTGAGCATTTTCTACTATAAACATATTCTACCTAAATTTAAGCTCTCAATGTTGTCATTATTGTTACTTCAAAATTTTAATCCAAACCTTTTTTATTTGACTATATTATGTATTTTATTATGAGTTGTTGATTTCCAATGGGATACAGATAAATAATATATTGAATAAATATATGAATATATATATGGTTTTTATAGTTACATATATATTGGGTTTTATTTTTATATATAAATATAATTATAAAGGCAACATACCCAGACAACAATATTTGATAATAGGATTGGTATAACGTTGAGTTTTAAAATTCTCATTGCTAGTGATTAATCTATATCCTTTAGTTAAAAAATATTTAAAGACAGGATTATAGAACCTTCAGGTTTTAAGACATCTTTAAACTAGTGTTATCTGACGAAATACAGGAAACCAACTTAAATTTGAGTTTCATATTAATAAATTATTTTTTCTAATATTTTAAGTATGTGCCAAATACTTCATGGGACATACACTAGGAAATTTTTTTTCCCTAAAATTAAAATTTAACTGGGTGTCCTGTATTTTGATTTGCTAAATCTGGCAAACCAATTTTTAAGCCACATACTCAAACTGCCGTATGTTCTGGGAATCTCACAGTGGAGAGGGGAACATGGGGGAGAAACAGTGACAAATGGTTGGATGAGGGCTAGGATAGAGCATTGTACAAGCTGCTAGTTGAGGGCTGTTTACAGAGTCTTTGAAAGCACCCAGGAGACACAAATTTAAGATCTGGTGATCAAATGTTAGAAAGTTATAGTTAAACACTTACATGTTTTAAAAGTCAAATACATGTAACTGGGAAGCAAGAGCAGGATCACAATGGAAACAAACCTTTTTCCTCTTGAAGATGCCTCGTGGGCCTACAGTTCATGTTATCAAAGAGCCTCCATCCTGCGGTAATTACTTACAGTGGTTATCAAAGAGGCATCATCAAAAAGCAACGCCCAGACTAATACAACATAGCCGTTGATGGTTTTTTTTTAATGCATGAAAGTATCAGTTATGAAGCCTCTGGCAGTTTCTGTGAAAATTTGAAAATAATTTTGATAAAAGTAGCTCTAATAATATCTGAGTGCTTAAACAGCAACTGGGCCTTACTCGTCTCAGTACTTCTAACACAACGCAGTACCTGGCAATCAAAACATATTTTTAGAGTAAATGAATTAATACCTCTTCATTCCCCTAGTAATTCTGCTTATCCATTTTGCTTTATCTAATTCTTTGCCTACTTTTTTCCTTATGTTGGCTGGTATTCTATCAGCCGAGAGGCTAACTCAGAGCTTGTAGTAGATGATCGTGTTACAGAGCTTGCCTCAAGGAAGCAATACAACTAGAATCGCTTTCTACAATGACCAAAGAAGGATAACAAAGTCATGTGGGATTTGGGTGGGCATCACCATCTAGCGGTAGTAGGCTGGTATGGATACAAGGGCACTGAAGTGTCTGATGATCTTTGATATAAGGTAGATGGAGACAGTCTAGTGCCAGAGGGTCTACTGGGGCTCTGAGGAGAAGCAAACATTCTGTACGCCTCTACTGAAAACAGTCAACCCAGGGTTATGCAATTGTCACATGAGGCAGGTATATTGGGGTTCACAACCCTAGCAAGAAGCTTCAGAACAGATACTACATAGCTAATGTGACATGAAGTTAGAGGGAAAGAATGTCATCCGTAGAACGAGACCCAATGGATATTGTGTGTGACAAGTTATTCCAGGATGAGTTAAGACCTAAAAACAGTCCCCAGAGAATAAAATAATTAAGGTGTATACCCATAAAAAACTCAAAATAAAATCAATAACTATCTGTAAAAAGAGTGCAAGAAGTCCTATAGAGTTATTTATCCGAATGATAGCTGCCTCAATATTTATTTTCCAGTAGCAGGTATAAAATAAATGTTAAAGAAGAGTGGATATTTGCCATACCCCTATGTTCATGATTGGTTTTCCATTTGAGTAGCATAAGACTGGGTCCAAAATGGCAAAATTAATTTTATCTGGTAAGTCCCTTCCTACTGGTAAAGTGAGGCTAGTAAGAGGAGCTTTCCATTGGTTAGGTCTGATTCTGAAACAGGTAACTCCAAAAAAGGGTAAGCAGAGCAACCACACTGGATATACTCAGTTTGCTGACTGGATGCTTTCAGCTACTATGCCTTTATTGCATTTTAAAATTGTATGTATTCATTTGGAATATTTTTAAATGTATATGATATACCATTTGTAAGGTATGATGAGTGAAAGTGATGAGTGAAACTAGGTATCCCTCCTATTAATCATGTCCTTTGAAATATGGTCTGAAATGCTTGTATAATTTTTATTTTTACACAGATTATTAATAGAATATTAATAGCATATTAAATGCACTGTTTTGCACCATTTTTTTCTTTATAAGTACAAGTTATCCTCTTTGACTTTTTTCATCACTGCATAGTATTTCTCTGTAGAGATGTACAATAATTTTTTTTTTTTTTCCCAAATTTATTTTAATTTTTCAGTGTTACAAGATTGATTGTTCATGCACCACACCCAGTGCTCCATGCAGTATGTGCCCCTCTCGATACCCACCACCAGGATCACCCCCCCCACCCCCTCCCCTCCAAAACCCTCAGTCTGTTGCTCAGAGTCCACAGTATTTCCTGGTTCATCACCCCCTACGACTTCCCGCCCTTCATCCTTCCCTTCCTTCTCACGATGCCCTCCATGATTTTCTTTATACTCCACACGTAAGTGAGACCATAAGATAATTGCCTCTCTCCGCTTGACTTATTTCACTCCGCATAATCTCTTCTAGTCCTGTCCATGTTGATACAAAAGTTGGATATTCATCCTTTCTGATGGAGGCATAATATTCCA
>CM052815.1:58000424-58026668 GCA_028533885.1 Nasua narica
CTTTTACCTCTCCACTGCTGTCTTCTGCTCTCGAAGAGATCCCGGGGTTAGAAATCTTTTTCCTCAGGGTGATTTCATGGGTGTTCAGCGTGTTCTGGTAGATTTCCAGCTCACTTTTGGGGACCGGTTGCTGCAGGATCTCTTACTTCTCCGCCATCTTGCAAAAGTTCCGAGATGTACAATAATTTTTAATGAGTAGCTATAAGTAAACAATTAAGTTGTTTCCAGAATTTTGGTATTGTCAATCAGATGATAAAAAGTACTCTTACTGAACATAACATTTCACACAACTGTGAAAATGTATCGAGCATATACCCAAAGAATATTTTCAGTTATCATTTTGACAGATATTCCTAAAACTCCCTCCCTACACGTTGTCCTAGTTAATACTTCAGCGGGATATATATCTTTTTGAAATGCTCTTAATTTTATCCCCTTCTTTTCCTAATGAGTACATCTTTATCCTTCAAGATAAACTTGCTTCCCTACACATTCACTAAGACAGTATGTTCATCACAGGTATGATCTTGACAAGTACAGTAGGAGAAAAATGACATCTCAGTATGGTTCTAATGTGCACGTCTCTTAATATGAATAAGTCCAAGTATCATTTTATATACTTATGAGTCAGTTGTAGTTCTATCAGCCATCCTAATCCTTTGCTTCCTTTTTTTTCTTGAGCTTATTATGCTTTCCTTATTGATTTGTAAAAACTCTTCGTAACAAGAAAAGTAGATATTTGTGATATGAGTTACAATTATTTTTTTCAGTTTTTCATTTATCTATCAATTTTATTTTTTGTGTTGATTAAATGAGATTTTTTTAAAGGTTGAAGGAATCAAATTGGTCAAACTTTCCTAATACTACTTCTGGGTTTGTACCCTATTTAGAAAGATTTTTTTTTTTATTAACATATAACGTATTATTTGTTTCAGGAGTACAGGTCTGTGATTCATCAGTTTTACACAATTCACAGCCCTCAGAATAACACATACCCTCCCCAATGTCCATCACCCAGCCACCCCATCCCTTCTACCCTTCTCCCCTCCAGTAACCCTGAGTTTGTTTCCTGAGACCAAGAGTCTCTTATGGTTTGTCTCTTATGGATTCATCTTGTTTCATTTTTCCCTCCCTTTCCCTATGATCTTCTGTCTTGTTTCTCAGATTCCTCATATCAGTGAGATCATATGATAATTGTCGTTCTCTGATTGACTTATTTCGCTTAGCATAATACCCTCGAGTTCCATCCATGTCATTGCAAGTGGCAAAATATCATGTTTCCGATGGCTGCATAGTATTCCATTATATATCTATCTATCTTATTTATCTACCATATCTTCTTTATCCATTCATCTGTTGATGGACATCTAGGCTCTTTCCTTAGTTTGGCTATTGTGGACATTGCTGTTATAAACATTCTGGTGCACGTGCCCCTTCAGATCACCACATTTTTATCTTTAGGGTGAATACCCAGTCGTGCAATTGCTGGGTCGTAGGGCAGCTCTATTTTCAACTTTTTGAGGAAGTTCCATACTATTTTCCAGAGTGGCTGCACCAGCTTCCATTCCCACCAACAATGTAGGAGGGTTCTCCTAGAAAGATTATTTTTATGAACCAAATTTCTCCTTTATTTTTCTAGTACTTTTATTGTTTCTATTGTTTCTGTTTTTATTTTAAGTTTCAGATTACCAGACTTCATTTTGTTCTAAATTTTTATTTTGGGCTAAATCATGAGGTATACATCTAATTTTGTTTATTCCATAAAGCTACCCAGTTGTACCAATCATGACATTAAATATCAATCTTTCCTCCACTGATTTAAAAGTCCACCTTTTTCATATACTAAGTAGTCAGTTATAGTGGATTCATTTTTATATCAATAGTTTTCAACTTAATGGCAACTTTGTCCCATGGGGAACATTTGGAAATATCAAGATGTTTTGATTGTCATAACTTGGAAGTGGTACTGGCAGGTGTTACTTAGAGGCCACATTTGTGGCTAAAGCTCCTACACTGCACCTGACAACAATTGTGTATACTAAGAAGTCACTATTACCAAAATTGAGAAACTTGACCTTGATTGATATTCTATTCCACTGAGCTGTCTGTCCATGGACCTCCTTCATACAGTATTAACTATCATAGTTTTCTGATATGATGCCCAATAAAGTTAATTCCTTTTCAGTATATATCTTTTCTTGGAATTTTACTGGTTATTCCTGATTGTTTATTTTACAAAAACAATCTGTTTCTCTAACCTCCCCCCGACACCTAATAAATCTCTAGGCATTTTTATTGGCATTGTGTTAAATTTTAAGCAGATTGGGCAGAACTGCTGTCTTTATCTTTTGCTTTCCTTAGAAACCTGCTTTTTGTCCTTTGCTTGTCCTCTAAGTTTTTTATCTTATTGAAACCTTCTCTGTTTATAAGTTTACTTTCTTTTAATTTTTATTTGAAATGGGAGTCTTACTTTCACTATATTGTTTGGTGTCCTTTGTTTGAAGCTAATGGGTTTTTATAAATTAATTTTCAGCTTAATAAATTCTCTTATTTTTTTTTTTAAAATTTTTTTTTTAAAGATTTTATTTATTTATTTATTAGGAAAGAGAGAGAGTGAGAGAGAGAAGGTCAGAGTGAGAAGCGGACTCCCCATGGAGCTGGGAGCCCGATGTGGGACTCGATCCCGGGACCCCGGGATCATGACCTGAGCCGAAGGCAGTCGCTCAACCAACTGCGCCACCCAGGGGCCCACTCTTATTTTTTGTCAATATTTTATTTGACTTTAAACAGTTCTGCAAAACTGATTTGCTTTTACATAATTATATGATCTCCAGAGAATGATAATTTTATATCTTTTCTAATTTGTATACCTCTTTTTTCTTCCTTTCTCCAATTGCACTGCCTAATAACTCGCAAATGATGCTACATGATAGTGGTAACAAATGGTAGCTTTGTTTACTTCTGATTTCAACAAGAAAATGTTTTCTAGCAAACATGATACATGCCTATTTATTGCTATTTTATCAAAAATAGATGTTGAATTCTGACAATTTTTGTAATATTTTTGGAAATTATTTGTCACTTCTGGTAAAATTAGGTAGTGTTACCCAACAATAAAAGATTCTTTTATTTCTAGAATAAGCACAATTTGGTAATGGTTTGTTATGCTTTTACTATTTTGCTCAATTCTACTTATTAATCTTTTATTTAGAATCTGTATTAATATTCTATTGTATTTGATCAAACAGAAAAATATTGTTTTCATTGTACTATGCAGACATGTTACAGCATTAACGTCATGTTACTCGCAGCATAATTTCTTCCTTATGAGATCTGAATTCCAAATGTTCCCATTCAGGAATGCCATTACTCGGAAAAAGGCCAAGAATCCACAGATAAATTAGTTCTTATTAGCGTAACTAACCCTAGCTCCTGGAACAGATAAATCCTTAAACCTCAAAAAGACTTACTGGTTGCTCATGTTAGTCAGCAGGGACAGTAGAGCAGGTGGGGTTGAGATGCAAGAAATGGTGTCTTTTCTGCTACATATTAATTTAGGACCCAGGTAATTTCTATCTTGCGGCACTGCTATTTTTGATACATAGTTTCCAAATGTCTGTGGAGCACAAAAGGAGAAAGTGAGGGTTTTATGATCCTAAATATGGTGTGTATCAATTCCACCCAGATCCTATTGGCCAGAATTAAGTCAAATGGTTCAACTTAATTATGAGGGAGATTGGAAAACATAATCTTCATTTACACCCAGGAGGAAAACAAAATGAGTTGTTGAACACATTGGCAGTGGCAAAAACCAAACCAAAACAAACCAAAACAAAAAAACAAACACCTTTGTCATCTAATCCACAAGAAAAGCAAACGAGGGATCTGAGAGTCAATAACAAAACCAACAAATAACAACAAGAAAAGTCATATACCTTAACTTTTTCTACGTCTGTTCATAATTTAGTTTTCTAAATGCTATCTTTCCTGAATTTGGAGGCCCCAGCTGCTGGGAATGTACTACCAAGGGACAGGTTTCACTTGAGTAGTCAAGTAAACCCATTCCCTTAACTAGCTCCCTATCAGGTTCTCACACTGCAGACCACCATACACCTACCCTACTAGTCCTAAGACTAGGGACCAGATAACCAGGGACAGCTCCTATTCCCCAGAGCATGCTGAAATTATCCAAAGTAGCTCATCCCAGACTTGTTGCCTCATGGAAACCACAATAAAGGCACTTGCCCACGGTTCTCATCTTTCCTTCTGCTTTGTGGCTGATCTGGTGTTTCCCAAGTAGACCTGCTCAGCATGCGGTGTTCTCCCCAAGGAACTGTGAGTAACAAACTGTAAAACTCTCAGTTTTCTCTCTCCTGAGCTGTGGTTGGCTTCACTGTACTCACCCAAGATAAATGCTTAAAACACTCTTAAAGGGCATATGGCATGAATGGAGCCATACAGATTAGTAAAATGCTAAGCAAAATAAGTCAGAGAAATGCCATATGATTTCACTCGCGTGTGGAATTCAAGAAAAAAAACAATTGGGCAAAGGAAAAAAGAGAGAGATAAATCGAGAAATGGACTCTTAACTATAGAGAACACACTGATAGTTACCAAAGGGGAGGAGGGTGGGGGATGGGTGAAATAAGGGATGGGGATTAAGGAGTGTGCTTATCATGATGAGCCATGGGTAATGTACAGAATTATTGAATCACTATATTGTACACCTGACACTACTGTAACACTATATGTTAATGATACTGGAATTAAAATAAAATGATTTTTTTTTTAAATGGGCATATATATGTTCAATCCATCTTCAGGAAAGTATATTCATTTCCAGAGCCTAATCAACTGAAATGTCCTAGAGCATTTTATTTGTCAACATGGCACTATTATTCTGGGTCCAAACTGACAAAGGAAGCAGATATTTACTTCCATTATCCAAAGGAGAAAGCCCCAAAAGTTGAATCAGTTGAATGCCTCTGTCCAAGCCAGTTCTTAAATGAAAATTCATGCAATGTCATCAGCCTATAGGGGCATTGCACTCGATTCTGAAAAAGAGAAAGGAAATATGTTTCTAACTGACAAGAACATTTATGTTTTGATAGGCTCAAAACTACATAAGAAAACTTACTCAAAATTTGTTGTAAGCTGTTTACTCTAAAATATGCAAGTGTATCAAACTAAGAAAATCTACTGCAAATTGAATGAAATAATAAATGTCTAGTTTAAGAAACTAGCTGAAGGCCAGGTGTCAGTTCATTTAATGGCTATTTTTCATTTCTTGTTTCAGTACATCATTTCCTGAGGGTTTTTTTATTTATTTGTTTATTTATTTTTTAGAAGAGGTCATGCAAGCAAGGGTGGAGAGGCAGAGGGAGAGGGAGAGAGAGATTCCTAAGCAGGCTCCACACTCCGGGTGAGCCCCATGCAGAGCTCAGTCCCACGACCTTGAGATCATGACCTGAGCTGAAATCAAAAGTGCAATGACCAACTCACTGAGGCACCCAGGTGCCCCTTCTGAGGTTTATCTTTGAAATGACTTAAGACAGAGGAAAGAAAAAGGATGTGATTCTTTCCTAAAATTCTCCTTGCACCTTACTGTAGCATTTGTGTTTCTGAGGCATTGACATAATAACACCATGAATCACTGTTAAATATACTTACCAAATTGTATTATTAACCTAGATCTAAAGGTCTCTGATGAGAAAGTAGTACTAAATAATTTATAATTTGATTTGTGTTATACTCATAACCTGGAGTATCAGGTATTATGGATTCCTTACTCTAGTAGGTAAGCCATATCTTAGTTTGTCTAGTACACTTTTGTCAAATATTATTTAGCTACTCTTGTATTTATGGGGATGCTCTACCAAGTTCCCTGGGAGAAAAAGCAAAGCAGAGGACCTCTAGATTCATATGTGGTTAACGTCAAGGATCTGACTTGAGTTTGAATTCTAGTTCTTAGGTGGAAATAGCTCCTGCAAGCTTGATCTAATCACTGAAAATCTATAAATAATTTTCATATCTTTAAAATATCAACAATGATATCTTTCTTTTAGCCATGTCAGAATTTAAAGAGCTAATGCATATGAAATAATTCATATAAAGTCTTCTAAAGAGGAGGAGGAGCTGGGTAATTGAAGGGATTGGATGAAATTCACCCAGATTATACATCTCTACATTCTAATGTCAATTTAGGCCAATAAAGGAAAGACTTGTCTATCCATGCCTGACCTTCAGTGATATCCTAGGCCCAAATAGGTTATTTCAGACACCCTGCAAACCATGTTTCCTGATACATTGAACACTTGAGTGCTTGTTCAAGTTTTCGACACAGAAGTAATTGTTTTGTTGTTTAACAAAATAAAAAGTTATTATGTTACCATTGGTTGGGCATATAATAAGTGCCAAGCATCTTACTAAGCATTTGGCTTTCATCTACATAACAATCCCATGGTTAGGTATTCATGAGTCAATTCTTTCCCTTCTTCCCTATCTTTTTTCTCCCTTCCTTCCTTCCTTTCTTCCTTCCTTCCTTCCTTCCTTCCTTCCTTCCTTCCTTCCTTCTGTACTTACACCCTACCAACCCCTTTTTATTTTCCATGTAGAATTCCCACAGAAAAGGACACCTGGTCCTCCTCATACACAAGTTAGAACTCAGTTACCTAATTAACAATCTGTACATGCTAAAGTCCATAGTTCATAGGATGTAACTTTAAAAAGGAACAAATTAAAATAATAAATAGTAAATTTTACCATTTAACACACCTTCAAAGGAAAACTGTGCATGTTCCATGAAATAGTTGCCTAGGAAACAAATAATTTCATCTTATTTTCGGCATAGAACTGTAGGTGTATAAATGCTCTGAATCAGTCCCCAAACAGCATGAAAGCTGGTGTTTATGAAGCCAGCAAGACAGTAAAGGAATTTCTACCTTGTGTTGGATTAGAAAATCTAGAGAGGGAATGAGGTCTAAAATTTGTCTAAGAATTCTTTGAGAGATCCCCTGGACGAGAACATCCCTTCAAGTAATGTGGAGATGGTAAGAAGGATTTTAATAGATATTTCTCCAAAGAAGATAAACAAATGGCCAATAAATATGTGAAAAGATGCTCAAAATCACTAATCATCAGAGAAATAGAAATTAAAATCATAATGAGATATCCCCTTAAACCAATCAGGATGGCCACTATGAATCATCATCATCATCATAATTAATAATAATGTGTTGGTGAAGGTGTGAAGAAATCAGAACTCTTGTACACTGTCAATGGGGATGTAAAATGGTGCAGCCACTATGGAAAGCAGATGGAGGTTTCTCAAAAAATTAAAAGTAGAACTCCCATATGATTCAGCAATCCCACATCTGGGTATTTACCTAAAAGTACAGAAAAAATCCTAAAGAGATATTTATACATGCCATTCTCACTGCCATATTATTCACAGTAGCCAAGAAGTAGAAGCAACCCGCATATTCATCCTTGAATGGATGGATAAAGAAAATGTGATATATACATACAATGTAATATTAGCCTTAAGAAAGGAGGAAGTCTTGTCATTTACCACAACATGGATAAATCTTGAGACCACTGTATTGAATGAAATTAGACTGTCAAGAAAAGACAAATATCACATGATTCTACTTATAGTAGATATCTAAAGTAGTCAAACTCTTAGTAAAATTGTAGTTGCCAGAAGCTGGGAAGAGGTGGAAAAGAGAATAATTAAATGAGTATAGGTCTTCAGTTTTACAAGATGAAAAAGTTCCAGAGATCCACCGTAGTAACATCTGCTATAATTGACATTACTACACTGTATAGTTAAAAAGCATAAGGAGAGTAAATTTTATTTTATGCTTCTTACCATAACAAAAAATTATAAAACGATTTTGGACTATTCAGATCCTTTGCCTTTTCATATATATTATTGTCTCTAATAAGTAGAGTGTCTTTTTTGTTCTTAATAATGATAATTTGTATTTTTTCAATCTGTCCAGTCATTTATCAAGTTTAATCATCTTTATAAAGTCTTAACTTGGTTTCATTGAATTTTCTCTATTATTTTTCATATTTCTATTTCACTGATTTTTTACTTCATTGATTTCTTCCCTTACACTTATTATTTTCTTCTCTCCAATTGTTTTGAGCTTAATTTGGTCTTCTTTTATTTTATTTTATTTTTTTTTTAAGATTTTTTATTTATTTATTTATTTATTAGGAAAGAGAGAGAGTGAGAGAGAGAAGGTCAGAGTGAGAAGCGGACTCCCCATGGAGCTGGGAGCCCGATGTGGGACTCGATCCCGGGACTCCGGGATCATGACCTGAGCCGAAGGCAGTCGCTCAACCAACTGCGCCACCCAGGGGCCCGGTCTTCTTTTAATAGTTTCTTAAGTTGGAGTCTTAGAACATTAATTTGAGGCTTTTCTTTACTGGTGTTTTTAGTGCTATAAATTTCACTGTAAGCTGTATCGAACAAATTTTGATATATTATACTTCATTTTGAATTGTTTTAAAGTGTTTTCTAATTTTCCTTGAGCTTTAGTCTTCATCCATGTGTTATTTACAAGTGTGTTTTCCAATTTTTGAATACTTGGAAAGGTACTCTATTTTTTTAGTCTAATTCCATTGTGGTTTACATATATACTCTTATGATTTCAATCTTTTTAAATTTGTTGAGAATATTTTTAGGTTCAGAATCTGATCTATCTTTATGTGTTCTGCACACAGTTGAAAAAATGTGTTTTATGTTTTGTTGGTTATGGGATTCCATAAAAACAATTAGGCCAAATTGGTTGATAACTCAGTATGAGTCTTACAAATTTTTGTCAACTTCTTTTATCCATTATTATGAAAGAAGCACAGAAGTCTATAACTGTGGATTTGTCTATTTCTCCTTTTGGCTCAATCAGTTTTTTGTTTTTTGCATTTTGAATCTCTGTATATGCATACCCATCTTGGATCATTATACATTCTTTTTTTTTAAAGATTTTATTTATTTATCTGACAGAGAGAGAGAGATCACAAGTAGGCAGAGAGGCAGGCAGAGAGATGGGGGAAGCAGGCTCCCTGCTGAGCAGAGAGGCCAATGTGGTACTGGGTCCGAAGACCCTGACATCATGACCTGAGCAGAAGGCAGAGGCTTTAACCCACTGAGCCACCCAGGTGCCCCAGATCATTGTATATTCTTGTTAACCTGACCCCCTGTAATCTTATCATGCCCATCGTTGTCATTTACTATAAAGTCAATTAGCATCAAATTCGGCTGATATTTTCCTGATGTATGAAAGCAAATTGAGTCTATCAGTATATTAAAAAGTTTAGCATATCATGATAAGTAGGTTTCATCTCATAAATGAAGTGTTATGTCAACATTGGAAAATAATTTAATTCAGTATATGAACAAAATATGAAAAGAGAAAAAATTTATAATGACTTCAATAGATGTATTAAAATATTTGCCAAAAATTAAACATTTCCTTATAGTAAAAGCTCTCAGTGCACTATAAATAGAAAGGAATTTTCTCAAACTGAAAAAGAACATCTATGAAAAACTTTCCCCTAAGAACAAAGGATTAAAAGCTTTCTCCCTTAAAAATTAAGAACAAGTAAAAATAGTCTTCTGTTACTAAATCTATTGAATACTTTACTGGAGGCAGATCTTAACTAAAGCAATACGACAAGATAAAAACAAATAATGCACATAAATTGAAAAGGAAGAAATTAGTATTTATAGATGACATTGTAGTCTACATGGGAAAATCACTAAAAATATACCCCATAAAGCTTCTAGAACTAGTAAGTGAATTTAACAAAATTATAAGATGTAATTCAATATATAAAATTTAGTTGTATTTTATATACAATTCAGGGAACATTGAGGTTAGGCAAAAGAGTCACCTAGGATGTAAAATTTAAGATGGTACTCATTTTTAGGATTAGTGAGACTAGCAATAAATAATATGAAATTCTAATAAAGAAATAATATTCATAATAGTACCAAAAGTCTGAAATACTTAGTGATAAATCTAATAATATGTATAAAATTTGCATGCTAAAAATTGCAAAACATTGACAAGAGAAATTAATAAAGATTTAAGCTGATGAAGAGATACACAGGGTTCATCAATTAAAATACATAAATTCTCATTAGATTGATCTATAGATTAAATTCAAGCTATATCAGTCTCTCAACAAGCTTTTTAACTTTTGGTAGGAATTTATAAGCTTAATCTGAAATTGTTTGGAAAGTGAAAGAACTGGGACAGACAAAACACACACACACACAAAAGTTGGAGGACTGAGACTCTCTCTGATTTCAATGTTTACTGTAAAGCTACAAAAATCAAGATATGAAAGGCAACATAAAGCATGGTTCTGTTTATATAAATTCTGGAAAAGGCAAAACTATAAGGAGAGAAGCAGATCGTCTTTTGGCAAGTGCTCCTGGTGGGGGAAAGGGAGTAATTGCAAATGGCAACAGGGAATGTTTTGGATGATGGCAAGTTTCTCTCTCTTGATTGTGGAAGGATTTACACAACTGCATACAATTGGTCACATTATGTATTACAACATGATGATCGCTGTGAATATCAGGTAAAACCATGAGCAGAAGAATTGTGATCATCATGGACTGCAGATTCAGGATTTCTTTTGTTTAAGTAACAGCTCACCTCTTTCCTGCTCGTGTCATCTCAGGGACTTAGAGAGTGGGTGATTCTCATTGTTCTCATCTGTAAAATAACCATGGTAATCGTAAAGCTCTTTTGGCGCACTGCCTGGCACAGGCATGTGATATATATTTTTAATTTCCCTTCACATTCTTTCTTTTTGTGCCAGTATTTCTCAAAGTCTGACTTTTGAGCTTCTGGCATCAGAGTCTCTTGTATAATAAAATATAATCTTGGAGAATAAGATTGCAGAAAGTACATTTGAACAAGTGCTGAAATTGAGCAGGCAATGATTCTCTGACACTCTCAGGCTTCACTTGTCCCCAGCCTCTGTACCCCTTCTTTTCCATAGGCAAAATCCTCACCTGCACGATCTTCCTCAGTCTCTAAGAATGATTTTAATCTGGAGCCAAGAAGGATTTATTTGTTTTCTAAACGTGTCATCCAAGGACTTTGTGTATCAGAATATCCTGAGGGTGCTTGTTAAAAATCCAGACTTTTGAACTCCAATCCAGACTTACTAAATTATAATTTCTAGGGATAAGGATTCAGGAATCTGCATTTAAACAAGCTTCCCAGGTGATTCTTATAAACTGTAATATTCAAGAACTCTAGCCACCCACCAATCGCACTTACTCGAAGTGTGACTAATGTTGGGTTCAGTTTGGGTAACTCTATTCATCTTTATGATCCTGTGTCTGGTTCTCATTTCCAAGCAGCAGGAATGGAGGACTTTAGTTTATTTATATTGGGCAGATTCTGGCCCCAACCTATACCCTAATGACCAGGTGCTGATTCCTACTGATATTTCTTTATTCTGCAACTGTTTATTGAGCGGTTAGTAGGTGTCAGGTCCTAATCTATGTGTTGGGGATATCGCAGTGACTACAAAAAAAAGAAAAAAAAATTTCCTGAAGATTATTTTCTAATGCATATACATAAAATTAACAAAATTAAACAGTTAGGGATAGCCTGTTAGATGATTAAACATTATTATGGAGAAAAATGAAACAAGGATGGAAATAGAAGTGTGAAGATTATAATTTTAAATAGGAAGATCAGGAGACGTCTCACAAGAAGGTGCTGCTCTACCTCCTTCCTGTGCTTCTTAATATGGCCTAATGAAAAAATAATCTTTTCATTACTAATGTCATGCTTACCGTCTTTTAGGAAGCATTCCTAAAAGGAAGCATACCTCCTAAAAGAGGTAACACAGAGGTAACAATTATCATCATGGATCACTAGCGTGTTCAAGACTGTTTGACTAGCCCACCCTCTTAAGTCTCTTACTATAGCCTTCAGATGTCCAATCCTGGGACAGGACTTGGTTGCCTAGAGCCTGGAACTGGGTCTGGCTATAACATCTGCCCCAGGGCATTTTTCCTAATTCAGCCATTACCAACCGCACCTAGAGATGGTAGATTCACCTAGATTTGAAAGACTAATTGCAGTAATAGACTCCCACCAGAAGAGGGTAGCAGAGGGTTGCAGAGTAAGAGCTTCTACTGGCATAGGTCTTCCCCTAAGGAGGCTACTGTTCAAACAGAGCATTAATGTAGCAAAGTCAAGAAGTGAGTTCACTGGGTAAAGCATGGGCCTGAGAAAGATGTCATTTGTAAGAGTTGGGAATCATCTGGAATTACACATGCCCTGGAAGAAAGGGAAAGCAAAGTGTATCAGAATGAGAATTCTAGAACACTTTTCTAATAAGGTCTCTTACCTGCTAACAAACCTTTGATTTCATGCTAGATAAAGTAGATCCCATGACATAAATGTACTGTGGTCCCTATTTATTCAGCTTCCTCTCTGGTTACTCTCACTCCACTCCTGTTGAGTTCTACCCCATTAAGAACACAATGGCCTCTACACATGCCAAGAGATCTCAAGACTCAAATTTTCTTTTCCTTTTTCTCTGTGGTAAACATTTGCTTGAGTTCTTCGCTTAAGCTGAACACATAAAGGATTAAAACTGAAGTCTCAGAGCATTCCCTTATTTGACAAAAACATAAAAAAAGAGAACAAGACCACCTAAGGGGTTCTTGTCTGCAACTACAGCAACTAGCATAGCCCCTGTACATTATAGACACTTGATTTATATATATATATATTTAGTGCAAGCATTCATCATATTGTTACAGAAGGCAATTACTTGAGATGGCAATTTTTACAGCCCTTCTTCTTAAGGGGTCAGCAGTATGATGAATTTCATTTCTACCTTATGCTCTGCAGAAAACAAATATAATGCCTTCGTTGTCAGCAGTACCAAGCAGAAAGCCTGTCAACTACTAATCTCTTTGGGTAGTAAGCTGACAGTGATATCAAATGGATGAAGCTAAAAAGGCATCACCAGAAGGCAGAATGTTCTTAAAACAATCATCCCCATGAGCCTTGGTCCAAACATGGCCAAAGGTTGTACTATCCCCTGTGCTTCCAATGGCCAGGACAGTGACATCTGTCATCTACATCAGATTTACCAACATCTCTCAGGACGTGATCTAACAGATAATAGTCTTGACTCCTAGAGCCAAATATATGAGAAGGAAAAAGAAATGGGATTCACCAGCTTGCTCTTTTCAACAATGCTATGAAAAAAAAATTCAAAAGTATTGTTTTTCTTAGCTTTTTAAACAGATATGTAGAAAGCTATTATTATTTGCCTCATTTTTAGGAGGCAGTGAACTATAGGGGGGTAAAAGGACTTATTTAAGGTCACTCACCAGTTTTATTGACATTGGAGTCCATTTTTTTTCTATTCTGTCATGCTTTACCAATTCAATTCAATATAATCCATGTATCATGTTTTATAATTTACAATACATGCTAATATTGATCTTCTAATTTATCTGACATGATCACCATATTGGACAGGTATAATGTTAGTTGTCTCTTTGGACAAATAAGGTACTAATACCAGAATGGGAATACATGAATTTTGACTCTAAATCCTATCTTCCTTAAACAAATGGCTTGCCCTTGTAAAATAGCTCAGGTTGCTCAAATTATAATCAAGAATAGGCCAAAATTTGCAAGATAAGATCTGTCCTTTTTGTCCTTAGATAAGTGCTTAATAACAATTCAACCTATCCACACATAAGTGATAAAAACCTAAACAAAATTGCATCTCCCTTACTCAAAATGCTGGGGAAAAAATCAGAAATAAATTTTGTCCTTTTAAGCACAACATAATCATGGTCTTTACTGTTTTCTTACATGGGTAAGATGGGCTAGGAGAGCAGGGAGAGGTGGCAGTGACATAACTATTATTAGATAAGGAGGAAAGAGAGAGAAACCAGGCGGGGTAAGTCCAGATGTTTGGCAGAGTACCTTAAGAAGTTTTTTTATGATATGGTTATTAAAAAAAACCCTGACATTTAGGGCTGAGTTTGGCAGTAGAGTCTAGTAAGAACTAAATTTGTTATATGAGAAATTTAGGGGGATAGGCTTTGTTTTGCTAAAATTACCACTAAACAGCAATAAAGCAAAATCCTGAAATCAATACCAAAGGATAATATTTAACAGACATGAAATCCAGAGCAAAATGTGACTATGAGTACAGACCTCCCTCAGAATTTCAGAAATATTGGAGAAGAAATTTGATATGTAACAGAGGGATTCAAGCTAATTAATGCAGGTATTGAGAAGCAAGGGGAGCCAAAAAAAAAAAAAAAAAAAAGAAGCAAGGGGAGCCAAACTGATGTCTATATTATACCTGACATTCACAATATGATTAGCCAATGTTTATTGAGCAATTATTATATGCCAGCCTTGTTTAATACATTCTCATACATGGTTTTATCTAATTCTCACAACTCTATGAAGTAAATGTAACAATCATCAATATCTTAGATGAACAATGAGGCTTAGGCAATTTTTCTCAAAATCCCATGGGAAATAGAATCAGGATAGATCAGATAGGTGTATTTGATCCCAGTGCCTATGACCTTAAAACTCTTCTACAACGTAACTTCAAGAACCTGCAAATTATAGTCACAGCAGAAACTTCTTATCTCTAAATTATTCATTAGTTTAGATTCAGCTCTGTCACATAGAGTTAACAAGATTTCTAAGAAATATGCTAATAGAGCCATTACTTAGGATGCTTCCTTATTATCACCATTTAAAAAATAATCAAAATGAGCTATTCTGATGAAACCCTCTCACAGTTTGCAAACTTCTCCTTATTATATCCAGGAAATAAATGTATATGTGAAGGAAATCTCCAGTTCCTAACTTCTAGAAATTTTAACCTCTAAGAATAAATTAGGATGATAGAATTGTTTAACAAAAACCCCTCAGGTTTTTTGCATTTATGTCATGGAAGTGTGATGCAGCTTTAAGTATGCGAAGGGATAGTGATAAGGAATAGGGATAGGGATAAGTTTTACACCGAAGGTAGTTTAGAAATATTCAATTCAATAAGCACATTCTCTGAGCTGGGGTCTTACTGATTGGGAGGTGGGATTGGGGGTAAGAGAAATAAATTGAGTAAATAGAAGATTTGGGCCCTATCCAGGAGGGACTTGTAATTCAAATAAGAATACTAGTTCATTACATATTAAATAAGTTGGGGGGGATTTTTCAAGGAAATCCATTAGGAAATGATAATATGATGCAAGAATATATAAACAGCTACTAATTTTGAATGATTTCTATTGCCAGGCACTATGGAAGAACATTTCTATACTTGGCTGTGTTCATTCTTCACAACATGAAGACTTTATCATTCGTTATAAAGTCATTGTTACTTCCATTTTACCAATGAAATGCAGACTCTCCTGGGAATTGAGATAAAGGGAATGGAAGATACAGGCTTATAGCCTGAGTCTAGGAGGCTGCTGTCCTCTTCCCTACTCCCAGTCTGGAATCTAACGAGCCATTGAGGTATTATCTTCTGAAACAAATATAGGACTACTGCCAACTATCAAAATCACCATGCCATGTAATGTATGCTACATCTTAACCATTCTGGAAAGGCTTTGTTGGGTGGTTACCAGATCATCCAGGAGTAGTCCTGGATACAAGTAAACCTGTTAAATCGTGACTTAAGATACATGGATACATTTAAAAAAAAAAAGATACATGGATACATGGATTATGACCCTCATAAAGTACACTTCAAAACCTCTTTCAGATGTCACATTCTCTATCGTGTCTTTTATGATCCACAATCCTTCTGAAGTCCTCTTTCCTTCTCAGTTTCTATTTATTTGTTACATCTCTTTTCACCATCTTACCCATCCTTCTATCAAAGTCATTTTCTACATTTCCTTATTTCTTGTATTCAATTGTAAGAACCTAATGGGCAGGGTCTATGTCCATTATTAAGCTCAAGCACATGGCAGGTATTTAGTAAATGTATGTTGAGAAGTCAAATGAAGCCCTCTCCCTGGCCTATGCTATTTAATGAAACATGCTGGAATCTGGGATTCAGTTGAGCTAAGGACTCTCTTTGGCCATTGCTAAGTATACCAATCATGAAACATAGTTTATGATCTCTGGAAATATAAATAAAGACCCAATAGTTTTATAAATATTACATTCATCTTGTTCTACCAATAATCTACAGAATAGAAAAAACAGCTCTCCTCCCACCCCACAGGAATAAAAGTCCAGTTCTATTCCATAATAAATCAAGTGGTCAGTCTTTGTGATATGTTAAATATTTGTAATTTTTAAAGTAGTAATATTTTGGAAACAGTATAATAATAGTTGCCACTACCAAGTGGCATATTACATCTCTTTATTCTAGAACTTCAAGTTATTATGCTTTTATTCTGTATTTCATAATCATCAGTTATTTTCACAGTGTTTTTTCATCCATTCAGCTTTCCTTAACCCAGAAAATACTTTATAATAAAGCCTTTCCTGTGTATAGCACTATTTGAAGTACTGGGAATACAGAGATGTAGTGTGATAGACATTAGGGAGAATTATATTCAAGGTGCATTAATAGACAAAAGGAGTGAATTTTCTTGAAAGCATTATAGGAGCTGTTATAGAAAGGGAAATATTGGGACAAGGTCTTGAAAGATGAGAAGTTTATCAGCTAGACAAGAAGACATTAGGGTAAAGGAAAAATTAGATACAAACATATCTAAAATAGGACACATTGGGGAATTATAAATAAAAGAAGCTTCTGGCTTGTTCATATTTTCTCTCTCTTGCTTGAGTTAGTCGCTCTGGGAAAGCCAGCTGCAGCTATGCTATCTTCAGAGACCTAAAATCTTCAAAACAATCAAATCTCAATTTTTCATTACCTTCCTTTTATTTACCACCCTTCTTTCTCACTTAATGATAGCCACAGGGTTGGGGGGGGGAGGAGGCGTTTATAACATTTTGCCCAGAAAACTCCCTAGCTGGATCATGCAGTTCAATAATATTTTCTGCTTTCCATATTACCGTAGATGAAAATGTTCCTCAAATTTCAGCTACCACACAGCTAGGATCTTCCTTCCCCTGTTTTCCAATATTATCCTCACATCCCTTTAAGCCATTCCAGGAAGCATTCTCAAAGTCCCTCATATGTGGCTGACAGTTTCTTCATTAATACTCTTCCTGCTATCATTCCAGCCATATACCCACTGCCTGGTCCCAAAGTCACTCCCAAGTTTTTAGATATGTGTTATGACAGCACTCTCACATCCAAACACTGAAGTCAGTATGAGTTATCTGGTCTGTATTAAAAAATTACTCCAAAATTTGGTGATCTAAAACATGAAATATTTTAAAAAAATAAAATAAAATAAAACATGAAATATTTGACATCTAACACGGTTTCTGAATATCAGGAAACTAGGAGTGTTTTACCAGGTGGCTCGGACTTAAGGTCACTCATGAGGCTGTACTCAAATGTATGCTGCAGATGCAATCACCTAAAAGCATGACTGGGGCAGGAGGATCCACTGCCAAGTCACTCATGTGGCTGTTGGCAGGAGGCCTCTGTTCCCTGTGACGTGAACCTCCCAGTATCACTTCTCAAAAAGTTGCAACTGGCTTTCCCAGAGTGAGACTCAAGCAAGAGAAAGAGAAACGTGAACAAGCCAGAAACTTCTATGGACTACTGTCTCCATAGTTTCAGGCTGTCGTTTATTTTTGCTTTACTCTCTTGAGCATACAGACCAACCCCTATATATTGTTGAAGTCAGGTAAGCAGGGTCATGAGTAGCAGGAGGGAGGATCCTTGGGCTCCATTTGGAGGCAGGTGACTACACATGGACCTGGTCACAGACCTTTGATACCTTTATATGTGAAGGTAACCCACTTACATGTGAGGTATGAAGCATGGGTAAGTCATTCACTACTCTCATTCTGTTTAATTTCTGTGTTTAGAGAGAAGGGTAAAAGTTGTGAGTCCAATCCAACCAAGCATACTGGTAAGTATGTCTTGTTGCTACATTTTTTTTTAAAAGATTTTATTTATTTGTTTGTTTATTTATTTGACAAAGAGAGAGAGATCACAAGTAGGCAGAGAGGCAGGCAGAGAGAGAGGGGGAAGCAGGCTCCCCCCTGAGCAGAGAGCCCTATGCGGGGCTCATTCCCAGGACCCTGAGCCGAAGGTTGAGGCTTTAACCCACTGAGTCACCCAGGCGCCCCTTGCTGCTACATTTTAAAGATGAAGTTTTTAAGGGAGTGAATTATCCTCCATTGCTTACTTCTAAAAATAATAAATCGCCTTATCAGCTACAGTGCATACTCAAATTTTCCTAATTTATTCTTGAGTAAGTAGAAGGAATAGGGGACAGACACAAACAATTGGTAAGCCATTGGTAAGTAGAGACATTATAACCTGTAGACAACATGGTCAATCTCCTTTAATCCTCACAACAACCTGGTAAAGCATCCTTCACTTGACACTTGAAGTCACAATCTGGGGGGACAGGTACCAGAACAAAGAAAACCACACAGAGTGGAGAAAACTATATAGAGAGCTGAAAAAAATCTACAGAGGGTTCTCCTAGAATCTTCAGCTAAGTGTGGAGCTGTGCATGAGTGAGAGTTCCTCAGTATCAGGGAAAGGATGGCCATAAAGGGGCAGGAGCAGTTCTTTCCACATAAAGAAACTGTGGAGCTCACAAATGGCCAGAAATCATTTTTCTTCACTAGCCAGAGTAGAAAATGCAATACTTTAGGAGGCATCAGTTAGAGAACTCAGAACGCTAATACCCAAATAGTGTTGAAAACTTGGCCTTGCTCCATACCAACTTAAGGAAGCTAAAAAGCAAGTCTTACAGGATGAGACTGATCCTAAGAAAATTAAGTGCCCCATGAATAAAACTTAGGAATATTTTAAAAATCCAATTAGTCAACCAGGCCAAATCCACCATACCTGCCATCTAATAAAAAAAAATAATAGGTATGAAAGAAACAGGAAAATAGACACTAACAAGGAGAAAAACCGATAGAAACAAAAAAGACACAGTAATAGAATAAATTAGGACATAACAGAGAGTTATAAGTACATCCCATGTGTTCAAGAAAGTTGACAAAACCATGACCATGTTAAGAAATATGCAAAATCGAATTTCTAGATATAAAAATAGATTGTCTGAGATGAAAATTGTAATAGATTGAGCTAAGAGCACAGTGAACATTGTGGGGAAAGTGATTTGTGAACTTGATGCATTGTAAAAGAAACTATCCAAATGAAGCACAATGGTAAAAGTAGTTTTCAAAAAATGGGACAAACTAATTCAGCCTAATATTATGCATAAACAGAGTCATAGAGAGAAGGAAGCATAAAAAATAGTTGAAAAAAAATGGTCAAGGTGCATCAAATTGCTTTAAAAGTAGTAAGGAGAAGATCTTAAGAGCAGCCAGAAATAAAAGAGACCTATCGTATACCAAAGAACAAAGAGAAAAATGACACAGACTTATTTATTGTCAGAAATAGCATTAGCCAGAATATAAAGGAATAATAACCTGAAACTACTCTCAAGTGAGAATTCTGTACCCAGTACAAATATCTATCAAAAATATCAAACATGAAGGTGAAATGACAACATTTTCTGACATATGACTGTTGAAAGAAACCACCATTAGCGGACTTGTGCTACAATGCACAGGAGCCTTAAAGGAAATTGCTCAGACAGAAGAAAAAAAATAACAGGTGGTAAATACATGAGTGAATATAATTTTTTCTTGTATTTATTTATTTATTTTTAAAGATTTATTTATTTGATAGAGAAAGCAAGTCTCTCTCTCCACACAGCACAGAGCCTGATATGGGGCTCGATCTCATGACCTGGGAATCATTACCTGAGCTGAAATCAAGAGAGAGATGCTTAACCAACTGCCCCATTGATGCACTGCTATAATTTTTCCTTTTAAAAAATTCTCTTTGAGGGGGAGGAGCATGATGTCAGAGGAGTAAGAGGCTGAGATAGTGTCGGATCCCAGAAGTTCAGCTGGATAGTTATCAAACCATTCTAAATGCCTGCAAACTCAACAGGAGAGAGAAGAGAGGAAGAACAGCAATTCTAGGAGCAGAAAATCAACCACTGTCCGGAAGGTAGGACATGTGGAAAAAGTGAATCCAAAGTGATGGGAAGAGGGACCGCGGGGGGAGGGGCCGGCTCCTGGCAGCCGCAGAGCAGCAGAGCACAAAATTGGAACTATTAGAGTCTGCTCCGCTGAGGGACATTGCTCCAGAGGCTAAGCAGGGGGTGGAGCCCTTGCGGGAACAGTGGTTTCAGGACCCCACGGGGGTGTCTGAGGGTGTCAAAGCCCCCAGGTATCAGACCATGGAAGCCAATGGCAGAGACAGAGCCGTGAAGTGGGCTATCAGCTTGGACTTACCTCAGACCATGATCTGAGGCACAATCAGGCCACTGCTCTTTGAGCAGGGACCTAACAAGGGGCAGGTCCGGAGAGACACCTTCCTTTTCCTCTAGGAGGAGTGGCACAAGAGTGGCAGGAATCTGCTGGGTTTGGAGATTCCAAACACGGCTGTGTGCTGGGGATGAGGTGCTTGGTCACAGGCTGGGTGAACACAGACTGTGGCCGGGAAACATGGAGACAGGAAAGAATGATTGCTTTTCTCCAAGGGCGCACTAAGGAGTGGGGCCCAAGAGCTTGGCTCCTCCAAACCAGAGACTCAGAGGCCGCCATTTTCATTCCCAGCCTCCAGGGCGGTACGGAAAGCATTGAGGGAACAAAAGCTCCGGAGAGTGAACCCAGCAGACTATGTACCCTGGCCCCTGGCAAGGGTGGTGCAATTCCACTTCAGGCAAAGACATTTGAGAATCATTGCAATGGGCCCCTCCCCCAGAAGATCAGCAATAATATCCAGCCAAGACCAATCAGTGAAAACTATGGAACTCCAGAGTTAGGAAAAAAGCAACACACAGAATTCATGGCTTTTTTCACCATGATTCTTTAATCTTTCAGAGTTGAATTTTTTTAATTTTGTTTTTTTCTTGTTTTATTTTTTTGTTATTTTATTTTTCCTCTTTCTGATTTTGACGTTTTATAACTAGTATCTTGTAACTGAGTTCTTTTCCCCTGAGATCAGGAACACGGCAGGGATGCCCACTATCTTCACTACTATTCAACATAGTATTAGATGTCCTAGCCTCAGCAATCCAAAAACAAAAAGAATGAAAAGGCATCCAAATTGGTAAAAAAGAAGTCAAATTCTCACTCTTTGTAGATGATATGATACTTTATGTGGAAAACCCAAAAGACTCCATTCCAAGACTGCTAGAACTCATACAGGAATTCAGTAGTGTCAGGATATAAAATTAATACACAGAAATCAGTTGCATTCCTATACACCAACAGCAAGACAGAAGAAAGAGAAATTAAGGGGTCAATTCCATTTACAATTGCACCCAAAACCATAAGATACCTAGGAATAAATCTAACCAAAGAGGCAAAGAATCTGTACTCAGAAAACTGCAAAGTGGTCATGAAAGAAATTGAGGAAGACACAAAGAAATGGAAAAATGTTCCATGCTCATGGATTGGAAGAACAAATGTTGTGAAAATGTTTATGCTACCTAAAGCAATCTACACATTTAATACAATCCCTATCAAAATACCATCAATTTATTTCAAGGAAATGGAACAAATAATCCTAAAATTTATATGGAACCAGAAAAGACCACGAATAGCCAGAGCAATGTTGAAAAAGAAAACCAAAGCTGGTGGCATCACAATTCCAGACTTCAAGCTCTATTACAAAGCTGTAATCATCAAGACAGTGTGGTACTGTCACAAAAACAGACACAGTTCAATGGAACAGAATAGAGAGCCCAAAAATGGAACCTCAACTCTATGGTCAACTAATCTTCAGCAAGGCAGGAAAGACTATTCAATGGAAAAAAGACAGTCTCTTCAACAAATGATGTTGGGAAAACTGGACAGCCACATGCAAAAGAATGAAATTGGACCATTTCCTTACACCACACACAAAAATAGACTCAAAATGGATCAAAGACCTCAATGTGAGACAGGAATCCATCCAAATCCTTGAGGAGAACACAGGCAGCAACCTCTTTGACCTCAGCCGCAGCAACTTCTTCCTAAAAACATCTGCAAAGGCAAGGGAAGCAAGGGCAAAAATGAACTATCGGACTTCATCAATATCAAAAGCTTTTGCAGAGCAAAGGAAACAGTCAACAAAACCAAAAGACAACTGACAGAATGGGGGAAGATATTCACAAATGACAGATAAAAGGCTAGTTATCCAAAATCTACAAAGAACTTCTCAAACTCAACACCCAAAGAACAAATAATCCAATCAAGAAATGGGCAGAAGATATGAACAGACATTTCAGTAAAGAGGCCATCCAAATGGCCAACAGACACATGAAAAAGTGCTCAACATCACTTGGCATCAGAGAAAGACAAATCAAAACCACAGTGAGATACCACCTTGTACCAGTCAGAATGGCTAAAATTAGCAAGTCAGGAAACGACAGATGTTGGAGAGGATGAGGAGAAAGGGGAACCCCCCTATACTTGGTGGGATGCAAGCTGGTACAGCCACTTTGGTAAACAGTATGGAAGTTCCTCAAAATCTTGAAAACAGAGCTACTGTATGACCCAGCAATTACACTACTGGGTATTTACCCTAAAGATACAAATGTAGTGATCCGAAGGGGCACATGCACCTGAACGTTTATAGCAGCAATGTCCACAATAGCCAAACTCTGGAAAGAATCTAGATGTCCATCAACAGATGAATGGATAAAGAAGATGTGGTATATATACATATACAATGGAATACTATGCAGCTATCAAGAGAAACGAAATCTTGCCATTTGCAATGACGTGGATGGAACTAGAGGGTATTAAGCTAAGCAAAATAAGTCAGAGAAAGACAATTATCACATGATCTCTTTGATATGAAGAATTCGAGAGGCAGGGCGGAGGGTCGTAGTGCGGTGGGGAAGAGAAATGAAACAAAATGGGAGCGGGAAGGAAACAAACCATAAAAGACTGCTAAACTCATGAAACAAAGGGTGGCTGGGAGGTAGGGGGAGTAGGGTTATGCACATTGGGGAGGGTACGTGCTATGGTAAGTGCTATGAAATGTGTAAGCTTGATGATTCACAGACATGTATCCTGGGGCAAATAATACATTATATGTTAATAAAAAAACAAATTATTAAATAAATAAATACATTTTAAAAATTTTTTAAAAAGTAAAGAAAAGAAAAAGAAAAGCCAACCCAAGCCACAGGGCCAGATGCATTCGAAAAGTCAGAATTTTAATACAGTAATACACTATTTATTATGTAACAACCACAGCAGAGTCTAGGAAAGAATCACAGAACAAAATTCATTTTCCTGCAAATTATGTGAATATTCATATAAAACATGGTAAATAAAAACACACATAACCTTAAAAAAATCCTTTTTGAAAAATAATTGACTAAATAAAATAATAATGCATTATAAAATATATGACATATTTAGAAATGAACCATATATTAATAATATAAGAAAGTATGAGGAGTAATGGAGTGCTCTGCATTGTCACCTCACATATAGTATATTATTAAAATAGTTAAGGAAGTTAAATATATATAATGTCAATCCTAAAAGAACAGATAAATATGCAAATAAATAATTAAAAGTAATAAGTTAGGAAAGAAGGTAAAATAGAGTGATAAGATGGGACTGGAGAGGGAGACAAACCATAAGAGACTCTTAATCTCAGAAACAAACTGAGGTTGCTGGGGGGTGCAGGGGAGGGATGGAGTGGTTGGGGGATGGATGTTGGGGAGGGTATGTGCTATGGTGAGTGCTATAAATTGTGTAAGACTGAGGATTCACAGACCTGTACCCCTGAAGCAAATAATACATTATATGTTAATTTAAAAAATGGAATTAATCCAAAATAAGGCAAAAATTGAGGAAAATTGTGACAAAGTGCAAAGAGGACCAACTGAAACAAATAGCATGATGGGAGATTTAATCCAAATCATATCAACAAACATTGAATGTAAATGATGTAAACATCCAATCAAAGAACAGAAAAGTCATACTGAATTTTATAAAGTGGCCCAGCTCTATGCTGCCTAAAAGAAATTCACTTTATAAGGACACAAATCAAATAAAAGGATGGATAAAGATGTATCATTTAATGCTAGCAAAAGAAAGGTAGAATGGAAATTTATTATCCAATTCTATGTCACAGTAAAGATTATTACTAGGAATAAAAGGATCGTGTTATAATGATAAAGCAGTTAATTCATAAGCTGTTATTAAGTGAAGAAGAAATCACAATTTTCAATGCTTTTGTGCTTAACAGAGTTTAAGAATACATCCGAAGCATAAATGTATACAAGTAAAAAGAGAAATAAGTCCACAAATGTAGTTGAGGATGTCTCAATATTTTATGGAAGAAATACACATAAAATCAGTAATTATCTGGAAGAATTTTATTTCCTTATCAACAAAGTTGACCTATTAGATAACTATATAACATTGCATCCAATGACATCAGGATATACATATTTTATAAATGCACATGCAAATCACTAAGATAGCCCATATTCTGGTCCATAAAAGAAGTCTTACTAATATATGTTTACTGATTATAATGAAATTAATATAAAAATTAATGAGGGGGACCTGGGTGGCCTAGTTGGTTAAGCATCTACTTTTGGTTCATGTAATGATCTCGGGGTCCTGGGATCAAGCCCCATATCTGGCTCCCTGCTAAGCAGGGAATCTGCTTCTCCCTCTCCCTCCATCTATTCCTCTCTCAAATAAATAAATAAAAATCTTAAGAAATAATTCCAGGAGGAGGAGCAAGATGGCGGAGAAGTAGGAGGTTGAGATAGAGTCAGACCCCAGAAGTTCATCTAGATAGTTATTGAATCATTCTAAAAGCCAGCATACTCAACAGGAGAGAGAAGAGAGGAAGAAGAGCAATTCTAGGAGCAGAAAATTGACCACTTTTGGAAAGGTAGGACGTTTGGAAAAGTGATTCCAAAGCGACGGGAAAAGAGACTGCGGGGGGAGGGGCCAGCTCCCTGAAGCCGCAGAGCTAGGGAGCACAAAATTGGAACTTTTAGTCAGCTCCGCTGAGGGACATCGCTCCAGAGGCTAGGCCGGAGGTCTGGCCCTCGCGGGAACAGAGTGGTTTCAGGACCCGCGAGATCATAAAGAGATGGGGGGGTGTCTGAGTGTGGCAGAGCTCCCAGATATCGGGGCGGAGAAGCTGGCAGCAGAGAAAGAGCCACGCAGTGCGTTTTCAGCTGGGGCTTACCCTAGACCGTGACCGTGGCCCTTTGAGCGGGGACCACATAAGGCAGTCCGGAGAGACCCCCTCCATCCTCCTCGGGGAGGAGTGGCACGGCAGCGTGCAGCAGGAATTTGCTGGGTTTGGAGATTCCAGACAGGGCCATGCGCCAGAGATAGAGGCGCGCCACCACCGGTGGCTGAGCTCAGAGCTTGTGCGGACCTGGGAGACGGGAGTGATTGACGGCTTTCCTCTGAGGGCACACTGAGGAGCAGGGACTCCAGAGCTCAGCTCCTCCGGCTGGAGACTGGGAGCCGCCATTTGCATTCCTGGCCTCCAGGGCGATACGGAAAGCGCTAAGGGAACAAAGACGAGAGCGAACCTGAGTGAATTGCTTGGCCCCTCCCTGGGCAAGGATGGGGCAATTCTGCCTCAGGCAAAGACATCTGAGAACCAAGTTGTAAAGGCCCCTCCCCAGAAGATCAGTGAGAATATCCAGCCAAGCCCAAGTTCATCAATCAGTGAAAACTGTAGAACTCCAGAGTACTTTTCTCTCTCACTCATCTATTCTTAGCTCAATAAAATGACAAGGCAGAAAAACTCACCAGAAAAAAAAGAACAGGGGACAGTACCGATGGGTAGAGACCTAGTTAGTACAGACATCAGTAATATGTCAGAAATAGAGTTCAAAATGACAGTTATCAAGGTGCTAGCCGGGCTTGAAAAAAGCATGGAAGAGATCAAAGAATCCCATTCGGGAGAAATAAAATCCCTTTCAGGAGAAATAAAGGAAATAAAATCTAACCAAGATGAAATCAAAAAAGCTATTAATGAAGTTCAAACAAAAATGGAGGCTCTTAATGCTAGAATAAATGA
>CM052815.1:58027168-58042360 GCA_028533885.1 Nasua narica
GAAACAAACTAAGGGTTACTGGGAGGTGGGGGGGGGGGTAGGGATATGGACATTGGGGACGGTATGTGCTATGGCAAATGCTGTGAAATGTGTAAGCCTGATGATTCACAGACCTGTACCCTGGGATAAATAATACATTATATATTAATAAAAAAATTTAAAAAATAAGAAAGAATTCCAGGCATTCTAGTAGCTGAATAGTGTTAATTTATTGTGCTTTTAATTTGCATGCTCCTAATGACTGAAATTGAGTGTCTTTTCATGTATTTATTTCCCATATGCACATCTTCTATGGAGTATCTGTTCAAATTTTTTGCCTATTTTAAAGTTGGCTGTTTATTGTTGATGTGAAATATTCTCTATATTTAGATAAAAGTTCCTTGTCTAATGCATGTTTTGCAAATATTTTCTTCCTAGTCCATAACTTACTTTTTTTCCCTTTCATTAATGGAGTCTTCTAAAGAGTAAATTTTTTTTGAATTTTGATAAAGCTGAATCAATCCTTTTATAGCTCTTGTTTTTTCATGTCCTATTTAAATATCTTTGCTGAATCAAAATCTGTTTTCTTGTGGATGTTCCAATAATTTTTAGTTCTTACATTTTGGGTCTATAATTCATTTTGTGCTAATTTTTGCGTATGTAATGAAGTATCCCCATCATGCATGTTGCAAATATTTTCTTTCAGTTTGTTTTATAAACAAAGTTTTAACTTTGTTTATAATAGTTTTATTGGTCACAAAAAATGTGCTTTTTAGTTCTATGCAACCAAATTTTAATCTTTTTTTTTTTTTTACATTGGATTTTGATTTATAGCTGGAATGTCTTTAACTGCATCTAGGTTAAAGAGGAATGCATTTTAAGTTTAAATTTTTTTCTATAAAGATGAATAAAATATTTTATGGTTTGCTCTTTACTATTATATTGCTGATCCATTTAGAGCTTATTTTTGTGTATAAGGTAAGGAATGGATCGAAGTTTATATATATATATTTTTTCAAATGACTACCTAGTTGTTTTGGGCCCATCTTTGTCCATCTTTGAACCAGTGATTTGAGCTGCCACTCTTCTCACATATTAGAGTTCCACATTATTTGGGCTTTATTTTTATTTTTTATTTTTCTATTCCACAGGCCTCTCTACTCTTGTTGCCAGTGACACACATGCTTAGTCAATTCCTATTAACACATAATTTGACATTTCATATATATAAGAGTTACATTCTTTCCACCAACCTGTAGGAAAGTCTTCACCAAGTTTAGGCTTTTTCCTGGATGACTGCTATAAAATTATATTCAAAATTTAACTTTTTAACTATTCCCTCTCCTCACTTGCCATGTGAGTCCACTGGATTTCCTCCTTAGAGATCCTGAAAATAGCAATCTCGTAACTTTATTACTTTACAGTAAAACCACTTAATACAGAAGTAATACTTCTCCCAGGTGAGGTGGCCTCCTCAGTGTTTAGTATCTTCTGGATACTATTCTCTTCTCGACCTTGTCGCCGAGTTGCCAGTGGTTCAGTTCCTATCCAGAAGGTTTCTGGCACACGAAATTCAGGGCTGGTGCTTGATGCCAAGATGAAATTTGGAGTGGTGACCCTACTGATTTGGGGGATGTATAAATGGAAAATGTCTGAAAATCCATACACATCACTCAAAATGACTTTTGTCCTCTTATTCATTGATCGGTGTTGCAATTGCTTCTTCAGTTGTTAGCCCGTAAAAAGGGAGTGGCCAATTCAGCCAGACATGAGGCAGCAGAGAAAATCTCAGATGTGCTATTCTTTTCTGCAGTATTGGTTGGTCTTACAAGTGTCCCAGAAGAAATATAGATTGTTTAGATTAAGGTGTTAGTTATTTTCTATTTTGTTGTTTAGTGCCTAGGAACCCATATTTTAAATTCTTTTTGAAATTCAGTGTCAGGACAAACATTTACTCTTCTCAAGACCAAATACACTGTATCTAAATAGATTATTTTCTAAGCTTTATCAAATCTTTTTTTTTTTTCTTTTTTGGAGTGGGGGTATGGACAAACAAAATAAACTGTTCTTATGGTACCTGGAAATAGGCTAATTTCCCTTGTTTAACATAATCACTGAGAGGACTACCATGGTAGCAGGACAAGGAGAGAAATCTTATAAAAGAAAATAAAATGGACGGTGAGAGGTAAAAATCAAGAAAATTGGTTATTCTGACACTACAAAGTCAAACACACCTAAAGGCCAACATCACTAAAAAAATAAATCTTTCTCATAAAACAAAATTGCTCTAAGTTTGAATTCACTGGAAAAGAATTAGTCAAAATGTTAAATGACAAGTACATTTAACTTCTTGTTTATGCTTTCCACAATGGTAGAAGGCAGATTTTCAAATTGAGTAGAGTATCAAGATTAGTGAAAACACAAGAAGCAAAATGACTAATTATGTAGACTAGCTACTTTAGGACTAGACATGTCACTTGATAATTAGTGTCAGTGAAGTCAACAAGATTTATAAGTCTTGTGTAATGAAATTATAACCTGAGAACTGTTGATTTTCCATGTAAATGGTGTCTTAGAATGACATGTGCATTTGCCACCTAGATTTTATTTAATACATGTTAATATTTATACTATCAGTGTAATATTTACACTGATGTAATATTTACACTATCAGTGTTCTAAAGTACTTCAGGATCAAATCTTTAGAACAGAGAGGATAAACCCTCTAAGAAATGTTATATTATGCTGTCAAAAATGGGGGTGAAGGGGCCAAGTTTCTACAACCATATATCTATTCTATGTCCTTTTCTTGGAAAAGCTCATCCATTTAATATTATCTCCCTCTCATCTTCAAAATTGATAACTTTAGCCTTCATTTTTTATGTGTGAACTATCAACACCAATTTTCAGTTGTCTGACGGATATCTGCAACAGTGTGCAAAGTAACTCCTGCAAGTTTCACTCTAGCAACTTCCAATTTCTGGTCTAGCATGTATGAAGCTTGGTAATCACCATTCTATCCCTACAACCTGTGAAAAGCTGAACAATCTGAAAACTCAAGAACTCCTTTTGTATCCATAAGAAAGTGAGGTCACAGGCAAAATCACTGTTCCCAGAGTTAGATAGACAGGCAGGCAAAACAGAGAATCACAACTTGCTAGAGCAGAATCCTTTAGAGGAACTAGTGCTGGGATAGCAAACCCTAAACTATAATTGATGAATTGCTGGAGGTCAGTGTGGACAAGTTTGAGAGTCAAAAGCTCCAAGGGCTCAGTCACAGGAGGGAAGATGGAAGTTCCCACACTTTTATGAGTTTTACCTCAAGAACTTGACCAGGTTCTCACAGGGAATATCAGTGAAAAATCCCCTCATTCTTTCTGCAGAGAAAGTGGGAAAAGCCACCATTTTGAAATACAACAGAGCACTCTGTTTTTCTTAACACCTTCTGTCCTTGGGAGAAACTATTTAACCAGAGTCTAATGTACTGGTGTTTGTTTGTTTGTTTGTTTGTTTGTTTTAAGAGCCTAACTGACCGGAAGAAGGAAATACCTAACTCCAGCCAGCTCTAGCCTTCCAGAGGGAGGAAGAGAAATATGTACCTCTAGACACTTCTAGCCTTCTATGCGGGATAAAGGAAACACACCCAGCTCCAACCCACTCCAGCCACCTTTTCCTATGTGAGAGCAGGAGGAACTGAGAAGCACTTGTGAAGTTCACAGGGGTGTGGCACAGACCCACTAAAAGACCAAGACCTACTCATAGAGCTATAGAATGTTTCCCCTCCCCCAACAACTCACCACCACATTACTGAAAGCCTATTTACAGCAGTTCCTTAACCGAGTGCATCGTGTCCAGCTACCAAGAAAAAAGTACAAGGTACACAAAAGACAAAAAAAAACCCCCACAGTTTTAGGAGACAGAGCGAGCAACACAAACAGATTAAGATATAGCACACATTTTGGAATTACCAGACTAAGAATTTAAAACAACTATGATTAATATGTTTATAACTATAATGGATAAAGTAGATAGTGTTCAAAAAATAGATGGAGTAAGATAAGCAGAGAGATAGAGTTTCTAAGAAAGAATTAAAAAAAAAGATGTAGTAGAGATAAATGAAAGAAAAATAAAGAATGTTTTTAGGGATGCCTGGGTAGCTTAGTGGGTTAAGCATCCCACTCTGGATTTCAGCTCAGGTCATGGTATCGGGGCCCTGAGATTGAGCCCCACTTTGGTCTCCTTGCTCAACCAGGAAGTTTGCTTGGATTCTCTCTCCTCCTACCCCTCCAACAACTCGTGAGCTCTCTCTCTTTCAAAATAATAAATAACTAAATCTTAAAAAAAGAATGTCTTTAGTGGGTTTATTAGTAGAGTAGACAGCTGAGGAAAGACTCTCTAAGCTTGAGGGTAGCTAAATAGAAATTGCCTAAGCTAAAAAACAAAGAGAAAAAAAATATTGAAAAAAAAAACCAGAATATCCAATAACTGTGGGACAACTATAAAGGCATAACATACAAATAATGGGAATACCAGAAGAACGGTAGAAAAGAACAGAAGAAAATATGAAGCAATAATAACTGAAAAATACCCACAATTTAATGTCAGACATCAAATCACAGATCCAGGAAGTTCTGAGAACACCAAGTGGGATAAATGCCAAAAACTTTCACCTAGGTATATTATATTTAAATTATAGGGCACCTGACTGGCTCAGTTGGAAAAGCATGAGACGCTTGATCTTGGGGTCATGAGTTTGAGCCCCATGATGGGTGTAAAGATTACTTAACTAACTAACTAACTAAAAACAAAAACAAAAACAAACAAACAAAAAAGATAAAGAAAAACATTCTGAAAGAAACCAGAGGGAAAAATATCCAACTTCTCCTCAGATACCATGGTAAGCAAGAAGAGCGTGAAGGAAAATGAGAGATAAAATGAGAGACTTGATGAGATGAAAAAAACCTACTAATGTAGAACTCTTTATCCTGCAAAATGATCCTTCAAAGGCAAAAAATAAAAAAATAAAGACTGTTTCATGTTTTTCCAGCATGATGTGTAAGGCAGAGAATGGTGGGAGACTATGCTAGTGAAGACAAGGCAGAAAAAATCCAGATTAAAGGGGGTTAGGCAAGTCATGTAAAAAATCAACTTAACCCCAGGATGCCTGGGTGACTCAGTTGGTTAAGTGTCTGATGCTTGGTTTTGGGTCAGGTCATGACCTCAGGGTCCTGTCAAGCCCCACATCAGGCTCCATGCTGAGCATGAAGCCTGCTTAAGCTTCTTTTTCCCTCTCCCTTTGCCCCTCCTCCCCCACTTGTACCCTCTCTCTCTCTCTAAAAAAAAAAAAAATCAATAAAAGTCAACTCAGTCCTATAGTCAATGATACTAGCCAGTACTTTTTCAGTGCTTATCATTTCCTGAGTATTGTGGTATTTTTTTTACATATATAATCTGATTTAAATCCTCACACAACCCAAGCAGAAAATTGGGACACAGAGAAATTATGCAATTTCTTAAAAACAATGCAATGGGGAGTCATTGGAAGTTTTTAAGCAAGAAAATGTCGCTATACACATATTCTTTGCCTCTCTTACTGACTCCTTAATGGGTTCAGGAAATATTAAGGCTAAAATGGACTTGAGAGACAATCTAGCTCAACCAGTTTAGTTTACCCAATAAGGAACAGAAGCCCAGAGAGACACATTAACTTGATTCAGGGGTACAGTATGATTAGAATCTAGGACTCCGGGTGGACTCTACAACTTCACGGCACATTCTTTCCATTAACAGTCTCTGCTTAGATTTTAAAGATGATCGATTCAAACCAATAACAATGACTATAACCCTAACCCTAATAACATCTTCTTTCCTTCTTTTTCCACACTTACCATATGCGAAACGTAATGTAAGACAGAAAATAAACAGACATTGGTTTTCCTTCATGTGGAATTAGAATAGTTGACATTCTTTGATGCTCATTTGGTCATTTCAAACAGAATTGATTTTATTAGAGCTTTTAGGCTAAACTCTTGATAATTGCCTCATTAAATTTCACTCCTCTAACATGCTCCCTGGCAAGTTGTGGAGCAGTTTGTCTCTGAAATGGTGTAGGGAAATGATTGTGGACTTAGGAGCCAAGATAACAGGGCTCCCGATCAACTTCCATTATTTGTAGGTCAAGTGATCTTGGACCAATTACTTAAATATTTTGGTTGAATTAGTGGCAGCATTAATAACAACCTTGCCAAATTGTTATGAGGATTATGTCCTATTATGATAAATAGGCATATTTTTGATGTTGAAATGTTTTAGGACAAAAACTAACTTTTCTTTCTTTTTTTTTGTAGTCCACTAACTAGCTGAAGGCTAAGTGGTAATACAAGCAGATATTGAGAAAGTTTAAGAACTTGGTTGTTTATAATAATTAACATATAGCTGGGAATCTGCTAATGTAAATTTTTTTAAATTTATTTTTAAGTGAGAGAATTTGCCATTTTAAAGACAGATTTCCTTCCTAAAGCTATTATTTATGCAGCATATAACTTTAGAGGGAGTAAGATAAAATCCAAAATGTGGAAAAAAGATAATAATAGAGGGAGTAAGATAAAATCCAAAATGTGGAAATAACACAGTAATATATTGTAGATTTTTCAGTGTCATATGCAGGCATATATAACAGGCCCATCTAAAAGTCCAAAGACTATTTTAGAAATAAAGATTTATGTAGTTAGTAAGAAAATGAATGCAGAAATAAGTTCACTAAATTAACCTCAAAACCCAGACGTATCTTATTTCCTAGGTGAATGTGTATTTGACTTAGTATTTCCTATTGATTAGGGCCCTGTTCATAGATTCTGTATAGTTGTAAACTTTTTTAAACTTTTAGAAAATTGCTGAATTACAAATATTTTTTGGTCCAGAAAAAAATTAAAATAATTCTTGTCCAGGAGAAAAGATAACCCCAAAGGTTATAGTTTTAATGATATGTAAGGCATTAGCCACTTTTGTATCTAATACAGCAAATGTATTTACACATTTCTCTTCTACCTGAATAGATAAATATGTTCTACACATGTTCTTTGTCTTTGGGGGGAGGGGAGTTATATATAAGTGTCAGCTCAATGAATTTTCAGAAACTGAACCTACCCACTATAAGCAGCACTAAAGTCTAGAAGCCCCTCCAATCACAGCCAAGACATAAAAGGGTAACCACTATCTGACTTCTAATCACATAGATTAGTTTTGCATTCATACACACACACACACAGATATATATGGTGCATTGCATTTTATGTATATATGCAATGCAAAACTTACCTATGTCATATATATCATCATATATATACTATATTTGATTACAGTAATCATACAGTATGTGCTCTTCCCTTTCTGACTTCTTTAAAAATTAAATTTGGGAGACTCATCCAAGTTGGTGTGTATAATTATAGTTTGTTTATTCTTATTGCTGTATAGAATTATATTTTGAATCTTTCTTTTTTAAAACTATAATTGGCATAAAACATTATATTAGTTTCAGATATACAGCATGATTCAATATTTGTATATATTGCAAATGGTCATCACAATAAATCTTGTTAACATCCATCACCATACATAGTTACCATTTTTTATGATGAGAATTTTTAAGATGCAATCTTTTAGCAACTTTCAAATATGCAATATTATTAACTATAGTCACAATGCTGTATATTACATCCCCAAGACTTTATAATTGTATAACTGGAAATTTTTACTTTTCCTTTACCTTCATTCATTTTGCTCACCTCCCACTTCCCATCTCTGGCAAACCCTAGTCTGTTCTCTGTTTCTGTGAAATATAATGAATAAATGTTCTTTGAACCAGCTTTACCAACCTGCTGTTTCCCTTAAATAATCAAATTTTTGAAATGGGTTTGATATATATTTATGCAAGAATTATCATTTTTTACCATTTAAAAATATTGTTTTGAAAGAGTGGAAATTTTGATGTTGTTGTTCGAGGAAGAATCCCTTGAATGCTCCCTGCAGCTTAGATGACAAAGGGAAAGGGGGCCCTTGCTATTCCAGCAAAAAAGTGGACTGAACCATTATTGGAGAGTTGTCATTAATTGATAACATCTATCCATTTTATATCATTATTAAGGGAGTTAATATATCTACATTGAAGCAAAGAGCCTAGGAGAGAGAAATGTAGGCTAGAGCCTATATTGAACCCCTATCCTTTTGCAGCTCAATTTTATTAAAATCTCTCTGATGCCATGGCTTGAAGTCAACCAGGTGAGTAATGCTGGCAGAAAGAATATCAAGGTCATCCCAGGGATACTCACTTGGAATAGTCAGGGCGAGTGAATCAGGCTCACTTCCAGGACTGAATGACTGTGGAAAAAGGTAGTGTCATAAAGGAAAAACTGCTTGGAAGGGACCGAAAACCTTCTGCCCTCCTCTTCTTGCTCCCCTAATGGCTCAGATACAGAAGCAGTGCTCTGGGAATTGTCACTAAGTATATAAGGCTAAATAGAAAACAATAATCCTGGAGACCCAAATGCAGAGGCTTCTGGCTGTTCTCCAACTCAGCGTTACCACAGGCTGTGAGGGGATCTACATCCATGGCTTGTTCAGGGACAGTCAGCTTGACAGCCCAATCTGTCCATATGGCTACCACGGGCAAACATCATACTTAGACAAAATCCTTTCTCTCTCCCTTTTCCTATAACCTTAGAAACTCCTGCCTGACCAGCCATTGGCATAGTGGACAATGAGAATATCCTGACTATCTGGGACACCTTACAACTGCGGCACTGAGAGCCTGTGACAGAAGAAATGGCAGCCGGAGAGAAAGGCCAGTACTAGACTGATTAAATTCATTAGGTTTCTTGCTCTGAATATTTTCAGGCAGCCCCTCTGGACTGAATAAAATGTGGGATTCTGAAAATAAGCAACTCAAAGGAGGAAGCCGCGTAAAAAAGGATAGGACATTTTCTACTAACATAGAAAGAGTGACAGAAGAGTAGATTATTCAAAAGAGATAGGAACTTTATGTATCTACAGCTGAAGTTTCAATGACACCTATTCTAGTTGTTATGGGTCAATTTGTGTCCCTCAAAAATTCATATGCTTAAGTCCTAACCCCCAGAACCCCAGAATGTACCTTATTTGGAAATAGAGTTTTTACAGAAATAATCAAATTAGAATGAGTCATTTGGGTGAAACTTTGTCTAGTATAACCGGTGTTACACAAAGGAGAAATTTGGACACAGACACATACGTGTACAGGAAAATTCTGTGTGAATATGAAGATGGCTATCTGCAACGCAAGGAGAGTGGCCTGGAACAAATATTCCCCCAAGGCCTTCAGAGGGAACTAATCCTGACAACATGCTGATTCCAGACGTCCAGACTCCAAAACTGTGAGACAAATTTCTGTTGTTTAAGCCACTCAGTTTCTGGTATTTTGTTACAGCAGCCCTGGCAAACCAATATATAAGTTTTTATCTGAACAGGCGAATTATCTAGATCTGTAAGAAGACATAAGTGTGTACTGCATAAAATATTAACATCTATTTATTATATCATTAACATAGCAAATCATACAAATGTTATCCCCTTAAATTCCCTTTTCATGCGGAGGGAGGTCACTTACAACAGTATGTAGCCCTTTAATCAAAACCATTTGGGGACTTAGTTAGTGTTATCATTGGGATAAAATACTCTTCTTTACTGCTTCTTGGGTCATAGAACAAGACTCAACCAAACGCACAAATGTGGACATGTACTCAAGACTGGCCAATCATATTAGCCCCTGAACCTAGCCATCACAATACATCTGGTCACGAAATGTAATTAAAATGTATTTAAAAGTAAATGCCTCCAGGGGCGCCTGGGTGGCTCAGTCGATTAAGCAATTGGACAGCTATATGTAGAATAATGAAAGTTGACCATTCTCTTACACCACACATGAAGATAAACTCGAAATGGATAAAAGACCTCAACGTGAGGCAGGAATCTATCAAAACCCTAGAGAAGAACATAAGCAGTAACCTCTTCGACATTGGCCACAGCAATTTCTTTCAGGACATGTCTCCAAAGGCAAAGGAAACAAAAGCAAAAATGAACTTTTTGGACTTCATCAAGGTAAAAAGCTTCTGCACAGCAAAGAAAACAGTCAACAAAACAAACAGGAAACTCACAGAAGGGGAGAAGATATTCACAAATGACACTACAAAGGTCTGATATCTAAGATCTATAAAGAACTCCTCAAACTCAACACTCACAAAACAGAGAATCACATCAAAAAATGGGCAGAAGACATGAACAGACACTTCTCCAAAGAAAACATACAAATGGCTAACAGACACATGAAAAAATGTTCATCATCTTTAGCCATCAGGGAGATTAAAATCAAAACCACACTGAGATACCACCTTATACCAGTTAGAATGGCCAAAATCAACAAGACAGTAAACAACAAATGCTGGAGAGGATGTGGAGAAAGGGGAACCCTCTTCCACTGTTGGTGGGAATGCAAGTTGGTGCAGCCACTTTGGAAAACAGTGTGGAGATTCCTCAAGAAATTAAAAATAGAGCTACCCTATGACCCTGCAATTGCACTACTGGGTATTTACCACAAAGAAGCAGATGCAGTACAAAGAAGGGCCACAGGTACCCCAATATTCATAGCAGCAATGGCCACAATCACCAAACTGTGGAAAGAACCAAGATGCCCTTCAACAGATGAATGGATAAAGAAGATATGGTCTATATATACAATGGAATATTATGCCTCCATTAGAAAGGATGAATACCCAACTTTTGTATGAACATGGACGGGCCCGAAAGAGATTATGCGGAGTGAAATAAGTCAAGTGGAGAGAGTCAATTATTTTATGGTCTCACATGTGGAGCATAAGGAAAACATGGAGGGCATTGTGAGAAGAAAGGGAAGGATGAATGGGAGGAAATTGGAGAGGCGATGAGCTATGATAGACTGTGGACTCTGAGCAACAAATTGAGGGTTTTGGAGGGGAGGGGGTGGGGTTCGGGCAAGCCTGGTGGTGGGTATTGAGGAGGGAATGTATTGCATGGAGCACTGGGTGTGGTGACTGAACAATTAATCTTGTAACACTGAAAAAATAAAATAAACGTATTTGGGAAAAAAAAAAAAAAGTAAATGCCTCCAGGGTTGCCTGGGTGGCTCCGTCGGTTAAGCATCTGACTCTTGATTTTGGCTGAGGTCATGGTCTCAGGGTTCTGGGATCAAGCCCCAGGGTGGCTCCACGCTTAGTGAGGGCCTGCTTAAAATTCTCTCTCTCCCTCTGCCTCTCTCCCTGCTCTCTCTCTAAAATAAGTAAATAAATCACAAATTTAAAAAAGGAAATGCCTTCTTGCTTTCCAAGAAATCCCTCCCCACATATTTTATTAATATACTTTAAATTGTGTTTGTCACTTACAACTGAAATTACAAAGTTTTACTCAATACATTTTTAAAAAATCTCCTTCAGATTAATACTCCCACTGATTAAGTGTAGATTATAAATCTCAGATTTTTAGAGAGGAGTCATATGGCTTTATAGAATTAGACATTTGAATGACTCAGCTATTATCACACAGTTGTAAGTGGAATTAAAACAAAAATGTAGGCTTTGTAATTGATAAAATAACAAATTAACGAGTTTTGGGATCTGAAAACAGCAATGAAACTCACCTAAACTAATTCAGACTAATACTTGAATGCTCTTGATGATATTCCTAATAAATATCATATTAAAAAGTATCATGTTTATTATAACACATTGTTTTTCATAGTGATGGGAATAATAAATGGTATTTAATTCTAAGTATACTAAATAAGGGATATAGTAATGTTATTTGACACCAGACATGTGATACGTATATAAAATAATGGATTTGCTTTCTATGGGGCTTATAAATAGATTTTGTGAAGTTTAGAATCTTCAAAGATGCTCCATTTTCTTGATTGGATAGCTAATTACCAACTTCCTCATGTAGAAATAATTAATATACATAATGATAACAGTAATAATAATACTTATATAATCATAGTGATTTCCTATGACAGTTTAAAAATTGACATATAGTACCCCAGGTCTTTGCTTTGAGATATACAAAGATATGTTTCTTTGGTCTGACAAATTATAAAAAACATATTAAGAACCCTGCCTCTTATATTAAATAGAGTAATATAAGTGGTATAAGAAAATCACTGTACAAAAATTGTTCCTTTAGTCCAAATCTAGAATATCTCTTTCCATGTAGTAGAGGAAAAAGTACTATCTATGGCTGAAGTCCCACATATTTGGAATGATTTTCAATTCTAACAAACTAAAGTTAGCACGCTGTAATTGTGACAACTAGCAAGTCCTTTATTGCATACCTAGTACTATGGGAGAAAGAGCTATGAATCCCGCTCTATTACATTAGATAATCCTTATCAGTGCAGAATTCAAACATGTTATTTATAAAATAAAGAAAACAATGTTACATGGAATAATTAATTTATAATTGTGTTATATGTGTATACAAACCTGAAAAGTAAAATGTAGTACACATATGTACACATATAAACACACACACACATATATTTAAGTGATTCAGTTTGAATTGAGAACTATACAAAAAAACTTAAGCAAAGTATAAATTGTACTCTAAATCATTTCCAAAACTATAATCTGATGATCTGATAGCAGTATATATAAAATATCCTGCAAGTTAGAGATGCTATCAGAAATTACTCATAATACAATTCATGCCTTAAGCATGATCTACTTAAGGTCTTTGTACATAGCTCTCAACTCAAATCTAATTGATTAAATGACTGTGTGTATGTATGATTACATGCATAAATAATGTTTTTATAAGGTTAGGTTTACAACAAAAATTAAGAAAAATGCCACAGCACGAGTATACACACATTAATAAGTTAATCAAGGTTAGAAACATTCAGATACTAATGAGAATTATTGAATCACAACTAACATTTCCATGAACAATTGTAATAAGCAAACTACATATCCAGCAATGATCTTCAATAGCATTTACCATAGACATCTTTTCACTTGGAGCAAACAGACAACAATCAATAATCACCATGGAATACTTGTGTAATCCATTCCACCAGACCATGTCAGCCTACAGTGACACTGATAAGGTCCCTGCAGTGACTGTTCAGCATGTCTAGTATTGCTGAGAAGACACCGGATAAAAAATTTGAGAGTTGTTCACCGAGGTGAAAAAGAATTATGATCTTTAACAACTCACAATGTATTTTCTCTTAGGGAGAGAGTTATACTTTAGGAAACATTTTGGAAAGTCACCAGAGGTATGAGTATACAATAAATGACAAGATGACAAAAAAGATAATTAATTTGCCCTATGTTAGAACTGAACAGAAATATAAAACTAGAAGGTAAGAAAAGAGGAAAAGAGAGAGGAGGGAAAGTCAAGGACCACATTGCAATGGCCAGTGAGCAATTTTCACAAACAGGCATTTCATATTTTATTTGGTCTATTCATACCTGATTTTAAGTTATTTGTGTTGCTTTAGAGAGAACATGAGCAGTTTCCAATCTCGTACTCATAATTATCCTCCTTATTGACGATGAACTTAGTTTGCCAAATGGCCTCTCTGCATTTGGAGTAAGTTCTTATCCATAATGTTCCTCAATGGATCCCTGGAGGGCTAGCTACAGTGGCTGTCCAAAAAGGTTAATTAGCCTAAATTCTCTAAGGGTAAGCAACATGAAATTCAATCTAGGATCCCAGTTTGTTTCCAGTTCCAAAGAGGGCCCATGTTTAATTCCTAGAGATTAATCTCAGAGAGGTTGAAGACGTTGTTTTCCTTGTTAATCATGTATCCCCTTGCAACAGTACTGGGGAGATGGAGATTCTATAACACTTTTATAGAGCAATTGCAATGTCATAATTTGTGCCCATTCCCCTTCTTGGGAAAGCAGGCCAGGGGAACGGATGGGGAAAGGATGAATCAAAAGATGAAAGGAGTGTGGTTGTCTGTAACTTTAGGTGAAATCAAAATCAAGAGAGGAAACAGAGATGAAAGTCTGCTGGGTGATGGCTCAGGCAAGATTACTAAAGCAGAGAGGTGAATCTAAATAAGATATCAAAGACAAAGTCAGGGCCAGATAAACACAAAAGGGGTCTAAATAGAGATCAAAGAATAAATTTATTAACAGACAAGTTAATTCTCAATTATCCCAAAACATAGGATTTCTGCAATACTGGTTAGAGAGTGTGGATTTAAATTGGTATGATAATAAGCCATCTCACTCTCTTCTTAAATCTATAAACCTCGGGGCATAATGATGAGGACCAGGGATCTGTAGCATAAGCTTTGCTTGGGAACTGCTCATGCACTAAATGGCCTGAGAAATGGAAAGCTCAAGAACGGCAGGGCAAATTTTAAGGGGGAGTAATGTAGTCAGGAGATGGATCTGTCCTTGATGATAACATGTTTACTGCATGAAAGCAATGCATATTTGAGAAGGTAAGAGCACATAAGCACTCAGTGTGCCTGAGAGCAAATGTAGTTCCAGCAAGATACCATGTATTGCATGACTGGTGAGTTCAAATAAAGAACACCAACTGGTAGAGGAAATGTGGCCTATTGTATGACAAATTCTCGCCATCCAACTATTTGCTCTTATTGCCACAGGGAAGAGTGAGTGAGGGGAAAGGTGGAGTAGTAAAATAGAAATTCACTTATAGAAATTCTAAAGGAGCTACAGTGAGGATATCAGAAAAAAGAGGTTTGTTTTGATGTTCCTCAGATTTTGTTCATTCATCCCAAGGGCCATAATAATATCTATGGTCAACCAGGCATATTTATAAGCCCATCAAGGAGAAAGACTAGCCAACAAATCATGTTGGATCTGTACTTACCATTCTCATGCTACTTCCTAATCTCTATTACCATGAATCCTTTCTGTTCTTCAAGGACAAGACATGGGTAGTTCAGTGTTTATGTTCAGATGGATCTAAAATAAGTAAAGAAATAATATTGATTATACTTTATTCCAATTTAATTTCCCATCTTCCGTTTTCCTTCTCACACAGTCCAGTGTGTCTCACCAGGGCATGGAGGAGTGTGTGCTATGGGACAGCATAAGATTATTCAAAACAATACAGTTTTTGTAATATAAAAAAATCCAGATTTAAATAATATTACTTCTGTCCTCTGTA
>CM052815.1:58042860-58062560 GCA_028533885.1 Nasua narica
CGTTATTTCTCTGTAACAGCCCATGGACCATTTTCAGAAATGGCTTGATAAATACAGAATCCCAGACCACATTCCTGATTTTGCATTTCTAACTAGCTCTGAGAATAACACTGTTAAACTAGTGGTGGAAGGATCACACTCTGGGCAGCAAGGGAGACTCCTGGTTCTCAGCCCTTTCTGTGATTAGAATTGACTAGGGATCTTAATATATGTATATATTGGTGTCAGAGCCCCATTGCTGGAGAATCTAGTAAAACTTATGCATATACACTAAAAAATAAATAAATAAATAAATAAAAGCTCCGAACAACTCCCTAGGTGATTTTTAAAATAAACATATAATGTATTATTTGTTTCAGGGATATGGGTCTGTGATTCATCAGTCTTAGACAATTCATATCACTCACAAAACCACATACCCTCCCCAATGTCCATCACCCCATCCCTCCCATCCTCCTCCACTGCAGCAACTCTCAGTTTGTTCCCTAAGACCAAGAGTCTCTTACGTTTTGTCTCTCTCTCTAGTTTTGTCTTGTTTCATTTTTCCCTCCTTTCCCCCATGATCCTCTGTCTTGTTTCTTAAATTCATCAAATCAGTGAGATCATATGATAATTGTCCCTCTCTGATTGACTTATTTTGCCAAGCATAATACCCTGTAGTTCCATCCACATTGTTGCAAATGGCAAGATTTCGGGGAGGGGGGGGGGTTTGATGCCTGCGTAATATTCCAGTGTGTGTGTGTGTGTGTGTGTGTATACACACCTTATTTTCTTTATCCATTAATCTGTTGATGGACATCTGGGTTCTTTCCATAGTTCGGCTATTATGGACATTACTGCTATAAACACTGGGATGCATATACCCCTTCAGATCACTACATTTGTATCTTTGGGGTAAATATCCAGTAGAGTAATTGCTGGATCATAGGGTAGCTCTATTTTCAACTTTTTGAAGAACCTCCATACTGTTTTCCAGAGTGGCTGTACCAGTTTGCATTCCCACCAACAGTGTAGGAGGGTTCCCCTTTCACTGCATCTTCGCCAATATCTGTCATTTCCTGACTTGTTAATTTTACCATTCTGACTGGTGTGAGGTGGAATCTCACTGTGGTTTTGATTTGTATTTCCCTGATGCCCAGTGATGCTGGGCACTTTTTCAGGTGTCTGTTGGCCATTTGGATGTCTCTTTGCAGAAATGTCTGTTCATATCTTCTGCCCATTTCTTGATTGGAGTATTTGTTCTTTGGGTGTTGAGTTTGATAAGTTCCTTATAAATTTTGGATACTAGCCCTTTATCTGATATGTCATTTGCAAATGTCTTCTCCCATTCTGTCAGTTGTATTTTGGTTTTGTTGACTGTTTCCTTTGCTGTGCAAAACTTTTTATCTTGATGAAAGTCCCAATAGTTCATTTTTGCCCTTGTTTCTCTTGCCTTTGGAGATGTTTCTAGGAAGAAGTTGCTGCAGCTGAGGTCGAAGAGGTTGCTGCCTGTGTTCTCCTCAAGGATTTTGATGGATTCCTCTTTCACATTTAGGTCTTTCATCCATTTTGAGTCTATTTTTGTGCATGATGTAAGGAAATGGTCCAGCTTCATTCTCCTGCATGTGGCTGTCCAATTTTCCCAACACCATTTGTTGAAGAGACTGTCTTTTTTTCCATTGGACATTTTTTTCCTGTTTTCTTGAAGATTAGTTGACCATAGAGGTGAGGGTCCATTTCTGGGCTATCTATTCTGTTTCATTGATGTATGTGTCTGTTTTTGTGCCAGTACCATACTATCTTGATGATTATAGCTTTGTAATAGAGCTTGAAGTCTGGAATTGTGATGTCACCAGCTTTGCATTTCTCTTTCAACATTCCTCTGGCTATTAGGGGTCTTTTCTGGTTCCATGTATATTTTAGGATTATTGTTCCATTTATTTGAAAAAAGTTTATGATATTTTGATAGGGATTGAATTAAGTTTGTAGATTGCTAGGTAGCATAGACACTTTCACAATATTTGTTCTTCCAATCCATGAGCATGGAATATTTTTCCATTTCTTTATGTCTCCCTCAATTTCTTTCATGAGTATTCTGTCATTTTCTGAGTATAGATTCTTTGCCTCTTTGGTGAGATTTATTCCTAGGTATCTGATGGTTTTTAGTGCAATTATAAATGTGATTGACTTCTTAAATTCTCTTTCTACTATCTTGTTGTTGGTGTATAGAAATGCAACTGAATTCTGTGCATTGATTTTATATCCTGACAATTTACTGAATTTCTATATGACTTGTAGCAGTTTGGGAGTGGAGTCTTTTGGGTTTTCCACATAAAGTAGCATATCATCTGCAAAGAGAGAGAGTTTGACTTCTTCTTTACCAATTTGGATGTCTTTTGTTTCTTTTTGTTGTCTGATTGCTGAGGCTAGGACATCTAGTACTATGTTGAATAGCAGTGGTGATAGTGGATAGCCTTGCCATGTTCCTGACCTGAGGGGAAAAGCTCTCAGTTTTTCCCCATTGAGAATGCTACTGACTGTGGGTTTTTCATAGATGGCTTTTATGATATTGAGGTATGTGCCTTCTCTCCCTACACTTTGAAGAGTTTTAATCAAGAAAGCATGCTGTACTTTGTCAAATGCTTTTTCTGCATCTACTGAGAGTTCCTACAGTTCTTGTCTTCCTTTCATTAATGTATTATATCACATTGATTGAATTGCAGATGTTCAACCAGCCTTACAGCCCAGGAATAAATCCCACTTGGTCGTGGTGAATAATCCTTTTAATGTACTGTTGGGTCCCATTGGCTAGTATTTTGGTGAGAATTTTTGCCTCCATGTTCATCAGGGATATCGGTCTGTATTTCTATTTTTTGATGCAGTCTTTGTCTGGTTTAGGGATCAAGGTAATGCTGGCCTCATAAAATGAGTTTGGAAGTTTCCCTTCCATTTCTATTTTTTAGAACAGTTTCAGGAGAATAAGTATTAATCTTCTTTAAATAGTTGGTAAAATTCCCCTGGGAAGCCATCTGTCCCTGGGCTCTTGGTTGTTGGGAGATTTTTGATAACTGCTTCAATCTCCTTACTAGTTATGAGTCTGTTCAGGTTTTCTGTTTCTTCCTGGTTCACTTTTGGTAGTTTATACATCTCTAGAAATGTATCCATTTCTTCCAGATTGTCAAATTTGCTGCAATATAGTTGCTCATAATACATTCTTAAAATTGTTTGTATTTCTTTGGTATTGGTTGTGATCTCTCCTCTTTCATTCATGATTTTATTAATTTGGGTCCTTTCTCTTTTTGATAAGTCTGGCCAGGGGTTTATAAGTCTTTTTAATTCTTTCGAAGAACCAGCTCCTAATTTCATTCATCTGTTCTACTATTCTTTTAGTTTCTATTTCATTGATTTCTACGCTTTATTATTCCTCTTCTCCTCCTGGGTTTAGGCTTTCCTTTCTGTTCTTTCTCCAGCTCCTTTAGGTGTAGGGTTAGGTTGTGTACTTGAAACCTTTTTTGTTTCTTGAGAAAGGCCTGTAGTACTATATACTTTCCTCTCAGGACTCCTTTTGCTGTGTCCCAGAGATTTTGAACAGTTGTATTTTCATTTTCATTTGTTTCCATGAATTTTCTTAATTCTTCTTTAATTTTCTGGTTAACTCATTCATTCTTTAGTAGGATGCTCTTTAGCCTCCATGTATCTGAGATCTTTCCAACTTTCCTCTTGTGATTGAGTTCAAGTTTCAAAGCACTGTGGTCTGAAAATATGTAAGAATGATACCAATCTTTTGGTACCGATTGAGACCTGATTTGTGACCCAGGATGTGATCTATTCTGGAGAATGTTCTGTGTACACTAAAGAAGAATGCGTATTCTGTTGCTTTGGGATAGAATGTTCTGAATATATCCGTGATGTACATCTGGTCCAGTGTGTGATTTAAAGCCTTTATTTTCTTGATCTTTTGATTAGATGATCTGTCCATTTCAGTGAGGGGGCTGTTAAAGTCTACTACTATTATTGTATTATTGTCAATGTGTTTCTTTGATTTTGTTATTAATTGGTTTACATAATTGGCTGTTCCCATGTTAGGGGCATAGATATTTACAGTTGTTAGATCTTCTTGTTGGACAAACCCTTTAGGTATGATATAGTGTCCTTACTCATCTCTTATTATAGTCTTTGGCTTAAAATCTAATTTATCCGATATAAGGGTTGCCACCCCAGCTTTCTTTTGATGTCCATTAGCATAGTAAGTTGTTTTCCACCCACTCACTTTAAATCTGGAGTTTAAAATGAGTCTCTTTAAAATGAGTCCCTTACAAATATCATATTGATAAGTCTTATTTGTCCTGGAAGCTTCTTATCTCTTCTATTTTCAATGAAACCCTAGCTGGATATAGTATTCTTGGCTGCATATTTTTCTCATTTAGTGCTCTGAATATATCAGGCCAGTCCTTTCTGGCCTGCCAAGTCTGTGGATAGGTCTGATGCCAATATAATATTTCTACCATTGTGGGTCACAGACCTCTTGTCCTAAGCTGCTTTCAGGATTTTCTCTTTGTCACTGAGACTTTTAAGTTTTATTATTAGATGATGGGGTGTTGACCTATTTTTTATTGATTTTGAGGGCGGGTTCTCTTTGTCTTCTGGATTTTGATGCCTGTTTCCTTCCCCAAATTAGGAAGTTCTTAGCTCTAATTTGTTCCAGTATACCTTCTGCACCTCTCTCTTTCTTCTTCTGGGATTCCAATTATTCTAACATTGTTTCATCTTATGGTATCACTTATCTCTTTTATTCTCCCCCTTGTGATCCAGTAGTTGCTAATCTCTCTGTTTCTCAGCTTCTTTAGTGTTCATAATCTGATCTTCTATATCACTATTTCTCTCTTCTGCCTCATCTATCCTAGCAGTACGAGCCTCCATTTTTTATTGCACGTCATTAATAGCCTTTTTTTTTAAAGATTTTATTTATTTGTTTGACAGAGTGAGCACAAGATGATAGAGAGGCAGGCAGAGAGAGAGAGGGAAGCAGGCTCCCTGCCAAGCAGAGAGCCCAATGTGGGGCTCAATCCCAGGACCCTGAGATCATGACCTGAGCCAAAGGCAGAGGCTTAACCCACTAAGCCACCCAGGTGCCCCATCAATAGCATTTTTTATTTCCACTTGGTTAGATTTTGTTCTTTTATTTCTCCATAAAGGGATTCTCTGGTATCTTCTATGTTTTTTTCAAGCCCAGCTAGTATCTTTATAATTGTCATTCTGAACTCTGGTTCTGACATCTTACTAATGTCTATATTGATTAGGTCTCTGGCAGTCAGAACTGCCTCTTGTTTCCTTTTTTGAAGTAAGTTTTTCCATTTTTTCATTTTGTCCAGAGAAGAATACATGAATGAGAGAACAAAATGCTAAAAGGGTAACAATGACCCCAGAAAATTATACACTAAATGAATCAGAAGAGACCCACAACTGGGAGGAAAAGAAAGAAAAAAAAAGAATACTATCAGGCTGATGAATAGAACAGAGCCACACACTAGATTTTGGGTGTATTTTGGTCTGTTAGAAGAACTGCCTCCCAAAATTTTAAGGAAAGAAAACAAACAAGCAAACAAAAATACAAACACACACACACACACACACACACACACACACACACAAATAAGGGTAAATATGATGAAGGGATGGAATATGACTGTAAAGATGAAAGTTTAAAAATATTATAAAAAAGGAATTGATAAGAAGCTGGTTAAAAAAGAAAGAAAAAATTTTTTTAAAAAAGGGAGAGAATGTGATCAGGCTGGAGGCTAGAAAAAAGCAATACCCTAGATTTAGGGTATATTTTGGTCTGTTAGAAGAAATTTCATCCCAAAATTTTAAAGAAAGGGAAAAAAATATATTATATTATATAATATATTAACATATATTATATATATAATATATTATAATATATAAAAATAAATATAATATATATATTAAATACAAGAAAGGGACAGAATATGACTGTAAAAATGAAAATTAAAAAAGATTTTTTAAAAAGTATTAATAAGATGTTGGTTAAAGGAAGAGGAAAAATTAAGAAAAGAAAAAGGAAAAAATGAAAATTAAAAAAATTTAACTTTGGAAGACTAACGAATCATGGAAATAAACCCATGAATTCTATCTAGCTCTGTAGGTCCGCAGTTCTTATTGATTGGTGAATTTGGTCTTGGCTGATCTTCTGTGGGAGGGACGTGTTGCAGTGATTCTCTAATGTCTTTGCTGGAGGCAGAATTGCACTGCGCTTGCCAGGGCCAGCTAAGTAATCTGCTTGGTTTTGCTTTTGATAGCTTTTTTTTTCCTGAACGCTTTCTGCTTTCCATACCGCTTTGGAGGAGGAGAATGAAGACTGAGGCCTCCCAGTCTCCCACCCATAGGAACCGAGAGCTCAGGGCCCAACTCCTCAGTGCACCCTCAGAGAAAAGCAGTCAATCCCTCCCGTCTCCCTGGTCTCCGGCCATGCTCTGTGCTCACCCAGCCTGTGACCAAGCATTTCTATCTCTGGCGCATGGTCCTGTTTGGAGTCTCCAAACCCAGCAGATTCCTGCAGTGTGTTCCCACGCCACTACCCCTGGGAAAGGAAGGTGAGTCTCCCTGGATCTGCTACTTGTGGGGCCCCTGCTCGATGAGTAGTGGCCAGACTGTAGCTCAGATCATTGTTTAACATAATCCCGAGGTGAGAGCCCACTGCTCGGCTCCATCTTTGCAGATGGCTTCCCCGCTCCAGTACCTGGGGGCTCTGCCACACTCAGGCACCCTTGGTCTTTCTATGACCCTGAGGGACTTGAGACCACAATGTCCCCACAAGGGGACACCCCCACTTAGCCACTGGAGTGATGCCCCTCAGTGGAACAGACTTCTAAAAGTTCCAGTTTTGTGCTCTGCTGCTCAACTGCTTGCGGGGAACCAGCCTCTCCCCCCACCATCTACCTTCCTGAATGTTGCCTCAGATTCGCTTCTCTGCATATCCTACCTTCCAGAAAGTGGTCGTTTTCTGTTAATAGAACTGTTGCTATTTTTCTCAATCTCCTGTTGAGTTGAGTTTGTAGGTGTTCAGAATGGTTTAATAACTATCTAGCTGAATTCCTGGGACCTGATGAAATTTAGGTCTCCTCCTCCTCCGCCATCTTGCTCCTCCCACCCAGGTGATTTTAATATCCATCCAGGTTGACGATTGAATTGTTTGAATTGTTACTGCTTTTTATTTAATGGGTACCCATTTATCATAACTGATACCAATGGCTTTTATTTTTTGTTAATTTACTTATTTAGAAGAGGTCTGAGTTTGCATAAGTATAATCAGCATGATAAGCAAAAAATCTGTATTATATTATTTTCAGATCTTGAAGCAACCTCAGGCTTTTGTTTCACTTTTCTCATTTGAGAAATGATAAAAAAAGATGGCCTTGATTTATCACATGATGATAATGATTTGAAAGAGAAATAGATCTTATGTTTAGTGGAGCACATTTAAAAAGCCATTGCAAAGAGTCCATGGGTAAAAGTTTGACATGTTTAGGCTTGTGAAAGACTACTCTACCAAAATATCTGTTAGAGAACTGAATGCAGCAAAAAGAAAGCAAAAGTGTGAAGAACAGTTAGGAGAGCATTTCACATGTCCAGACAAGAGATCATGAAGCTTTAAAGATAAATGAAACTGTGTATGGAGGAAGAAGGAAATGAATCAGTTAGAAATATTTTGGGGTTAGTTTTGCTTGGATGTTACAGGACAGGAAACATAATTTTCCTTTTACCCTTCTAGGTTCTTGGCTGAGACCCACACTATAATAAAAAGATGAATAGGGGAAAAGCAAATAGAAATTTAATAATGTATATACCTCTTCTATACATGGGAGAGACCCAGGAAAATTGAGTAACTCTGAAATGTACCAAGCTACCACCCTAAATACTATCTTCAGATAAAGATAAAAAATACTGTTGAGTTGGGAGAGCCAGTTATGAGAGGCTATCGGGAAAAGCCCAATAAACTGAAATCCCTTAAAAGCATAGTTGAACAAAAATCAAAATGGCTGCACTCATGCTCTAGGGATGCTTGATTTTCAACTAAGTGACCTTTTTCCTCTCTTCTACAACCTCCCTTCCTCCCTTCTTAGCCTTTGCTTCAGGAAACAGGTACCACCCTGAATACATGATCAATGAGGCTGGCAGCAGTACACAATTCCTGCTGACACCAGCTAGATTCTCTATTTCCCTATAAACCCCCCACCCCTAAGCCCTTCTTCTGGATGGCTTGAAATTTTTGAAGGCCATAGCCAGCTGCAGCCTCCTTTGCTCATCAAAGCAATAAAGCTATTGTTCTTCTTTATCCTAAACTCTGTCTTCACATTACATTTTGGCTACCAAGCAAGGAGATTGGTTTTCACCAACAAAACAAGGGTATGGTTATCATGTAGCCTTTAGACGTTGCCTTCTTCACTGATAAGAGTTTTAAGAGATTTAGTCATTCTCCTCTTCCTGTTACAAGAGGAGACACCCTCACAAATGGAGATCTGCCTTATAAATGCCAATGTACCTTACAAAACGGTAAGTTCTACTTGGTTTTCAGAGTTCTTTCTGTGTTTCTTACTCCTCAAAAAGTAATCAGCTCAAGGGGTATATTTTAGGGTGGTAATTCTGTTCCCCTTCAATGTTTATTGCTCTAAATGGAGAGAGTGAAATAATGGACAATTTTACAAATAGTTCCCAGATTTGTTTTTCTTGGAAAGCTAAAATACAGAAGGAGAAATAATTTAGGAGATATAGGTTTGGAAATATATATATATGTATCTGTATATCTATATATGTGTGTATGTGTGTATATATATGTGTGTGTGTATATATATATATATATATATATATATATATATATTTTAAGACTAGGTACTTTAAAAAAATAGGTATTTAAGTCCATGGCCATACCACCCTGAACATGCCTGATCTCCGAAGCTAAGCAGGGTCCAGTCTCATTACAACTTGGATGGGAGACCACCTAGGAATTACAGTTGTCAATGGCTTAAAAAAAAAAAGTGAATAAAACTATAAAAATTTGGATATCTCCCAAGGAGAGAAAATAAATATATGAAAGGAAAACACTAAGAATGAAACCAACATATTAACAAATGCTTAACAGTTCTACCCTAAGAAAACTCTCTTAACCTGATGGATTTAGGAGCCTGTCTTACAGAAATTTGACTGAACACCGATAAGATCAGCTAAGACTGGAACTGGGAAGAATTCTTGCACTTGTGCAGAAGGCAGCAAGAGTGAACGAAAGTAACCTCTCTAATGACAAACCCCAAGATCTCCCAGCATTGGTCATACTTAACACTGTCATTCTTTGAATATCTGTCCTAAGAAGAGGCATGATTGCTGAATGCACTTGCCCCCAAAAGGGGCCACCTCTCTTTGTCGCTATAGCCAATCAGCATATTCCACATTCTGACCCTTTGCCCTTATATACATTCAATCCTAACTCTCTGAGGAGGTTTGAGAAATTTTCTTCCCTCTCCTTGCTTGGTGCCTCGCAATAAAACCCCTTTTCTCTACTCCAAAAAACTGGTGTCAGTGTTTGGCTACTGTACATTAGGCAATAGAACAATGAGAAACCTCCATGTAAGGGACGAAAAGCAAGTGAAGGTGAGTAAGTAGAATAATCAGAGGAGGAGGAAACCACAAAAAACCAACATGGAAAGATTTTCCATACAGAGGTGGGAGGTAACAGAATCAATGTGCAGAGTGCTATAAAAGAATGAGAATAAAACTCGCTGTTATCACTACCATGAATCTACTCTTGATCTGTGAGAGATGTATTTCCTACCATGAAGGAAACTATAGTCAGTTTTAGGAGTGAAAGAGAGTGGGAATCAGGCTGTGAAATGAAGGCAAGGAAAAACAATCCTGAAGGAGTCATGAGAAGGTTTTTCCAGGGAGGAAATACTTGATATATCTCAGGACAGGATGAAAGGCTGGTTGTAAGGTGTGATATGGCATTGGGGGCAGAGTTTGGGAGGAGATACAAGAACTAGTTCCAAGAGAAATCAATGGCAGGAAAGGTAGAAAGTCCCATTGCTCTGGAAAAGGAAGGATTTTCTGGCTAATGATCAAGTCATCTGCCAAGAAGAAGCAAATGTGTAAAAAAAAAAATGTTTGGAGTATTTTTTATGGGAAAGATAGATGAATAGGAATGCTGAATACTAAAGGTCCAGCTGAAGTTTTATGTTAATTTGTATTTGACCAGAGGGTCAGAGGCCTCTGAGATTTTTTCCCTAATAATGTCACTCTGGAAATCTTGGAGAGAAATATTATTGATTAATCTAATTAGATTTCCTGCTTATTTTGAGTAGAAAAGGATAGGGAGGAAATACTTATGACACTAATAAGAATATATTTTCTCTGGTCGTGTATTAAAAGATATTTTGAAAAAGAATCACAGGGGCACCTGGGTGGCTCAATGGGTTAAAGCCTCTGCCTTTGGCTTGGGTCATGATATCAGGGTCCTGGGATGGAGCCCCGCATTGGGCTCTCTGCTGAGCAGGAAGCCTGCTTCCCCCCTTCTCTCTGCCTGCCTCTCTGCCTACTTGTGATCTCTCTCTCTGTCTCTCTCTCTCTTTCTCTCTCTCAGTCAAATAAATAAATAAAATCTTTAAAAAAATAAAAAAAGAATAAAAAAGAATCACAAATCTGGGGCACTGGCATGGCTCAGGCAGTTAAGCATCTAACTTCAGTTTAGATCATGATCTTGGGGTCTTGGGATCGAGCCCTGGATTGGGCTCCTTGCTCAGCAGGGAGTCTGTTTCTCCCTCAGCCCCTCCTCCTGCTTATGCTCTCTCTCTCTCTCTCTCAAATAAATAAGTAAAATCTTAAAAAACAAAATCCTAAATAAACACCTTCAGCATTCCAACCTCTTCATGACCAAAGAACAGATGACAAGAGATATTATAGGCATTCAATTAGAATTGGGTCATTAGTTCAATAACTACCCTACAGTTGGTGTGACTGTGAAAGCTCTTGTCATCTGAGGGGAAAAATAATCCCTGTCATCAATTTGCTATAAGAGTGATTTTGACACCTCCTCAAATACTTCAAAAAGAATTTTCAGGTGATTTATTACCTGTCATAACAGATTCAGGCTCAAACTCTGAATACACCTTACTCAGTGTCAATCTAATCTGCAAAAGAAGTTTCATGGACAAGGAGGGAGAAAATCAGGAGAGGAGAAATTAACTATAAATACGGAAAAATTGATTTCTCATTGCTCCAATGTCTACTCTTCTAGCATACTTGAATAGAAGTTCAGAAAATAGGATAGCCCGAGGAGAAAGCATTATGGTAAATAAAGAAAACAACATGCACAGAGTAATCGTAAAGTCCTCTCTGATAGATTTGGGGTATATCAATCTTTAAACTCTCAGACTTCATTTTATAATCTTTAAAAGCCTCCATTCCAATTTGCAAATCTTTCACCTGATATTTTACCAAAAATAAGATGAACAATTAGATTTTATTTCATAGTAATTATTGATGCTATATTGTCCCTATATTGATTAAAGTCACAATCACTTACTTATTCCTCTAACTGGGAATCAATTATATTTCCATTGTAAACACTCACTCCATCCCTCCCCTTTTCAGTAGATGTGGTCATTTGAGGGGAGGAGGGACACCTGGGGTGAAAAAAAATTATATAGAAAGAAATGGAAGCCATTTGCTTTTAGCATCTTTTCTTGATACATAGCCTTGCCGAGACGAAGTCTAACTGAGAAAAAGATTTCACAAAGAGTTGATACATTGAAATAGCTAAATAATACCATCAGAATCCCCCATCCCTTCATCTTTCCATCATTATGGCAATTTATATAATACAAAGGATGAAGAGCACAGTTTTCTGATCTTAACTTCTCCAGTTATCTTCCCTTACCTTTCCAAGACTTATTACTTTACCAAAAATGTGGGCACTGGGTTTTGAAGAATGAAGTCACTAAATTTTACTTCTTTTAGGGGTTGATTCTTGTGGAACGGTGAGGATTAAAAATATGACAAAGGTTTTCTAAAATAATTTCTTAGAAAAACAGAGAATTGTGGAATATCAGATAAACTATGATTTCAACAGTAGTATTCACTTCTATCTCTTGAGGAATCATGGCAAAATTGAGGGAAGGCAGCCAGCCAACATTAGTTCAGAACATATTTCTTTAATATTGTTTAAAATAGATTTGGAAATCGTGTTAAAAAGTGATGCTATAATTCTAACATTTATATTTTAGTTTTTTAAAGAAGTTAAAGTCACCCTTCTCAATCCTCTGTACCCAGGAACAAATACAATTTACAAGTTGGATGCATATTCTCAAATTTTTTCTTGAACTCACAGAAGCATATTCACATTTGTAGTGTACTTGCACTTGCTAATCCTCCAACAAGATAGAGAGTCCATTTCTCTATTCACTGGAATCAGGGAAGCCCTAAGACTTTTTTTTTTTTTTTAACCAAATGATTATAAGTGAAACAACAGTAGCCAAGTTACAGACCTGGCCCTTAATTAGATTGGCAGCACATACTTTGTTTTTCTGGGACACGCTTTGGAATACTCCCTCTTTGAACCCAATTTCCGTGTTGTGAGAAGCACCTGCCATGTGGAGAGGTCATGTGTGGGCAGTGTATTCAACAAGTCCAGCTAAGCTTCCCTCCAACTGTCAACTTCAACTGCCATCCATGTGAATGAGCCATCTGGGACATCCCTCCCAGTGATGCCTAAAATCACTACAGTCAAAACTCTCATTCAAATGTAGTTATTTGAGAAAATCCAAGAAAGGATGGCTCAGTTGAGCCCAGCCAAACCACAGAACCATGAAAACTACCAGTTAATTTTTACATTAAGCCACTAAATTTGGGAGGGGATCATTACGCAGCAGCAGATAACGAAAGCAGCTTTCCCCCCACATTTTAACGTTGCTACTATTAGAATTATAGTGAATGTGGTAATAGAAGGCATCATTCCATAATGTGCAGTAATAAATTTCTCTCCTGGTAGTACATAAGCTTATGGTGCTACAGATAATGCACTGAAGTGTTTTAGATTTAGGGAAATATATTTCCTTAGGATGCCACGAATGAGGAAAAGACAAACAAACAAACACAAGCAATGCCATGAATGAAAGTCCTCATAGTTGTGATGTGAGATGTGTTGGTGTGTGTGAGGAGGATTAGTAAATAGATCATGCAGACTCCAAATATCTAGGGTTTCGGGACTGAACGTGCACAGGGAAAAAGAAAAGAATACAGAATCGAGTATCAAGGAGCATAAAAATAAATCATCTATGCCAACTTACAAGCCAAAGTGTTTGTAAGAAGGTTGGGGAAATGTTAAGAACACTGATTTGAAGTTAAAAATGTTTTATCCCGGGGAACCTAGGTGGCTCAGTGGGTTAAAGCCTTTGCCTTCAGCTCAGGTCATGATCTCAGGGTCTTGGGATCAAGCCCCGCATCAGGCTCTCTGCTCAGCAGGGAGCCTGTTTCCCCGTCTCTCTCTGCCTTTCTCTCTGCCTGCTTGTGATCTCTCTCTCTTTTTCTCTGTCAAATAAATAAATAAAATCCTTAAAAAATTTTTATTCCAAAATGATTTGTATACTAAAGTGTAGTCCCCTAGGTATCAGTTAAATTTCATAAACTGTGAGAACTTGAACAAGTTACTTGATCTCAAATTTCAGTTGCTATGTCTGAAAAATAAAAAAAAAAAAGGAATATTCCTCCACAAAGTTATCTTATGAAATAATGCTTATGAAGGATTTTACAGTGTAAATTGATAATCAATGCAAGGGATTTTTATTAATATTATTAGAGGGAACAGCAATGGCTTAGAATGAATCATATCCCACAATCTGGGCCAGAATTTAGTCCAGAATCTTCTCCTTATTCTAAAACATTTAACCTGTAAACTCTATTATCATATTTAGATTACATAGATGCAAAAATTCCTAGGAAAATATAAGCATATCAAATACAGTATATATAAAAATTATATAAGTATATGTATACATATGTGTATATATGCATGTGTATATAAAAATTATGTACATGTATAAAGTAAAATGTGCCATGATTAAATGGAGTTTATCCAAGGAATAGTTTATTCCAGAAATTAATCAAATTTCAAAAATCAAACATTATAATTCACCATACATACCAATTAAAAAAGAAAAATTATATGATCATCTCAATAGATGCAAAAATAAATTATTTGACAAAATTCAATATCTACTTATGGCCAATATCCTGCCCCCCCCCAAAATTTTCCAATACCTAGGAATAGAAGGATACTTCCACAAACTGATAAAGCATATCTACAAAAATCTCACAGCTAAAATCATACTTTAGTTTCCCCTAAGATCAGGAAACAGGGCAATGATATCTATTCTAACCACTCATATTCAAGAACATACTGCATATCCTAGTCAGTTTGGTACAATTGTGAAAGAGATAAAAACAAAGATTGGAAAGTAAGGCATAAAACTATTCTTTTGGGGCACCTGGGTGGCTCAGTTGGTTAAGCTTCCAACTCTTGATTTCCGCTAAGGTCTTGATCTCCGCGAAGGTCTTGATCTCAGGGTCATGAGATTGAGCCTGGCCTCAGGCTCGCCAGCTAGGTGTGGAGCCTGTTTAAGATTCTCTCTCTCCCTCTCCCTCTCTACAAAAACCCTGCTTTTCCCCCCAACACAAATGACATGACTGAATGTATAGAAAATCCCAAAGATGCACAAAAATATTAATTGAATATTTATATAATTTGAAAATGAAATTAAGTGGTACCATTTGTAATTGTATCAAAATGCATAAATGTAACAGAATCTGTGCAAGAAACATGCAAAATGTTTATGCCTCAAACTTCAAAATATTGATGAGAGAAATCAAATCTTGTTTCAAACTGGTATGAAAGTCGTCTGGGGAAATTTTCAAAAATAAAGGTCCCTGGGGTACCTGGGTGGCTCAGTTGTTGGACGTCTGCCTTTGGCTGAGGTCATGATGCCGGGGTTCTGGGACTGAGCCCCACGTCAGGCCCTCTGCTCAGCAGGAAGCCTGCTTTTCCCTCTCCCACTGCCCATGCTTGTGTTCCCTCTCTTGCTGTCTCTGTGTCAAATAAATAGATGAAATATTTAAAAAAATAATAAAAAAATAAGTTTCCTGACTTCTCCCTGGGTCTCCTGAATGAGAAACTTTGAAATTGAAGCCTAAATATCTGTACCTGCAGGTAACTGTCCTGTATACAAGTCTGCATTCACATATAAATGTTATTGTATCACCGAACTAAAGTAGGGTTATATTTTCTATTAGTTTGAAAAAAGGCTTTTATTCCCTCTCTCTTCCAATCAAATACTTCTTCAATATGTTTCTCATTTCCCTGAGCTTTTATTTTATTTTTTTTAAAGATTTTCTTTATTTACTTAGAGAGAGAGTGAAGAGAGAGGCAGAAAGAGAGAGAGAATCCCAGGCAAATTCTGCACTGGGCACAGAGCCCAATGTGGGGCTCCCTGCCGGGCTCAATCCCATGACCCTGAGATTATGACTTGAGTCAAAACCAAAAGTCAGTCGCTCAACCAACTGAGCCACCCAGGAGCCCCTCTTGTTCCTCCAAGCCTTTAGCAGATGCCTATATCTAATAAATAAATGCTGACTTGAATAGAGTGTTTTCACAGTCAACACCAGCGAAAGGTTCGGAACTAAAAAGAAGATATTTGGAGGATCCTGGTATTCAGCGATGTTCTATTTTTTTGTCACTCTAAAATTAAACTGTGACTTGCAATCCAGAATCCCACAAACTTGCTGAGAGCGGCAACGCAGTAACCACTGCACACAGAATCAAACTGTGGCCAGAGCAACATCTGGTGATGAGCAGAGATGTCTCTGGGAAAAGGTAAAAGGACTGCATAGATAGCCATTATGCTATGTTAATTATCATTAACGGGTTTGAGGGAGAAAGAAATGGGGATGGGAGACAGTCTCACAGAGGCATGGGCTCTGGGGTGGCTCACGAAACATTCGCGGAGAAGTTGCTCTTGGTTTGAGAGACAGGCGATTTTCAAAGGCTTCATATCTTGAAGACTTCCAAGTTTCTCACAACAGGTAGGGGGGGATGGAGAGTTTAAAGACTATTAAATGGTACACCTGAAACTAATATTACACTGTGCGTTAACTCACTGGAATTTAAAAACTTAAAAAATAATAAAAAATAAAGAGCATTAAATAAGGGTCAGGAAGACTTGATTCTGATGCTTGTTCTGCTTCTATGTGACTGTAATCTTGGCAGTTTCATTAAACCTCTTTGGTCTTTATTTTGCTGCTCTATAAAATGAGTGGATAGCATGAGTGGGAATTATCTTTAAGTTTCTATACTGGTCCAAAAATAGTCTGTACTTCAAAATACAGGATGTTTATACCGAATGAAAGGGGCACGAAACTGAGATTTGGGTGAATAAGAAATGTGTCACTCAGCTCTTGAAAATGGACACCGAATCTTAAGAAAATTCTTTTAACCTGAACAGGCACAGTCCTTTCCCAAGAAGGACAAGAGAGAGACCCAGAGAGACAAAAACAAAACAACATTGAAACACAGTGGCATAGTAGTGATAGTCTGCCCTGTGGCGCGGAGAAAGATACAGTGTAACCTAAATCTTGAACAGCTTGAAACACGCAATACAGGGCTGAACAAGGAAAAAGAATTTGTTGTCCACACACACATTTGTTGCCTGCTATTTTTTTTCTCTGTACTATATCCCTGTTGGTTCTCAATGGGCCCCCAAAGACAGAGAATAAGGAGAGACAGAAGAAAGAGGCAGACCACTCCAGATTAGCAGGAAGCAGGTGTCACGAGCAAGGAAATTTATGAGCATCTCTTGGGCAGTCACAAGATGAGCTGATCACTGCACCTGAGGGCCTGAGTCTTAAAAGTTTATATAGACACCTTGATGAGATTGAGTCATGTGTACCATCCGGACTATCTCAATAACACATTGCCCTCTCAAGGCTGCGTCCCTTTAACGGCTCTGGCTGTGGGAACCGTGAGCAGAACATCCGTTCCAAGTGCTGGGGAGGGGGAGAGGTAAAGTCCTGCGGCAAGTCAACCAGCGGTCATGAACTCCAGATGACCTCCCCCAGCAATCCCCATAGTACCTCTCATGGTGCTGGGGTGGGAAACATTTGTGCTCAGCTAGTTTACATGAAGAGACTTTGTTTCCACTTTTGAATGAAAGTCCTCTTGACTTGTTTATTTCTTTGCTTTTTAAAATTTCTCTTCAACCTGGTAAATTTCTGAATGGTAAAATAATCTGAATCCAAGGCAGTTCCATAGCTTTATATTTTCTCAGGCCTCTGATCTGAGAGACTCATGGGAAGATTTTGGAAGAATGAAGGAGAGTATGTGCAATATTGTGATTTATAAGAAATATATATTTGGTCTTTTTCTATGGTTCCAGCTCCTAACCCTCCCTGGAATTTCTGAAGTGATGAACATTTAAAGTTGTCTTTTATACTATATTAAAGGGTGACTTACAGACCTAAAGATGGGGGCCCGTCACCAGAGGAACCAACCTTGTGATTAGAAGGCCAGAAATTTCAGTCCCACCCCCTGACCTTCAAGGAGAGGGAGAGAGGCTACTAAAGGTCGAATGCTTCCTCAATGGCCAATAATTTAATCAATTACGATTATGTAATGAAGCCTCCATAAAAACCCAAAAGGTTAGGTTTCAGAGAGCTTCTGGGGTGGTGAAGACGTGGATTTTTTGGGAGAGTGGCGAGCCTGGGGAGGGCATAGAAGTTCTGCACCTTTTCCCCACACCTTGCCCTTTGCATCTCTTTCATCTGGCTGTCCCTGAGTTATATCCTTTTATAATAAACTGGTGATCTGGTAAGTACAATGCTTCTCTGAGTTCTGGGAACAGTTCTAGAAAATTAATCGAGCAGGAGGAGGAGGTTATAGGAACCGCTGACTGACAGTGAGTTTGGTCCAAAGTACAGGTAACAACCTGGTGTTTCCTTTAACCTCCTATTTTGGAGGGGACCCATGCAGCCTTTACTTTGTAACCAGTTGGTCAGAAGCCAGGCAAGAGCTTGGGCTTGCTACTGACATCTGGAGTGGCAAGGGGGTGGCAGGGGCAGAGTGGCAGTCTTGCAGTCAGCCTGTAGAATCTGATGCTATTTCCAGGTCGAGAGTGTCGGATAGGAATTGGGTCCAGGAACGTCATTTAGTAAGTCCTGTTAACAATGCAATTCCGAGCAACAGGAGTTGGTGGTGATTGAAATCCTAACCTGTTTTACGTCTCTCATTCTCACTGTCTCAGAACACAGGTAAAGAAGCCTGGGACATGTATCTATGTACCAGTACGTCATTCCTCCTTCTGGCTGATCACTATTGCAATATAGGGATATGCCACATTTTCTTTATGCTTTCATTCTTCGATGGACATTTAGGGTTTTTTCCACCCTTTATACTATTATGAATAATGCTGCCGTAAATGTTCCCACACATGACTTTGTGTGAACATGTGTTTTCATTTCTCCTTCCATATACCTAGGAGTAGCAGTGCTGGGTCACATGGTAACTGTATGTTTAGTGAAAACGTTATGTTAACTGAAAAAAAACCCAGTTGTAAAAGTACACATACTATCTAACTCCACTTACTCGAAAGTTAAAAATAGAAAAATCTACAGAGACAGAATATATATTAATGGTTGTGTAAGGGTGAGAGTAGAGGGGAGGGTGTAGGAGAATAATAGGCAAAGGGTAAGGGGTTTCCTTTGGATGTGATAAAAATGTTCTAAAATTGACTGTGAATTTATTAAATTTGTGAATATATTAAAAAACAACAAAGTACACTTTAGGTGAATTGTGTGGTATGTGAATTGTATCTCAAAATTATTAAGATGAACTTGAAAACACATTTATATCAAACTTAAAAAAAATGTACATGGAAACTTTTGTCTTACCCAGAACCGTCTATCCATGCTTGACCTTGGTTTTTCCTTCCAAGCAATCCTAGGTTGGTGTAAGCAAGGCTACTGTGCTTGCCACTGTCCTAGCTTCTTCCACTGGCACCAGATTTGTGTGTTTTGTGGCTATCTTTGCATTAGATTGTTATCCTTTTGGGAGGTGAAGTGATATCATACTAATAATTATTTCCTGAGGGCCAGACTCAAGAGTCTGGAGCATAATGGATAAAAAAAAAAAATCAATATGTTACATGGATGAATACCCCAAATCATTTTCCCCACTGGAGATTTAGAGAGTTTTCACACGGAAGCACACAAGAGGATTTCGCTTGGAGCTGCCAATTCTGTTAAGTGACAACTTAGACTTCTCATTTAAAGTGGTACTCGGATAGCAAGCTTCAGACCCAGCTTCTCAAACTTATGACCAAAATACTTATCAGGACATGGATAAGGACAAAAATTCACACCATCATTTAAATGGTCACTGATGGTTTATTAGCTAAGAATTTCCACTAATTATGACTAAGAGAGAGGGCTAAAATAAACCAATACCCAAACAAGCAGACATCAGTAAGTGTCCTGTTATTGAATCACTGTTTTAGGTAGAAGAGTCTGTCTTTCCCTCTGCACTTCTCCCCCAACCCCCACCCATGGGCGCATGCTCTCTCTCTCTCTCTCTCAAATAAACAAACAGATCTTTACAAAAAAAAAAAAAG
>CM052815.1:58063060-58103635 GCA_028533885.1 Nasua narica
GGGTGGCTGCTGGGGGACGCCTGGGTGGCACAGTCGGTTAAGCGTCCGACTCTTGGTTTCAGCTCATGCGGTGAGATCCAGGCCCACGTGCAGCTCCATGCTCAGCAGGAGTCTGGTTGGGAGTCTCTCTCCTTCTCCCTCTGCTCCTCCTGCTTGTGCTCTCTTTCTCTCTGTCTCTCTAAAATAAATTAAAAAAAAATCTTTAAAAATTAATAAATAAAACCTTCTCTGTGATTCTCATGTGTAGCTAGCATTGAGAATCACTGCTTTAATGAATCCAGAAATGATTTTGGTATCTATTTCACTTTAGAAACTCAGGTTCTGTAATACACATACCCCTAGTTTAAATGTTTCTACCTGAATTGCCTCAAATCAAGATGTGAGCTGCTCTGTGTGAGGTGAGAATCAAATAGCTTCCGGACTCAGTGAACTCATGGAGACCTTGGAAATTAGCTAGACTGCCGGACCTTTTAATGCCAAGCCTCCATTTCTTCCTCAATTTCAGACATGTTTTACAACACAAAAACAGAGTTTTTAGAAATTCATAGCATTTATTAACTGTGAGCTAAGAGATACTCAATGGTGTGTGGTATAGTGCCCTTATTTTATAAATGAAGATAGAGGTCCCATAAAGGTATGACTTGTCCAAGGTTACCCAGCTGAGGACTGAAACCTTGTGTCTGACTCCAATGCTGTTTCTCTGTTAATAAGGATCATTTAGGCTCAGAAGAGATCAATTAGGTCACTAATTTATGGATATAAAATTTGACTTGTAGCCACTTGGACTCCCTTAAAATTCAGTTGCCCAAACAACTGGCATACATATTCCGATGCAGACCTTTTCATTTATGTTATAATACAAATATTCCATTAGACTTTTACTGATCCACATCCCTTTCTCAGGTAGAATTGACCCTCACCCTTTGAGTTATCATTACACCTTGTACCCATTTATATGATAGCACCTTCAGTTCTTGTCACTGTTTTCAAACCTGTCTTTGTCTATCAGAATGTCAGCTGTTTCAGGGAAGAGACAACTTCTAATTTATTTTTGTATCCACAGAGCGTGGAACCATGATATAGGCATAGAATGGGCTTTATAAATGTATGCTGAATTGAACAAAGTTAAGAATCATAGAAATGTTAACTCTAATAATAACATACATTAAAAATTAAACTCTGCATGCCTGGATTTCTAGAAGCCTAGACCATACTTCTTTTTTTTTTTTTAAAGATTTATTTATTTATTTGACACACACACAGAGAGAGAGAGAGAGATCACAAGTAGGCAGAGAGACAGGCAGAGAGAGAGGGAGAAGCAGGCTCCATGCTGAGCAGAGAGCCTGATGCGGGGCTTGATCCCAGGACCCTGAGATCATGACCTGAGCCGCAGGCAGAGGCTTTAACCCACTGAGCCACCCAGATGCCCCTAGACCTTACTTCTTATAGCACTGGATCCCCAAGGTCAAGGACACAACAATGCAGAATAATCAGTGACTCATTCAACATGTAGAATAAAACATTTTATGTAGTTCTCTCTGGGCTTCTATATATGTATGTGTATGCATGCAAAAAAAAAGAATATACAATAGAGAAAATCAAGCAAGTTACAACATATCTGAATGTTACTTAAGTGAGATTAACAATATTTACTGATAGAGTTTTCTATTAAATAAAATAACATATAAGTCAGTGTTAGTATATTTAGAAAACAATTTTTCTCATTCAGAATTCATATCTTCTCCGTATTTTTTTCACTTAGTACTTTAATAACAAGAGCTTTTAATGTAGAAGCATGTTTATCATCAATTGAAATAGTCCAATATTTTTGGAAATTGGGGGTCCTAAACAATGTTAAAGTACAAATACCTGTGCTCAACACAATTAGATCCAATGTTATGCAAGCAGCAAATAGACCAGTCTTAAAAAGGAAAGGGAGATCGGGTAGCCAACATAATGGATCAAAATAAAGAGAAATGAACATTCCTAGATGATAGTTGGGTGAAATGTGACCAGGGAATTCACGCATCAGGTGAAAAGCACATCATGTGGAAGCAAACAGTAGGAAGAAAAAAGAAAAAAGTCACATTTCAGCAGAGAGTCATGGGTTTTAGGTAACCATGCCAACGGCTCAGCGAAATAACAGCTTCTCTTTTTTTTCTTTAGGGAAAAGATTCTGTGGAATGTCATATGGTTTCCTTTTTTTTTTTTTTTTCCCCAGATAAATCTCTAATGCTCTAATAGAATCTTTGCTCCCCTGACAGCTTTTAATAACTGGTAGTTTGCTGCTATTTACTTAAGTTTAAGGGAACACTATCTAGGTTCACCTCCATTATGTCTGTTTCTTCTTTCTATCTCTCTGTTTTCATTTGACTTGGGACACTTGATTCTTTCCTCCCATCATATGTTATAAATCACCTGTGTTGAAATAGAAAAAGAAGATCTTCCTCATCAGAGGATCTCTGCCACTTGCCAGATGATATTGAACAAGTTATTTAGAGTCTTTGACATTTGGTTTATCTCAACAGAAAAAAAAGGGGTGCAATTATTATATATGCTTGTTTTCTGTGTTAATGAAAGCAATCAATGCAATGGAAAGCAGAAAATGTAGTGGAAGGGTATAATCTTAAGTTGCAGAAACATGAGTTTCAATGGACTTTTGTAACTTACTTCACTACAAGATACTAAATAAGTTACTTAATCTGGGAAATATTTGCTTTAGAATAATATAATAGTATATCTTAAAGCAATATTGTGGAAGGCGTTAATGGGATCTGTTAATGTAGAGTGACTGATTTAGTATCTGACATGTTCTTTCAGTTCCATGGGTGAAAATTATTACTATAACTTTATATGATATATCAATATTTGTTATTACAATAATGAATGTTCAACTACTGTTACAGAGCCAGGGTTAAAAACAATTTGGTGGAATGCCCAATGGTCTTGTATTCAATAATAGTATAATAGCTGTCATTATTGAAAAAAAAAGATTTATTTAGAGAGAGAGGGAGAGAGAGCATGCATGAGAGTGGGGGAGGGATAGAGCGAGAGGAGACATTCTCAAGCAGACTCCCCGCTGAGTGCAGAGCCTGACATGGGGCTGGATCCCACGATGAGATCATCCCATGGTCATGAAATCATGACCTCAGCCAAAATCGAAAGTCAGACACTCAACCAACTGAGCCACCCAGGCACCCCAAAAGTGATCATTACTAAACACTCTATACTTGAAGCTATATACTAAGTGCTTTGCATATGTTACATTATTTGATCCTTCATAAAAAGTTGTTGTAATCCCCACGTACAGATGAAAAACCTTAATACTCAGCTTAATGAATTTGCCCAAGGTCATGTAGCTAATAATAGTCAGTACTAGAAATCGTGTCTGACTGTAATCTCCATGATACTAACCATGGTGCTAACAATTTCTCCTCCCTGACTCTCCTGTATCAAATACAAATATGATGACTTGGAACTAAGTTTTTCAAATTATTTCTGGAATCAGGGTAGATTTCCTCCTCGTTACTAGTACATCCAGTCATCTGAACACTTAGTCATTTGGCAGTTGGCATTTCAGCAAAAATAGTTCCATTCAAACCTCTCTAATTTAAACCAGTCTGCTGTAGGAGTTTTCGAGGCAGTAGAATCTTTTGAAAATGTCCTGAGATTTATTATTCCAACAGGAATGAAAATGATTTCGTTTATGTTCCTGCCATGATGTCTGGTTAATCGACTGATAAAGGAATCCAATATATTATATTCAATGCAAAAGTTAGGTTAGCTTTATTCAACCATTCCCAAGCCATTTACAGGCAGTAATAAATGTCGTGGATATATATATATATATATATATATATATATATATATATATATATATATATATATATATATTTGGAATCAGCGCAGTGTATTAATGTTCTACCTCTGGCTCTAAGCATCATATGACCTTAGATAAGTCACCCAACAGATCTACTTCTCAATTACATGTGGATAAAAGGATTGAGGAATGTCGTCAAGTGTGAAGAACCCTGGAAACTGACATTTGCTGGGCAAAAAAACCCCTGCTACTTTCTATTACTATTTTATTTTATTATTAATATAGTAGATGTGAATGATACATTACTAGGCTATAAATGGTATATTTTTATTGTAGCCTATTATATTTAATAGGATTTCATATTTGCATATGTTGCAAAAAATTGAGACTTAGCAAGGCTAAATAACATGCTCCCGGACACATCGCTAGTAAGCAGTGGAGCTGGAACTGATGCCCACATCTACTGGAATTTGGCATTCGGCTCTTTTCCAACAGACAACACTTCAATTCATTCGTGATAGCTTAGTGACCCCAAATTAAAAGCTTCTCTAAGTGTTTCTCGTTCAACATAGTAGCCGCCATTCCTGGGGGGCATGGCCCATTCAGCTCCATCTCGTGATAACTGAATTGGCTTTTACGTTTCTCTAGAGGGCAAACTCACTGGAGCAGGAGACTGATAAGATTGTCTTGATTATTTTTAACAGTGAAGTGAACAAGTGACCAAGAAGGCTTTTCGCTTTTAAAATATTGTTCCATGTGCCTTGCCTCTTGTCCATAAAAGTATTCATCATAACACAGGGTTTGAGTTGCTACTAGCCTTTTGTATTTATCCCTACTCGGACTGCATTTCTTCGTCATAAATTAGGGGGAAAAAATCATTTAAACCTACAAGGTGGTTGTGTGAAGTTTTACAAATGTACACAGTGATGCCTTCCTCATGGTCTGGACCAGAAAAAGGCCTCATTATATGTTTCATAAAAATGATATATTTAAAAAAATATCTTCTAGGGCAGAGATCGGTACCAATTACAGGAGGAGTTAAAAAGGCTGTTGAACACATGTTTGTCATTGAAGATTCATTGGCTCATTCATTGATTTGTTTATTCATCCATCAAATAGTGATTGAGCCTTTATTCTAGATTCTGTGGAAAGTCATAATAATAAATTTGTCCTCGTGGAGATCACGTTTTCTAAGGGAGGTGATACTGATTGTTTATCAAGGGAGTCTAAAGTAAATGAAGTCTACATTTGGCAAAGAATGATGTTATCTACTCAGTGGGCACAGGCCTCCCGTAGAAGTTTGTGCCTGTTTAGGAACAATCTGTCATGGCAGGGTGGTTCTCCTGCACTTTTTATTCTGAGTAAAGATTGATATCTTAGGGGTGCCCGGGTGGCTCAGTGGGTTAAAGCCTCTGCCTTCAGCTCAGGTCATAATCTCAGGGTTCTGGGATCAAGCCCTGCATGGGGCTCTGCTCAGCAGAGAGCCTGCTTCCCCCTCTCTTTCTGCCTGCCTCTCTGCCTACTTGCGATCTCTCTTTCTCTCTGTCAAATAAATAAATAAAATCTTTAAAAAAAAAAAGATTGATATCTTGCTACTTAGTTCATTGCTCTCACTGAATTTAAGGCATCAATGATTTTTAGATGAATTAATTTATATAATACCGAGACAAAAAAATAAAGATAAATCTGCCTATTAAATTATGGTGTGATATTTTTAATCGTTTATAATTTTTATTTTGTTTTTATACTGAAAGAGCTCCTTTTGACTTCTTTAGTGAAATATTTTTATCTTATTTAAGAGCAAAATAAGTTTACTCTTCTGCCTACTTATAAATGAAACTATGAGCAAAATAATTCAGTGAAGAATTCCTCAAAATTCTTCATATTTAGAGTTAGATCCTTTTGAATTACTTTCAAAGTCAGAGTTAACAATGTCGTTTTTTTCTAAAATACTGCCTTGGCCTTGAAGTCGAGGTCAGATGTCAGATCCATGGCAAGGAGCGAGATGCTTAGACATGAACAATGTCATGGCAGGGAGAAGCACGTGTAATGCTCAGAGAAGGCCAGCCAACCTGACTTTAGCAGTCAGATGACATCATTTGTAAGCAAACTGAAGAGTGGTGCCCAGACTCAAGCTATATTCTGGAAGTACAATTGATGAGACTGGCTAAGGATTTCAGTCATTAGCAAAAGACATAAGAGAATAAAATACAAGTGAAAACTCACCAGTTTCTGGCTTAAAAAAGGATGACTCATGGGTTTGAGCTGCAGGACGTTGGTGTGATAGGATATATGGGGAGAGGAATAGAGTTTGGGGAGTTTAAATGTGACGTGTGAGCTGCATGGGAGATAAGACTGAAATAGGAAGTCAGAGATGGATATACAAGTTTAAAGTTCGGAGGACTGGTTTTGAACTAGAGATAGGAATTAGGGACTTCTCACCAGGTAGTGGGGATGTAAGCCATGAAACTTGGGAGAGCCAAAAGAGAAGATATGTAGAGAAAGAAAACAGGAGATAAAGAAGTAAACGGGACCAGGGCTAGCTAGCTTCATGGGCATCAAACCAGCAAAGTCCTACAATGGATGTTTAACAGATGCTTGTCAGATTAATGTTCTCATCAAATAAATATTTGACAAAATTATATGAAGTCATTTTTAATACCCTCCTTTGATTGCTGCTGCCTGGGAAATTTAACTCATTTTCTTAAGTAGATGCAAGACGAGAATTCTGTTCTAGATTTTAGCATTCATTGCTTATTCTGCAACCCTCAAAAGGCTACTTCCTTCAACAATTTCCTTTAAAATATGAACCTCTAGGTGAATCTCCCTGCCTTCACCCCTTTGATGTTGAGGCAGTCACAACTCCTTTAACATAAAGTTTTTGTGTAGATCATCTGCACCCGCCTGGAGGAGTACAACAGCCGGCAGGCCTTATGTGATGGAACTCCAGAGGGACCGCTACTGCGCAATCCTGGAAACCATGACAAAGCCAGGACCCCGAGGCTCCCCTCCTCCGCTGATGTGGAATTTTGCCTAAGTCTGACCCAGTACGAATCCGATTCCATGGATAAAGCTGCCAACTTCAGCTTTAGAAATACACTGGAAGGTAATCCCCTTTTATCACTCATTTAAAATTTCCTGTTTTTTTCTGAACTCCTATTTGTAATCTCTTATCCAAAACCCAAGATATGTTTAAGAATGCAGAATTTTCTGACTAAGGACAAATGGCATATATACCTATATGGCCCACCATCCTCACAGAGTCTGAGAAGCACACTATAATCTGACACATATGACTCTTCAGCAAAAGGTACAAATACACCGACTGTCACAATAAAGAAAGGCGACTGGCAGCCCAATGGTGAATAAAGTCAGCTATTTCCACTAGAGTACTGATGCCAAACAAAATATTTTCACACCATTTAGTATTTTTGGAATTATAGATAAAAGACTGTGGATCTATTACTTTGTAAGTTTTACTATTTATTTTACCTAGTTATACTTTGAACACTAGGCTCTTTGAGCCAATTCCATTCTCTTGCCTATAATAAGGATAAAATCTATATGTCAGGTTAAGTTGCCATCTCATTATCCCTCACGATTTCTGTACTTTGTCAGAGATTCTTCTCAGAGGCTCTTCTAGGTCCGACTTTCCTACAAAGCTCTCAGTCCTGCTTGCTCTTCCCTTCAGCACCCGTTGATTCTTTCTCTGCTCATGAGGTCACAGAACCCACTTTTTACACCTCAATATACATTATAGAAACAAACTACAAACCAAACCAACCAACCAACCAACCAGCCAACCAAGAACATTCACTCAAGTCACAGATTTAATAGGAAGTTTGGGAAGAGAGAGGGCTAACTTGTTGCCAAGTCAACAACTCAACATTTAACACTAAACAGTCCACCTCCTACAGACCTCTTTGGCACGCTACTGCTACTGTGTAGACAATCCTTTCTCTCATTTCTTTCTTCTTAACTTTATTGTTTTGTTTTCTTGTCATTGTGGTTGTTGTTTTATCCTCCAATTTCTGTTGCTCAACTATATAGAATAGTTTTACTGTCTCTTTCGTGTTCCTGGGTCCATCCAGCCATAACTTTTGGACCTTGCTGTCCTCGAAAACTCAGTTTAAACAAGGAGTATATCACCCATATCACCCTAAAGAGGAATCCTGCTTCTAGCCATTAAAATAAAAATAGTGTTTGTTTTCTGAAAGTAATATCAATGATTAACATTTTATATGTTGAGCAACTGCCTTCGGCTCAGGTCATGATCCTTGACCCAGAATGGGTTGAGAGTTTCTTGAGGGTGAACAATAAATGTATCAAACTAGACCTTCAATAATATAATACAGGAAGGCAATGCATGGTGCTAGGAGTCTCAGAGGCCGTATGCTGAGACTAAGGTGCACACACAAGTTGGCAGTCACCATCTGGGAGGATTGGGTGTCCCATTGGACTATGCAGAGGTTAAAGCAGGACTCCAAATTCTGACTTAATGACACTACAAAGTTGGGCCTCATCCTTAAGGAAACAAGTAATTTATAGGTTTTTCATGCAGATTTTCTAGCAATGAGAAAGCATGAACTTTGTTACTAAGGAACATGAAGAAACACGGGCTGGTCACAGAAATAAGGTAGGGGAGCCATACTTTTCTGGGACTCAAGTTGTGTCAACTCGGCCAGTGGCTTCCAAATGAGTTTCTAATGCAGTTTATTATTCTTATTCACAGTCTAGTGTGCTTTCTTGAGGAGGAGAAAAAAGGCATACAATAGCACATTATCTGGCACATAACAGGTGCTCAAGAAGTTTTTTATAACTGAATACATAAAAAAAACCAAATGCACTTCAAATTGCATCTAACTCACCACCAAGCTTATTTATCCCTGTTCTATGTTCCAACATACTGATGGGAAAATCTTAGTAAACATTGATCTGAGCTATAAAAGGGCTTTCCCTAATCAAGGGGACATTTCTTTAACCCTTTCTTTAAACTTTTATTCAGAAATAATTTTAAGCCTACAGAAAAATTACAAAAATAAAACAGCACAAAAGACACACATAAACCCAGATTCGCTTACTGTGTACATTATGTCTGGTTTGCTGTCTCTCTCTCCCAAACTGAACCACTTGAGGGTGAGTTGTATGGATTAGAACCCCTGGATATGTCAGTGTATTTTTCCTTAGTACAATATTCCTATTCTTGTACGTAATTACAGACCAGTTATTAACTCCAGTAAATTCTATGATAATATAAAGCTTTATTCTAATATTTATATTCTTTTCAAATAGACCTAATAACGTCCTTTATAGCATTTTTTCCCTCCATAACAGGATCCAGACTAGAGCACATAACCTTTAGTTGCCATGTCTCTTTAGCCTTCTTTCAGTTGAAATATTTTTACAGATCCCCCTTTTTTTTCTTTCATGAGATTGACATTTTGAGGGAATACAGTTTCTCCCACCATTTTTTAAAATATTTTATTTATTTATTTGAGAGACAGAGAAAGTGAGAGAGAGCATGAGAGGAGAGAAGGTTAGAGGAAGAAGCAGACTCCCCATGGAGCTGGGAGCCCGATGTGGGACTCGATCCTGGAACTCAAGGATCATGACCTGAGCCGAAGGCAGTTGCTCAACCAACTGAGCCACCCAGGCACCCTCTCCCGCCATTTTTAAATAGGATTTCCTTTTTTTGAGTTTGTCTGATATTTACTCATAAATGGATGCAGGTAATGCATTCTTAGCCAGAATTCTCTGTAGGTGGCTTTGCGTTTTTCTAAGAGGGTATCCCCTTGGGAGGCACAGGACAACCATCTGTTTCACATTGATGATGTTGATCATCTGCTCCAGATATGGTCTAATTTCCCCACTCCATAATTACTTATTTTCCTCTTTCAAAATAATAAATTGACACATGGAGATATTTTTAATACCGTGCAAATATTCTACTTTCTCCTATAGTTGCCACCCACTGGTGGTTATAAAATGACGATTTTCCAACTTCAGCACTCCATTTACATTTATCAGCACTCAGGATTCTACTGTTAGCAAGACCCTGCCTCCCTCCCTCCCTCCCTTCCTCTCTCTCTCTATGTATCTAGATAATCTATCAATCTATCTTAATCCATCTATGGATCAGTAAAGACTTTCAGCACTAAGGATTTTTTTCAATGGTATATAATTCTTTAAGGTGCATAATTATTTCAGTGCTTAGATGGTCCCAGATTCCATCAATGGGCACCCCTTTAAGCTAGCTTTTGTGACTCTGTTTCACTTCCCTATTATTTTTTTTTAGCATTTTCTTTCTTTCTGATATAACAAAATATTCTAGACTTTGGTGTCTAGAGTCATCTTGTATTGCAGTGCCTCAAGCCTGAATCAGTCATATTTTTTTTTTTTTTAGAAACAATGGTTCCTTCCTGTGGGAAAGGGTATTAGGAACAAGGATCTGGGAGCGTGTCTTGCTCACTGGACACATTTTAAAACCAGGGTAGGGTGGGGTGTGGGATGCCTTGACCTACCAGGCGTGCTCAAGTGAGTATAGCTGTGAGGACCACAGCAGGATGGGAGAAGCAGGAGCAATGACAGCTACTGCATTCTGCTTTCGATAAATGCAGGTGAAACGGAATGGTCAGTTTTGATTGAACCTCACAGTTATTGCTGCCCTTTGATTCTTTCCAGCCTTGTGAGAGGTGTGTAATGTACATCCCATTGAACACATTCTCACAGCCAGTTATGCTATGGAGGAGCTGTTGTGTTTTCATCTGCTGACGTTATTTATGTACCTTCAGCTTTCCTCTTAAATTTAAATGTTGAAATAAATATTGAAAATGTGCCACTTGTGAATTGTGTAAAAGAGACTCATGTTCTTCAATAAAGCAAAGAAAAAAGAAGTATGCATTATAAAAGGTAGTCTTCTAATTAGGCTAAATATTTGGTCCCCAGGCAGTGTGGGCTACTGGATTCAAAGAAGAATCTTCTCACATCCAAATCTCTGACTGTCCATGGTGCCTTGTACTTGACAGTTTATAATTGTGCTAATACAAAATTAGCAGTGGCATGTGTGTTGGGGGCTGAGGGAGGAATGCCAGTTTAGTGAAGTGGTTAAAAGCCATCAAACTGACTGGAAGTTGATCCAAAATCCATCACTTCCTAGATATAGCACATTGAATAAGTTATTTCACTTCTGGGCCTTAGTTTCACCATCTTTAAAATGTAGATAAGAATAATAATTTATGGGGTTTGTGTTAAGATTAAATGATATAATACATGTATGGAACTTATAACATTTCCTCAATAATGGCAGCTGTAATTATATTAAACCAGGATTAGTTGTTGACAATGCAGTTATCACTCATTAATTTCTCTGACAATTAGCTTAGAAAACAAGTATGGACTGACTCCTAAGAAAATAAGCCATGATGGGCTAGGTGTAGTAGAAAAATGGGGAGGGGAAATGATGGAAAAAATTTCTTGAGAGAGACCCAGAGATAGATAGCATTTTTGGAGACAAATAGCTTTTCAGGGGGAGTTTCCAAAAACAAGGAGATAAGAGAAAAGGCAGTCCTTGGACCCCAAAAGGGAAAAGTGCACAAAAACAAGGAACAACTCTAAAGTTATGTTCGCAACCCTAAGGACAGTGCAACTTAGGATAATGGAAACAGAGCTGAAGACACTTCTCCATGTGTTCACTCTAACATCCCATACTATGCTGAGATGCCACTATGAAAACATCCCTGGGTGGCCATTTAAGGATAGGGACTAACCTACCTCACAAGGTACAACAAAAAGATCCAGGTTGAGAAAAAACACAAACAGAAACAAACAAACAAACAAAAAAACAACTTACTTCTATTCAATTTAATGAACCCTCTTGTGATCCTGGTACTACAGGAAATTATGGATGTCTAAAGATGTGTAAAGATGACAGTTACACAGTTTCTGACCTCGAGGGGCTTGCTATCCAACGAGGAAATCCCACACAGGCACATGGGGAAAACCCAATATGACAGGCAGTATATAATGAGGTAGGAACCTAGAGATAAACAGACATATTTCCCAATAAAATAGAACTGGATCTTGAAATATCAGTAATTTCTCACCAAGAAGGGAGGAAGAAAGGCATTTCCAGCTGAGGGGACAACATGCACAGTGAACAGAGGTGTGAAATTAGTTACCCAAAAAATAATAAGTTGTTTATGGCTGAAATATTAAGATTGCAATGGGAGATAAGAAGAGGTGTAAAGAGTTTAGAATATATCATGATACTTCTGTATCTTAATCTACTCTAGAGGAAAAAAAAAGTTATAGGCTCCTAAAAATATGCCCACAGATCCCTAGAGAATTAAGAAACTAAAGTTTGTTCCATGTAAATATCTATCATAGCTTCCCTGTAAAAGAGAGATATTTGAAAACCCAGTGTTTAAAAACCATGATACAATGTTTGTAGCTTCAAGAATATGTCTACAAACCTTGTTTTGTGAAACATTGCTCTAGGAAACGTGAGTCAGGAGAGACTAGGAGGAAGTTGATATGATTTTCTCTATATGTCAACAAGGTATGAAGCTAGTGGCCTTAGCAAAATGCGGGATAATTAATCAATGAGCCATTGAGGGGGGATGATGGATGATGAGGGCTTGTTTTCAGGTAGGAGACTGAGATGCAGATGAGTTGGTTAGACTAGAGCAACTTTTGTATACTCTAGAGTAGAGAGGATCAGGAGCTCTCAGGAACCAAATGGGAAGCCGACCAGTGAGCAACACTTTGAGGATGGTTCTAAAACATCTCCCATTGATTTCTCATAATTGGTCCTTGTTTTGTCCTCTTAAGCTATACACCATTAAAAAACTAGTTTGTCTTCTTATGACAGCTCTTCAAAAATAACTGCTACTGTGATTCTCCAGAACTTTTCTTTCCAATAGCCCTTCAACCCTATTTTATTGTGACTATCAAACATGTCACTGGGAAGCATCCCACCTCTTCATTTGCTAGGATTTCTTGAGAAGCAGTTCAAGAACATAAATATATTATATACTTGTATATACAATATATGTTATATTTATTATTTATTTATTGTTATATTATTATATTTATATATTATATACAATATATAATACATATCTATCATATATATTGCTAGGATTTCTTGAGAAGCAGTTCAAGAACGTAAATATATATTTAAATCTATTTGATATATTATATATTATTAATATATTATAATATATAATAAATATATTATTAATAATATATATTATATATATAATATATATTAAATATATATATTTAATAAATATTATTATTAATATATATTAATAAATATATATAATAATATATTTATTATATATAATAATATATATCTTATAATATATATTGTGAAATAAATATAAAAGCTGTGGGCTTTAATGAAAGAAAATGGAAGTTTGGACATTCTGAATGACATTTTGATTCAATGTGCATATTTGAAGAGAAAGGCCAGCAGCCAGTCAGAGTGAAGTCTCAGACAATGACTGAGTTTTCAGTGTCCATGTTTGAGAAATGGACTTTATTAGGACATCCAGAAATGATCATACAGACTCAAAAACTAAATTCCATTGAGACCAACTGTATAAATCTTATGCCAAGGAGATAGTTTCAGTGGAATGGGACATTCTAGTGATGGGAAGGCTCCAGTCCTCTCCTCTACACCTTTACCCGTTGTGAGGGAATCAAAAAGCTGAACAGCTTGGTATAGATTGGTGTTCACGGACTCAGAACAGAGGCAAAAGATTTTGAGAAGCTCAGAACAAGAAAACATTTCCAAGCCTGGGTTACTTACTTACCTCCCCAGAATTACCACTTTGCCAACCCTGTTGGTATATGGATCAGGCAATGTTCCTGACCATAATAATAAAAATAAAAATATCTGTATGCCGGACATTCTCATTTGGCACATGTTATATTATTTAATCTTGACAACAGTCCTATGATATTTAATATTTATTGATCAAACTAAGGTACCATCTTAAGTAGCTATTCCAGTGAGTTTAGATATAGTGCCTCCTTCCAGTTGAATGAGCCGATTCAACTCATGTGAGTCAAGGATAGCCTATTTTTTCTTTACTCCAAGTTCTCAGGAAAAATAGAACCTTTCCGATAACATGTAGGGAATTCAAACAAGTATCCTGTGTATTACTTTCCAAGTGGGTTTGCTTTGAATGTGCTTCTTTAATCAGGATATAACATTACCTTTTTAAAAGGCTCATATAAAATAAGGACTGCTCTATTATGGAGAATGCTTTGTGGGTATATATGCATGTTTAAGAGATGTAGGGCAGAAGCTGCACTCAGGGTAGAGTTAATACTTATGAAATAGGTTCATAAAATATGAGTTAAGCATAATTCCTATATATGTTAAATTCTTAATCAATGCCTTATTTCCCAAAGCAGAAAGGTAGCGAGATGAGAATACATTTATCTGGCTGTTAGAAACTCTCTAGCCAGGATACAGTGATCACCTGCTAGAAAGTATGACTGTTTGAACATTAGGGGGCACTTTAAATTTTGTGGAAACAGATTTCTTTATACTCAGTGCCATTGTTCAGACATCTGGGTAGTAGAAACTCACAATTTTATCTTTTTTTTTTTTTCAGAAAAAAAAATACCTTAAAAACAGAATAGTTTAGAGTGTTGGCATATTATTGCTTGATACTCAGTAAACTTTTAGCAACAAATGTGATAATGACATACCCTGAGATCTCTCTGTAAACAAAACAAAACAAACTGGCATGTTAGTCCTCATATATTTACACAGTTTTAAATGATTCTTCTGTTTCTACCCTTTCTGACTTGTAATGCTATGCAAATTGTCCTTGCCAAATATGAATATTGAGAAAGTAAAGAAATTTATTTAAGGCTTGTGTCGCCATTGCTAGGAATTAAGAGGTACTGGCAAACACCATCTTGGAAAGCTACACTGGAGAGAGAGAACTTCCCAGATCTCTATAAAGTGGATCGAAACACTGATTTTGAAGGCATATAACAATATATAGGAGTATGGGTTTTAACATTATGAGCATTCCTCATTTTTAAAATTTATTTAATAATCACCTGTTTAGGCTATTGCAAGAATATACCCATACCTACCTCCTATTCTATACACGTGAAATGTTTCCTTTTCTCTACTTCTGCCTTTGTAATTTTCAATAGTTGTCCCGAGTTCCCTTATAATTTAGTAAGTTATTAGTCCTCCTGATATGTATTTATTCATAATAGATAGCTTTTATTTATTTTTTCATCATTTGAATTCACTGTCAAAAATGACTATTTACTGAAGGATAATCTTATTTTCCATTTAAGGTCACACAAAATCTTTAAGGAGCAAAATAATAATGCACCTGTTCTAAATGTAGAGTCAGGCATTAGACATATGGAAATTTCACTTCCTTGGGACAACTCTTGGGGAAAATGCCAGCACTCATTAGTAATAAAAACTGCAAAGAAAAAGCAGGATTCTATTTTTATACATTTATTTATTTAACAAATATGAGTTGAGAGACTTCAGGATACCAAAGACAAAGTAACTATGTCTCATGTAGGACTGCCTTGTAATCTTCTACAGTGGTAAGTCTAAAATATTTTGGCTTCAATATCTATTTACAGCTCTTACAAAATAAGGAGAACTCTAATAAGACTTTGTTTTTATGGGTTATATCTATAGCCACTTATCATTTTTAAAATTAAAAACTAAAAAAATTAAATATATTTGATTCATTAAAATAACAAAAATTATTCCTAAATGCATATAAATAACATAATTAAATATATTAAAAAATAGAAAGTGGCATGACACTGCTTTATATTTTTGCAAAAAAAAAAAAAGAAGAAGACATCTGGATTCTATGTCTGCCTCTACATTCAGTGGTCTTATGATATGGTGTTTGGTAGAAAAGCTTGAAGAAAACCCAGCCTCACACAGATATAAAATTAGAATAAGGAGAAATACTTTTTAAAAATATATTCTGGTAATTGTGGATCTTAATTTTTTTATACACCAAAACTTGACAAATGGTAATTTATTTAAAGTTGAATTGCACTGTCAAATCTGAAGCCATAAAATGAACTTTTTGTACCTGTTACATTACAATCTATTAAAATCTATCTTACATTAAGAGGGGATTTTCCTCCATATTTATTTTGAATGTCGAACACTGATCATTTGCAAAATATGGGTTCACTGGGACTTGCAGATCTTTCATATTTTGAAATATTAATTTTAAATATTAAAATTAAAATATTAAAAAGTCACATTCATTAATATCATCAATAATCTCATCAGCAATGTTTAAGGTACTGACAATCTCTTTAGCTTATGGTGATAGAATCAAATTTTTCAAAATTCTAATTTTTGCTTAAAAACTCAAATTTTATCATGGGCAAAAAAATACTATCAGGTGTTTTCTTTTTAAAAAAGATTTATTTATTTATTTGAGAAAGAGAGTGGAAGGATCACTACCCAATGATATTGAGGGAGAAAATCTCAAGTAGAGTCTCCTGAGCATGGGGCCCAAAGTGGGGCTTTATTGTAGAATCCTTAGATCATGACCTGAACTTAAAAACCAAGAATCAGGGGCTTAACTGACTCTTCTGAGCCATCCAGGTGCCCCCATCAGCTATTTTCTTTTAAGTGACATACTTATCCTGTTCAATATCAAGAAAATGTCTGCCAAATGCCTAAGTCTGAATAACCAGAGTTGATGTCTCAGTTGTACATTCAGGTAGAAATGGATTCCATAAAAAGCATGGTTATTTCAGTTCTCAATGCAAACAATGGTGCAACTGCTTTTCTTCTAGATAACCATCATATTTAAGAGTGCGGCAAAAGTATTACATATGTATGTCCCATTCTGGCTTCTCTTGGTTACCAGAACAGAATTTTGGTCTCTAATATACTCCCAATCCTACTTCTGTTCTATGGCCCAGCACTAATCACAATCTTAGAAGAAATCATTGTGCAAAAATAATGAGCTTTTTAGAAGACCAAAAATACAGAAGAATCACAGTCAACTAACTAATAAACGTACTTAGACTTCCACTTCTGGGAAAGTGGAGTAGGTATACATTTCCCTATTCCCCTCTCTAAGTACAACCAAAATCTCTGTATATTGTACATAAAACAAAATAATATGAATGGTGAAGATAAGGCAGACTTGCTAGAGAACCTGGGACCTCTTGACGTGGTAAGGAGTCCCTTGTGCTTTCTTTTTGCCTCATATATCTAAGATCTAGGGCTGAAGAAGCCTGGAAATAGTAAGAAGTTTAGAAAAAAGACAAAAACAAATGAAAGAGCAACAAAAATTTACTCTCTTTAGCCAAAAGAAATAGGGAAGAAACCTTTTAGGCAATAATCACTATACTCCATTTATTCAATGAAAATACAAAAAACAAAACAAAAAAACAACAAAAATGAAAGGTGAGGAAAGAAAAAAAAAGGGAAGGGAAAAAGAAAAGAAAAGAATATTTTGTGGCAGAATCCCCACTCATACCAATAAATGTTAGCTGGGGTGACAAGACCTTCATCCTTATCAGACTAACAGTGTGTTCCAATCCCCAGTGATACTGAGTCCATTCAATCTGCGGATGTTATTGGAGGTCATGTAGGGGGCAGTGATGAGACATTCCTGCCTCTCAGAGCCAGGAAGTATAGAGGCTTCCTGGAGAACAAGTCAGGTGGGGAAACTGGACTTCGATCCTCACCTAACATTTATGAGGCAATGTTTTGTTTCCTCTTCCCTTGCTGCACTTAAGTTAGAGAAAGCCAGTTAAAACAGAATTTAATAAGATCCAGAGTCTCAAAACATAATACCCCAAATGTTTAGGTTTCAAACTAAAATCATCACACCAAGAAAATCTCATACTTGAATGGAAAAGGCCATCAGCAGATAGTAACTCTGAGATGACAGAGGGTCATCATATAATGATAAATGAATCATTCTACCAAGAAGATATAGCAACCCTAAATATGTATGCACCAAACAATGAAGCTCCAAAATATATGGAGCAGAAGCTGATAAAACTGAAAGGAAAACAGAAAAACCCACAATTACAGTTGGAGAATTTAACACCCCTTTCTCAACAACTGATAAGACCTGACAGAAGATCTACAAGAATATAGAAGAACTCACAACACCATCAACCAAAGGATCTGATTGACATTTATAGAACACTTCACCCAATAACAAAAGAATAAACATTCATTTTGAGAGCCCACAAAACATATACTAAGATAGACCATATCCTAGACCAAAAAACAAACCTCAACAAATTTAAAAGAAGTGAAATCATACAGATTGTGTTCTTTTACCAAAATGAAATTAAACTAGAAATCAATAACATAAACAGGAAAATATAATTAAAAAAAAAAGGATAGAAAGAAAACCACAGCCTAACATCCCTCATACAAGGTTATTTCACTATCTATCTATCTATCTATCTATCTATCTATCTATCTATCCATCTGTGTCTTCTATCTTGACTATTACACGGACAATATTTTGAGTATAATATTATAGTTTTTCAAGGTGATACCATTGTGGGGAATTGAATAAAGGTCACATAGAATCTCTCATTATTTTTTAGAATTGTATGTGAATCTACAATTATCTGAAAATTTCAACTTTAATTTTAAAATAACAAAACCAAGATACAAACAAACATTTTGTAGGCTAATTTTTGAAATTTACTTTTATATAGATGGATGTGATAAAAGACCCTAATATTGAGTCTTTTTTGGTCAAGAAATTTATGATAATTTTGTGTACTGGCATTTATTCATAAATCAAGAAATGCAATTTGTAGCACCATCCAAGATAATATTACAGTTTATTGATATGTTGGAAAGCATGCTTAGGACAAACATGATACAGATTTTATTCTAAATGTCACATTCCACAAATAGCTATTATCACTTTTTTCCTGCCAGTTTGAGATTAATGGAATTATTGCCCTAAAGAATAAAGTAATTGCTCAATAACTGATATACAATTCACCTGAATTTATAGATTGTTTATAGAGAATTTCCTTAAATATACATCATACTTCTAGAAGACCAAGAACTACCTGCATTTCTAATTTTGCAAATACCTCTAAAACATCTTTATTAAGCTTACAAACCATCCTTCTAAGATACCCTTACCTTGTTTTGATTTATACAAATCAAAAGAGCATTAATGTTTACTTTTTATAGTCATATTTTATGGAAAAATATGTTTCCATATAAATAATTCATAATAGCTACTGTTTATATTATAGTAAAGTAAGACCAGAAACATTTTAATGAGGCAATGGCCAAGTAAATGACTAGCCTAGCTCACTGGTTAAGAAAAGGCCTTGCTCCTATTCTTAAGCCCTGTAGTTGTCAAATTTCTGGTTTGAAAAAAAATGTAAAAGGTTATGTGTCATTAGCTTTGGAAACCTGAGATACAGTCTAAAGAATCTAGGAAACAAGCAATCTATTTTTCCTTCGAAGAGATCTATATATAGTAGGATAACTAGAAAAGTTGATCATTAGACTAACGTATTTGGGAAATATAGATGGCACATACCCCTTTTAACACATCTTAGAATAAGGAATCTGAAGGTCTACAATATAGAAAGCTATTATGATTTGTTTAATTAGAAAAATTTCTGACTAACTTGACCACAGATCCCATTCATTACCATCACCTTGTATTTTTTTTCTCCAAATACTCTTTTAAACTCTTTTGATTTATAAATTTCAAACATTTACTTGGGAAAATCTGGACTAAAATTAAAATGTTACACCTACAAATAACAAGGGTTAACTCTAGTCTCCATCTTTTTAGAGTCAATAAATTTCATTCCAGAGACAATGAATAATTATCCTTTCCTTCTTCACTGTTAAGTTTAAGAGGATCAAAGTGATTATTTATTCTTAAACTATTCCAAGAAATAGAAAAGGAAGGAAAACTTCCAAATTCATTCTATGAGGCCAGCATTACTCTGACATCAAAATTAGATAAAGACCCCACTTTTAAAAGAGAAGTATAGGCCAATATCCCCAATGAATATAGATGCAAAAATTCTCAGTAAAATAGTAGCAAACAGAATCCAACAATACATTAAAAAAATCAACCATGATCAAATGGAATATATTCCTGGGTTTTGCAAATCAATAACATGATCACATTAATAAAAGAAAGGATAAAAATCACATAATCATTTCAATAGATTCAGAAAAAGCATTTGACAAAGTGCAACATCCATTCATGATAAAAAATCCCTCAACAAAGTAGGTTTGGAGGGAATATATCTCACCATAATAAAGGCCATAAGAAAAACCAACAGCTCTGATCATCTCCAATGTGAAAAAACCAGAATTTTCCACTAAGGTCAGGAACAAGACAGGGATGTCCATTCTTGCCACTGTTACTTGACATAGTACTGGAAGTCCTAACCACAACAAAAATAAATAAAAGGCATCCAAAATATCAAGAAAGAAATGAAACTTTCACTATTTACAGATTCTCTATATAGAAAACTTGAAAGACTCCACCCAAAAACTGCTAGAGCTGATGCACAAATTCAGTAAGTCTGCAGGATACAAAATTAATGTACAGAAATATGTTGCATTTCTACACACCAATAATGAAGCAGCAGAAAGGGAAATTAAGGAATCAATCCCATTTACAATTGCACCAAAACCCATCAGATACCTAGAAATAAACCTAACTAAAGAGGTGAGAGACCTCTACTCTGAAAACTATAACACTGATGAAAGAAATTCAAGATGACACAAAGAAATGGAAAGACATAATATGCTCACAGGTTGGAAGAACAAAAATTGTTAAGATGGCTATATTACCCAAAGCAATCTAGACATTTAATGTAATCCTTGTTAAGATACCACTGGCATTTTTCACAGAGCTAGAACAACAATCCTAAAATTTATATGGACCCACAAAAAGCCCTGAATAGCCAAAGCAACCTTGAAAAAGAAGAGCAAAGGTAGAAGCATCACAAGTCCAGACTTGAAGTTACATGACAAAGCTATAGTGATCAAGACAGTATGGTATGGTACTGGCACAAAAATAGACACATAGATCAATGGGACAGAATAGACAACCCAGAAACGGACCCATAACTATACGGTCAATTAATCTTCAACAAAGCAGGAAAGCATATCCAATGGGAAAAATAGAGTGTCTTCAGTGAATGGTGCTGGGAAAACTAGACAGTAACATGCAGAAGAATAAAACTGGACCACTTTTTTTTTAAGATTTTGTTTATTTATTTGACACACAGAGAGAAAGAGAGATCACAAGTAGGCAGAGAGGCAGGCAGAGAGAGAGGGGGAAGAAGGCTCCCTGCTGAGCAGAGAGCCCAATGCAGGGCTCGATCCCAGGACCCTGGGATCATGACCTGAGCCGAAGGCAGAGGCTTTAACCCATTAAGCCACCCAGGCGCCCTGATACTGGACCACTTTCTTAAATAAAAAAAAAATAGATTGAAAATGGATGAAAGACCTAAATGTGAGACAGGAAACCATTAAAATCCGAGAGAAGAATACAGGAAATAACCTCTCTGATATTGGCTATAGCAGTTTCTAACTAGAGGTTTCCAAGGAAAGGGAACAAAAGCAAAAATAAACTATAGGGACTTCATCAAAATAAAAGCCTTCTGCACAGTTAAGGAGATAATCAACAACACTAATAGGAAGCCTATGGAATGGGAAAAGATATTTGTAAATAAACTATCTGATAAAGGGTTGGTAGCCAAAATAAATGAAGAACTTATAAAACTCAACACCTCAGAAAGTGAAAATCCAATTAAAAATGGGCAGACTAAATGAATAGACATTTTTCTAAAGAAGACATACAGATGGCCACCAGACACATGAAAAGGTGCTCAACATCACTGATAATTAAGGAAATACAAATCAAAACTAGAGTGAAATACCACCTTATGTCTGTCAGAATGACTAAAATCAACAACAGAAGAAAAAACAGGTGTTGGTGAGGATGTAGGGAAAGAGGATCCCTCTTACACCGTTGGGAATGCAAACTGGTGTAATCATTGTGGAAGACAATATGGAGTTACCTCAAAAATTTAGAAGTAGAACTATCCAATGATCCACCAATACTTGATATTTACCCAAAGGGTACAAAATACTGATTCAAAGGGATACATGCACCCCGATTTTTATAATAGCAGCATTATGTAAAATAGGCAAACTATGGAAACAACCCAAGTGTCCATCAACTGATGAATGGATAAAGAAGATATGGCGCGTGCACGCACACAGACACACACACACGCGCACACACACACACGCACGCGCGCGCGCACACACACACACACACACACACACACATAGAGGAATATTATTCAGCCATAAAAGAAAGAATGGAATGTTGCCATTTGTGAAGATATGGATGAAACTAGTGATTATTATGCTAAGCAAAATAAATTCATCAGAGAAAGACAAATACCATATAATTTCACTCATATGTGAAATTTAAGAAACAAAACAAATGAACATGGGATAAAGAAAGAGAGAAAGGCAAACCAGGTCTTAACTATAGAGAACAAACTGATGGTTACCAAAAGGGAGTTGGATAGGAGGGATGGGTGAAACAGGTGGTAAGGATTATGAAGTGCACTTGTGATGAGTACCAGGTGTTGTATGGAAGTGTTGAATCAATTGGAAATGAATCATTTCCAATTGTACACCTGAAATTAATATTATACTTTAAGTTAACTAACAGGAATTTAAATAAAAACTTCTTTTTTTTTAAAGATTTCATTTATTCATTTGACAGAGAGAGAGAAATCCCAAGTAGGCAGAGAGGCAGGCAGAGAGAGAGGGGGAAGCAGGCTCCCCACCGAGCAGAGATCCCGATGCAGAGCTCGATCCCAGGACCCCGAGATCATGACCCGAGCCGAAGGCAGAGACCCCAACCCACTGAGCCACCTAGGCGCCCCTTAAATAAAAACTTCTGAAGAAGAGTGGGAGAATATCCCAAAGTGATTAGTTAGTTAGTTGGTTAGTTATAGATTTCAGTAGAAATTTATAGTAGAGCTTTAGCTGGATCCAGGGGCAAACATGTAAACTAGAAGATTGTTTACAATGCCAAGAATGTGTGAGATAAAAACTATCAAGGTCTTTTAAAAAATTCATCAGGGTTGCTGTTTGTACAACTCTAGGGACACCATCCAATTTTTATTATATTGTGCTCCAGAGAAGGAAATTATAAAATAATAATCTAAATGGTACTCCCTAGGGCTGTACATTTTTATTATGCTATAAATCTATCCTCCCTTAAAAATTAAAACTTAAAAAAACTAACAGCTGGGACGCCTGGGTGGCTCAGTTGGTTGAGCAGCTGCCTTCGGCTCAGGTCATGGTCCCCGCATCTTGGGATCGAGTCCCACATCGGGCTCCTTGCTCAGCAGGGAGCCTGCTCCTCTCTCTGCCTCTGCCTGCCTCTCTGCCTACTTGTGTTCTCTCTCTGTTAAAATCAAATAAATAAGAAATCTTAAAAAAAAAAAAAACTAACAGCTAACATTTATTGAGAAGTTACTGAATGGTACTTCTATAAACATTTTTTCTACCTTTTATCAACCTTATCCTATTTATTATCCCCATTTTATGGATTTTAAAAAGTATGTCAGAAAGGCAAGGTCATCTGCTTATAGCAACATCGTTCATAAGTGGCAGAGCTAGAATCCAAAATCAATACTGAATTCTGAGCTCCTAATCTCAATAGGAAATTTTTCGAAATTTGACAAGTATACTACCATCCTCGAAGAAAGATCCCTAGAACTCAAGACATGAGACCCTGGGAAAGCCATTTACATTCACAGAGCACATCTGTGTTTCGTCTACAAAAAGGAGGTAATATTTCTGTACTATCTATCTCCAAGTGTTCATGTGAGTATCAAATAAGAAACATTTGTTAAATGTGGGAACCCTCTGTTATACTGCAATGAAGAAAATAATTTTAAAGATTTATTAAGAGTGTTTGAAATCTATTATCCTTTTATCAATAATTTTAACCCAAAATATATTTTTCTTTTTCATCCTCCAGTAAATTCAGAATCTTGTAACAGTGACCTCACAGTAATTGAGTTATCAATAGAAGCTTTGAACATTAATGAACTTGGAATTATCACTTGAGTGTTTAGATAAGTAGAAGAGAATATACTGATAAAGAGAATTAGTTTTATAGGCAGAAATACTTGAAATATGGTAATTAATAAGGGTAAAAAGCCAAAAGCAACTACCCTCTAAGTATTCCTTCCAAGATTCTACAGGTCATTAGTTCCATAAGATATTGCTGAGTTAATCTATTTATTTCTCCTTCCCTTTATTAGGACTCACTTTAAAATACTGTAAGAAAGAAAACCCGAATAATGCAGCTTAAAAAGACAGTTTTTTGTTTTTGTTTTTGTTTTGCTATTGTAAAACTACAACAGAAATAGATAATCCAGGATTGGTAGTGCAATTCTACCTTCCTCAACTCCCAACATGTACACATTCTAAATCTTCATTTTAGGGGCAGCTGCATGTCTCAGTCGTTAAGCATCTGCCTTTGGCTCAGGTCATGATCCCAGGATCCTGGGATCGAGCCCCGCTTCAGTCCGCTTTGGGCCCCCTGCTCCATGGGAAGCCTGCCTTTCCCTCTCCCACTCCCCCTGCCTGTGTTTCCTCTCTTGCTATGTGTCTTTCTGTCAAATAAATAAATAAAACCTGTAAAAATAAATAAATAAATCTTCATTTTAATATCTTCATCTTAATCAGCAAGAACACAATGCAGGAAGAGGAATGTGTATCAATTTCCCTTTAAATGTGTGTCTATTTCCCTTCTAACATAAGTTAGAAGCATCTCTCATCAATCCTGTTTTATCTCTATGGTCAAACAGACATGGCCACACTTAGCTCTAAAAGACAACTGAAAAAGATCATCTCCAGCGGCCATGTACCTCACTACATTTAGGATATTTATTATTAGGAAAAGGAAGAAAACTAGTACTGCCAAAAAAAAAAAAAAAATACTTGTTTCTTAGAATTCCTTTCCCCAGTCTTTGTTGTAATAATTTCCTTAGTGTTTGTTGTAAAATGAACATCAAGTATGTTCTGTAGTGATAAGTGAAGTACCAAAATATTCTTTTACTCCGGAACTTTCAAGTTATTAAACTTGGAGAATTTATTATATAATTTAGGAAATTAAAGTAAGGTGCTAGAATGCATGGACAAAATATTTGTGTCCCCTCCAAATTCATATGTTGAAACTTTCCCCTTCCATGTGAAGTGTTAGAAGGTGGGCCTTTGGGATTTAATGAGGATTAGTTGAGGTGATGAGAATGGAGCCCTCATGAATAGGATTAGTTCCTTATAAGAGTCACAACAGACTCGCTTCCCTCTCTGCTCTCTGCCACGTGAGGATACAGCCAGAAACCAGTGGCTTGCAGACTGGGAGAGGGCCTTCACCAGGACTTGACCATGCTGGCACCCTCATCTTACAACCTCCAGAACTGTAAGAAATAAATTTCTCTTGCTTATAAGTCACCTGGTTTATGATACTTTGTTACAGTTGCCCACATAGACTAAAACATAAGAGCCATAACAAACAACACTCCAAATCTTAGTGGTCTAACCTAATAAAAATTGATTGATTGATTGCTAACACCAAGTCCAGTTTGGATGTTAATAGTTGGTGAGTGGTCTTTCATGTGGCTATTTTAGTGACTCTACCTATTCTCCCTCAGCTCTCTGATGGACCCTTTGCATGTTCCTGGGAGATAAGGAAGGGAGTGTTTGGAGGGTCCTAAGGAAAGAATATATGGGTCAAGCCTAGGAGTGGTCTAGGCTTTCATTAGCTCCAGTTCATTTTCAGGGCCTCACCTAAACAGGAGGCTGATTGTACATCCAGTTCGAAGAAATAGGTTTTATGAACACATTGAATTGATATGTGTTGCGTCTTTCTCTTTGAGTCTTTTCAATTTTTTCTTCTCTAGGATTTGGTAATTACTGGGGGTTTTAGCTTTGGGCTCACATTGAAGCCTGAATTCCTAATTTATCTGTTCTCACTTGCCATTGTTTTCTTCTTCCCACTGATCTTTCTACAATATTTTCCCACTTTATCCTATTTTCCACCAAAAAGAAAAAGGCCATGAAATTCTGTTTTCTCTAGCCATTATATATTCTTCTTTCTCAATGGTATCTCTCAAATGTATTCCGTGATCGATGGGTGAATAATTATTTCTATTAATGTGTTTTTTTTAAGGAAGTATCCCCTCTCTCTTCTTTCCTAACATCTACTATTATCTCCCCTGTGTGGAGCTACACTATCACTATTTTTCATACAAGCTCTTCGAGCCTTTCTCTATATAATTGCATCAGGAGAATGTTGAGAGAATGGCCTATTCAGTAAAAACATGAGATCCAGATTCAGAGCCATGATCCATCTCATGCCATCATAAACCCAGGAACATTAGGAGCACATTCTAAAAACTTTTAGCTTAACTGATTTTATTTTTTTTAGCTTAACTTATTTTAAAATTATGCTAGCAACTGGAATTACATGTTTGAAAAAGGGAAATAAATATAATGTATTTATTTATTCAACGGATTAAGTAGATAAAGCATCTACTGTGTGTAGTACCCTAGGAATGACTCATGAATATGATGCAGATCCTTCTCTCTTGGAACCTACAGTCTAATTAAGAATTGAACCATGAATATGTAAATATAATCCAAAGAAAATAAATTATTTAGAAGAGGGAAGTATAATTGTTATTAAATAGAGGGATCTAACCAAGTGTTTATTGTTAGAGAAACTCTGAGGATCTGATATTCTCAAGGATGAATTGGAGTAAGTCACACAAGGTACAAAAAATAAAATGGGGAAAATTACAAATTCTTTCCAATATCCTAATGAAATAGTCTTATAAATTCCCAGAGAGTCCTTATAATTAATAACAACTGCTGGTGTCAATATAGCCGTACTTTTTCACTCCTAAAAACTTCAGATCCATTATCTTAATTACTCCTCTCAAAAGCTTTATACCATCTTTATTATTACACTTATTTTGGAAATGAGGGAACTGAGATTCAGAATAACTTGAGCAGGTCACGCAGACAGGTAGCAAAATCAGATCATCAAACAGGGGAGGTCATGTCCCCAAGTCTTTCAAATAGAGAGACCAAGTTTTGGAGGAAACAGAGAGTAGAGGTTAAGAATCAGACTGCCTGGGTTAAAATCCTGATACTATCATTTATAGCCAGATGATTTCTGGTAAGTTTAACCTGTCTTTACTTGAAGTCCTCTATTTACAAAGAGAGAATAATCACAATACTTACTTTGTGTGTTATTACATGGGTTAATATTTATAAATTACTTAGAAAAGTCTCTGTAATGGGAAAATTTTACTAAATAACAAAGTTGCTGACTTGCATGCTGATGCATAGTCTTATTTTCTAGCTCCACGCAGAAATCAAATTCTAAACAATGGAGTAGACTAGTGTTTTAAATCTCCAGTGGACAAAAATTATTCCAGGAAAATATTAGCCCTAAACTGAGTTGACATCCAAAGTGTAACAACATAATAATATTTTCTCCCTAAAATGACTTTTAAAATCAACTTTGAGGTGCAATTAAACACTTCTACAAACTTTTGAAATTCAGTAAGGGAATTCACTTTGACAGAAACAAACATGGGACTTAAGGAGGTGTACATCGACCTTATAAAATGGCGGCATTCCCAAGGAATTCTAGCCTTCTCTGTGTTTTATGACAGGAATCTGATTGATCCAGATGACTGTATACCATTTGAGGTCCTGTGATAGGAAGCTTGTAAAGTACTCATCCAAAGAAAGAGAGAGAGTGGGAACCACCATGACAGGGCCTTCTCAATCTTGAAAGAGAATATTATGGAAAACTAGGCTGGATCAGATGCCTCAGCTTTTTCATTGAAAAGGATTAAAGGAAACAAGGATACTGCTGGAACTAGAAAAGATGTGTTGTTATCTCAGTGATTTTATATTTTAGTACAACTGATAGCTGTATATCAACTAAGAGCTTCGAAATCTGGTAGATAATTAGCCCAAATCCTGACTCTGCCATTTACCAGTTGATTGACTTTGGATAAACCACCACACTTTTTTGCATCTTAGTTTTCCCACTGGAAAGTGGGCTTGATGATATCTTCTTTACAGAATGAGGATTAAGTTCTATAAGAACATAAGGAAACAGCCTCGTGCCTACCACACAGAAATTGTAAGTGTTTTAATAGCAAAAGTCTTTGTTGCCGAGTGGTAATTAAGTAGTAACAAAGGTGAGTAAAATATATGAATCATGTTTTTATTATAATTAAATTGTAGAAAGGACGCTTTTCAATATGTAAGCACAAGCCTCTAGTTGAAATTGAAGGTGGAAAAGGCAAACACACTTGGGAAAGATTCAAACATATTTTCAAGTGATTTAAATCAAAAACATCTTAAAAATACTGGTATTATTGTATTGTGATCCCTGGTACCGCGTAGGGAATATGGTCAAAAGTACTGTACTAGTGTTGTACTATGATGGATGGTAGCCATGCTTGTGGTGAACATGGCATAACATGGACTTGGGGAATCGCTATGTTGACCACCTGAAACTGATGTAACATTGTACATAAATTATACTTCAACTAAAGAAAACTTACCCTTAACATATGTAGAATCTTTATTAATTTTGCTTCCCTACAACTAACTTTATTTGATGCTCTCATACATTTATAGCAATAATTCCTACACACAAATTTATAGATGAGTGATGAGGAAGAAAGAATGGCATAAGGGAAAGAACACAGGATTTAGAATAACATTGAAAAAAGAGTTTTGGCATTTGCCACTCAAAAGGCATGTGACTTTTTTTTAAATTTTTTATTTTATTTTATTAGGGAGAGAACATTAGAGGAAAGAAAGTCAGAGGGAGAAGCAGACTCCCCATGGATCTGGGAGCCTGACGCGGGACTCGATCCCGGGACTCCTGGATCATGACCTGAGCTGAAGGCGGTCGCTTAACCAAGTGAGCCACCCAGGTGCCCAGGCATGTGACTTTTAATGTCACCTAGATCCCACAAACTTTTTATTTGCACTAGAAGCATGGTGGTACGTATTCTATTTCCACTATGTGAAGAACATACAGTGACGTGTTGGAGCTGACTCATGTCTGCTATGAAAGCTGAAGCATCTTTTCTCCTCTCTTTACTCAAAGACATCAAGTTGATACCTTGAAATTAACAATCATGGGAATATTTACACCATGAAAATTGACAGATCTTACAAAACAACATATTCTGCCTCTGCCCCGTGTTTCCCTTCTAAGATCTGGTTATTATTCTTTTGCTAACACACTACTGGGAATGTCCCATGAGAATATGTGCCTGAAAGTATTTTTGCAAACTATAAAATATTATGCAAACATGTTAAAATATTTATTATAGAAAGTCATAAATGTATAGGTAATCTGTGACTGTGCATATGAAAATATCATTAAATGATCTTGCCTAATTAAAAAGCAAGGCATAAGTAAGATAGTAGGACACATTTAAATCATTTGACTTGTATTTTACAGAATTGCCCTAGTAAGTCAAGCTAAGACAGAATGCAATATAGAACCTTCGCAGGGCGACTAACCATCTCTGTTTGCCTAGGATTATGGGGTTTCCCAGGACAAGGATTAGCTATCTAATTCACAAGGCCCAATGCAAAATGAAAATATGGAACACCTTGTTCAAAAAATATTAAGAATTTCTAGATAGCAACAGCTGAGCATTAAGCCAAGTATAGGCAGTTCTGGGTGGGGAACACTCAGTTACATGCTTGTGAAACCTGTTCTACCTATGACACAGGATTTTTAGTGCTAAAATCAGAACAGTGTGGGGCCAACAGGGACCAGGATGGTTGGTGACCATACCTTTGCTCTGAAAATAGTTGGTGTTAGCATTAGTATACCATCAATTTTTTAGCATACCCAGTGAAATATACCAAATGCATCAACTACTATCAATTCAGTCATAAGTGAAGAAAAGGAAAGATAACACAGCTTAAATAACACTTGTCTATAAAAATCTTTGCTTGTTTTAGTCTGTACAATGCAGTGAACTAAATGACTCTACTGTGTGGTTCTATTTTCCTGTCTTGTCAAACACACAAATCTAATCTTAGAATATAGAAAGCCTTTATAAAATTTTCCTTAAGTTTCCGACAAATTTTAAAAGAAGAAATGGACAATTATCTTTGATGTATAAAATCATTTTATAGATGTGTCCATAAACTGGAGATAAGATCTCTGAAATGCAGTAAAAAATCATGAGATGATGTAAATTATATGTGTGTTGTGTATTTATAACATGTATGTAAAGAAAATGATCACATATGTACATGCACATATACAAACACACACACACTGAGGTTACTAACAGGTGAAATTAGTCTGATGTTGAAAACAACAAACAATTTAAAGTGATGACACATGAAATAATTCTGTTTCTCTCTCTTATTGAGTTTATGGAGATGACTATGACTAATTACCCATAGTCTTTGTGTGAACAATGAAAATAATTAAAGCAATGGCTCTCAAACTTTAGTGAGCATTAGAATTGCCTGGAAGACTTGTTGATGCAAATGGTAAATCCCACTGATTTCTTTTTCAATAGTTCTCTGGAGGGCAAGAGTATTTGCATTTCTGACAAATTTATACTTTAATGCTGCTGGCTCTGGGGCCATATTTTTGAGAACCATGGAATTTGTTGAGCATTTGTGACCTTAACTATCCATCTAATAATTATATGATAAGAAGCCATCACCCACTGCTACATTTACTTCATTGCTCCATTCCCTGTTGTTGAAGGAATTTCCTGAGTCAAATTAAAAGTATTTTCTAAAAAACATAAATGGTAATTAATTACATTTATGGCTGTAGGGCTAGTACTTTATTTGAGAAAGCTTGAAATTGGATTGAAGGTTAATTATACCTAGGGACCTGCTTAGAGTCAAGATCTTTTTCCTTTTTTTTTTTTTTGATCTGCAATATTATATTTCTGCTGCAAGTAGTTTAAAGTATAAGCCTTTTTTAAAGTACTCATCCATCAAATGCAACCCCTTAAAATCATTGTGTATAATCTTGTGAGGCTATGCACTTCATAGTTCCTGAATTAAGTTGCATATTAGGAGACTAATTAGGGGGAATGTAGCCAGGGGCCAGTCACTTTGCTTCAATCTTCAGAAGCACTAACATACCTTTGTCTATTTTTTTTTTTTGCTTTCTTCTCTCCATTTATATCACTGAAACTCTAAGAAATATTAAAAGAGGTTTGATATGCACTGAAAATAAAATTAAATCAAATAAATGTACTCTGTCCTGAAGATTTTTACTATGCACTTTTTCACATTTCAAAATCTACTAGGCACAATGAAGTGTAACATCTATAACCTAATGTCCTAGAAAGGAGCACAGAGAACTAAATAAGATGATATACGTAAAATGCCCATTCAGTGCCTGCCACATAAGAGTTGCTAATTTTTTAAACATCATTTTCAAGGGTACACATTGGAGCAGTTATCAGCATGAAAATATTTTATCTCACTTTAAAAAAAAGTTTTAAGAGAGAGAGCACAAGTAGGGAGGAAGCAGAGGGAGAAGGTAAGAGAGAATCTCAGGCAGGTTCCACTCTGAGTGGGGCTCAGTCTTACAGCCCTGAGATTATGACCTGAGCTGAAGTCAAGAGTCAGAATTAATTGACTGGGCCACCCAGAAGCTCCAACATGAAAATATTTTAAGGCAGAGGGTGTGGTGGGTGATTTTAAAGGCAGCAGCATTTTTGGGCTTCCAGAATATAGGAGGAGAAAATTTCAAGTGAAGGGAATAATACATTCAGAGGTAAAGTTTTTAAACTGTGAGCTCAAGTTTGGAGGATGGAAAGCAATTTAGCCTAAATCAGTGAATTTCAACCCTGGTTGCACATTAGAATCACTTGGGTGTTTTTAAAACTCCAAGTGCCTGAGCCCCACTCTCTACCAATTAAATCTCAATCTCCAGGGGTTGGAGAGAGGCTTCAATATTAAAAAACAAACAAACAAACAGAAAAACTCTCCAGAGTACTATTGGGGAGGAAACGAAAGAGAAAAGATGGATTGGTGAGCTGAAGTTTTGTGTTGTTAGGATCAGCCAGAAACTGTGATTATTAATTTCCCATAGGAATGCAGCATGCAGGCTTGAAGGCCTAACCCAGAGTACTTTGTGCAACTGTCACTGCCCTTCACAAAGAACTGGGAGCCATTTTGGCATCTGCAACTGATAACAAGGTCCCTGCTGGCTTACTGGACTTCCCATCCTGGGGAATCCTCAGTCAAGAGCAAAGCAGTTACATATTCTGCATCTTGCTGTTAATACAAGTAAACAGCAAGCCCATAAATTCATTTGGTAGTCCACAGGAAGAAGGGACTTCCAAGGTGAATCAGCAAGTCAGCACAGATACAACCCAAATGCAGTGTACTGAAAATCACAGGTTTGAAACCAATCAGAGCTATCTTCGATTTCCTGGTTCCCTCCATGACTTGAATTTAGATGTGGTAAGTAATAGACGAGAAACTTCCATATAAACTGAAGTTGTCTCATCTGTAAATTGGGACAGTGATCCTATTTATATCACAAGTAGTCCCTGGGATTTGAATGAGTACATAAGAGTACCTAAGAGATATTTCATGCATATAAGAGATATGTCAAAAGCTTGATGTATAAACATTTTATTTGGTGCCTAGAATTTCCTCTTTGACTTGCTCTTCCAAAAGAGAATTAAATTCTCAGCAAGAGAACCTATTGATGTTGGTGTAATCCTTTCTCATTTTTCCAAGGTGATTTACTGGTCAAAAAATGAATTGTGTCAAGTAAAATAGAAAATCATTTATTCAATTTTTCACACTATTCAAGTCAGTGATATTTTCTCTATTTTGTCTCTTAATAAGCAGCAGAGTGGAGCTCTTTGAGGGTCCCTTAAGATTTTATGGAGAGAAATTGATCTAAAAAAAAGATTTTATGGAGAGAAATGTATCTTTCCTATTCCCAGTCTCCATAGACTGGTATAAGTGAAGGATTGAAACATATTTTGTATTTGGTTTTCTTTTAAATACAAAGATGTGAGAGCCTCTGTCTTTGTGGAAAATCAAAGCAAAATATTTGGTTCCTACTTCTAAGGCATTTCCAGTCTATTTGAAGACACAGGATATGCACAGTTCATTTGAAAGAGTTAATATAATAAGATTATCTATATTAATAATCTTGTACCTATCACAAAGAGGTTGGGTGTTTGTTCAACCTATATCTTTGAACTATTTCTGAGCAAATATCACAACAGTCTGACAAGCTCTATGTGCTTCTTATTCAGATGTCCTTTCTGAATAATTTTGGAGGCTTTCCCAGATGCAACATCTGGCAAATTAGCCAAAGAAGTGAGCAAAGAAATACTAAGCCTTGCTGAAAACACTGTTAGGACCACAATCCCACTAAGATCACCCTAACATTGGATTAGGGCAAGCAGCAGGCAGGGTCTACAGAGCAATGGAGTTTAAGAAGGGGAGAGGTGGGGGCCCCTGGGTGGCTCAGGTGGTTAAGCGACTGCCTTCGGCTCAGGTCATGATCCCGGAGTCCGGGGATCGAGTCCCATATCGGACTCCCGGCTCTGCGGGAGGTCTGCTTCTCCCTCTGATCTTCTCTCCTCTCATTCTCAGTCTCTCTCTCTAATAAATAAATAAATAAAAAAATCTTAAAAAAAAAAAAAAGAAGGGGAGAGGTGTCTGTGTTGGGATGGGTCCTGATGGTGGGTAGTTGTGGCAAAAGAGACTTTTCTGCAGTGGGAGTGCCTCATATTCCTGGTTAGTAGCTTTCATGATGAGCACCTATTGATCAAATGCGAAGAGCTGATAGAAATAGTAGGTACTACTCAGGAAGCCTCCATTTGGTGCCAGATTCTGTACTAGTTGCTTCACACCTGCTATCAAAATTATTCCTCATCAGAATCCAGATGGGCATTAATTATTCCCTCTCTTACCAGTGAAGAAATTGAGGCTCAAAAAAAAGATAGCTATCTTGACAATAGCCATACATTTGGTGAGTAAAAGAATTTAAAGTCAGGTCTAAAAATCTTTTCTCTATGGCAGTAACTTCAAACTGGGATAGACACACTACTGCAGGTTCACTGAGACTTCCTATGGGATACATGGTACAGAATGTGTTAAAGAAATTTATTTCCAGGTCCTCCTCCCAAGTATAGTTTTCTTTTTTAAAAAATATTTTATTTATTTATTTGTCAGAGAGAGAGAGCACACATAAGCAGGGGCAGAGGGAGAGGGAGAAGCGGACTCCTCACTGAGCAGGGAGCCCGATGTGGCACTTGATTCCAGGACCCTGGAATCATGACCTGAGCTGAAGGCAGACACTTAATGGACTGAGCCGCCCAGGCAACCCCCAAGTATAGGTTTCTAAAATGGATCTTGAATGGGAAAGTTCCTGAAAGTTCTCCTTTTCCTCTGCTCCTTACCTGATATCTTTCTTCTACTTTTCAGGAGAAAAGCCTTCCTCTCACATATCCTAAACCCATTCTCAACAGAGAACAACAGAGAACATTCTCAGAAGGGGTAAAAACTCACAGGGTGCCAAACAAGTAGAGCATTCAAAATATTGGTGCCAGCGTTGCTAAAGGGCATAACTTTAATGACTAGGTGGTGAATATCTTGCGAGTCATGTGGTTTGTAAATAAATTCATAATTTATAAGATTGCTTTCATTAAAGATTCTTGATTGAGTTGTCAGCTGATGAATTACATTATTTTGATGCGAGATCAGTGATTCATTTTTAGCATGTAACTAAAAAACAGTTCAAATAATTAAGTGAGATTACTATGAAAAATCTTTTATTCCCATGCAGTTATTTTTGAGAAGAAAGCTTTCTCAGGACCCAGATTTAGTTTTTGATATTTAGAATAAGATTTATGCTAAACTTTATCCTGTATAGCAATTAATAATATTAATCCATGGATAATTTTAATTAATGATCTTTTATAAGTATTATTAAGAAATAAACTTTCAATAAATTTTTGCTTTTATATTAATATTTTGTAAAATGTTTTAATATATTTGTGTGATTTTGATAACTTGTTTATGGGTAAAATATTTAATGATAAATTAACCCAGATTAATGTTTCCATGAGATTTTTAAAAAGTAATTTTAATTTCCATACCTATTTTCATTGCAGAAAAGTTTTTTTAATCAAGCATAATTTGTATAATATTTAGGAATGTTTCTGTGGGAAAGCAGAATAAATGTATGAGATGAAGTCCAAAAAGGACACCTCATAAAATTACACATGATAATAGTTTGTTTAGGTATTGTTGATATGCATATAGTGAATGAGGTGGATACATTTTTAAAAAGTGCTATTAAATTTTTAGTTTTACATTTGTACTATTTGCAATATATCTGAAGCTATATCCTCTGAAAGTATTTACAATATGATTAAAATAATCTGGATCTACTTAACAATATGTGAGAACATACATAAAATGTGGTCTTAAAACTTTCATTTGGTGGGGCACCTGGGTGGCTTGGTGGGTTAAAGCCTCTGCCTTTGGTTCAGGGCATGATCTCAGGGTCCTGGGATCAAGCCCCGCATCAGGCTCTCTGCTCAGTGGTGAGCCTGGTTCCCCCTCTCTCTCTGCCTGCCTCTCTGCCTACTTGTGATGTCTCTCTCTCTGTCAAATAAGTAAATAAAATCTTAAAAATAAAAAAGAATACAGGTGGGTAGGTCACTCAAGATCTGCCCCTTTAAAAAGGAACAGGTCGACAACAAAATAATCCTAGTTGCATAAAATTAGCTAGACCTCCCCTGCCTAAATCATAGTGCCTTCACTGTGTGTATCTTACCTTTATAATTATTATCATCTTCCAGTTTCTAAATTCTGAAATTTAATAATGGGCCCTTGGCCATATTCCCCCCAACTAGGATGCTAATTTAACCTTGTTAAATGGAACTTCTTTGTCTGGGTTCTGAATCTGAGTTCTACTTGTTTTTATGTTTTGCCTGAATGGACTCTGAAATGCCATCTTCTTCTTCCTCTTCCCAGACACTGTGTGAAAGAGAATGCAAAATAACCAGAGCTCAGGTCTTGAAGCTTAGTTGATCAAAGTTAAAATGGAATAATAATTTCTAATTCACAGAGTTGCTGAAAAGGTTGGAGGACATATGTCACCAAAGCATTTAGCATGATTAATATGCAGAAAGTAATAGCTCATATTATCATCATTCTCCCACTATTAATATTCCTGATGCAATGAAAGGAACCATTTAATGGAGTTCTGATTAATTTTGAAGTGAATAGTTGGCGAAATCAAACTCAATCTGACCTGATGTCCCTGGGCTGTGATATGGAAGGTCACAAATTTTCTGTTTTCTCTGGAACCAGAAACTAAAATTAAAAGTAACCACCAGAGCTGGGAAGCAAGGAAACATGTAACAGGCTGGAAGATCTACTCTAAGTGCCATTAAAGACTGAAGGGAGAGTGACCATGCTGACTAGTATAAAAAGGTCTTATTACTTTATCATAAGTAATAAGATTACTTATAATGGGCAGAAGCAACAGGAAGGAACATGACTGGCTCCACCTATTAAACCTGGTTAATCAACCCACTGTGCCCAGATTAACCGCCTTCATTCTACCAAGACTTATTAAATACTCGATGGGCATCCAAAATGTAAGGAATCTCAGTAGAATCTCAAGTGTAGTGGCAAACCAAAGGAGATAAGCATTGAGGTTTTCAATTATTAATGCAAACTGATTTTTTCTTTCCCATTTTCTTTTTGCCGACAGGATTTGCTAGTCCACTCACTGGGATAGCAGATGCCTCTCAAAGCAGCATGCACAATGCCCTGCACATCTATATGAATGGAACGATGTCTCAGGTACAGGGATCTGCCAACGATCCTATTTTTCTTCTTCACCATACATTTGTTGACAGGTTGGTTGACGCTTTTTCATAAATTATATGCTTATGGGTGTTAGATGTAATGATGTAATGGAACTATATTGCATAAAAGCTAAGAAATCATGGTCGTCTGTTGTCTCAGATCAGGCTCCCAGAAACAGACCCGAAACTAAGGATTTGGATGCAAACGTTTGTGTTTTATTAAAGAGAAACCAGTAAGAGATTGGGTAAAGCACAGTCAGAAGGGGAAAGAAGTCAAATAAGAGTACAGCTACAGTTGAAGTCCCAAACCCAGCCTGATTTTGGTAGAGTGTGAATTACACCTCAGTTGGTCTTGCCTGAAAACAAGGGAACTGAGTTTTTGGATTACTATATCAAACAGTCATTGGGTACCCTGAGGTAGGAGCTGTAAAGCTCCCAGGCACTAGTCCATTCCAGACTAGCTGTGTGGCTCCCGTGCCCAAGGGCAATCTTCTGAAGGTGGCAGGGCCCTGTGGCCAGGAGTCAAGCATGTAGGTTCAGGGAGGTGGGCGCACAGAGCTGGCACAAGGGACCTAAGGCCATCTCGGCAGGACACAAATCTGCTACATCTCTCTTCAAAACCATTTCTTTCTCTCTGCCAATGTCATTATTATTTCTTCTTTTCTAATCTCAGACCCTCACATAGAAGCTGATATGGTCCTTGATCTCAACCATCTGCCTGAGCGTTTTATGATTGGCTCTCCAGACGTGAGGCACTATGGCCCAGCCATCTTGTTTAATGTGCCTTAATTCTCCTGGAGCCTTTTTCACCCTTATTAACCCTCTTCCTCCTTGTTACACGTGCAATGCCTTATCTTTAAAGAATTTAGACTTAATCATAGGTGATGATAGCGGAAGAGAAAGTACCTGGAGGAAGATCAGCTGTCTGTTTCTGGAATTCTTCAAGGAGGAAGTACAACATTGAATCATGACAGACGAATGGAGGGCTCTTTTTTTTTTCTTTTTTGTCCCCTCTTAGGTAATCTTCTCCAGTAAATAAAGGGCACAGATTTATACCTGCCATTAAGATAACACTTTCCTTCTCTGTGGTAAATACAACAAATTCTATTTTTCCTGTTTTAAAGATAAAGAAACTGACAATGAAAATTAGATGTTTTACTCATATTATCACCATTTCTAACTGACTCATTTCCCCAGGAACATGGACATGACATCAGATAAAAAAAGTGACCATGAGCCTGGAAGATTATTAGGCACATTGTTATTATCTGCAGGACAACTCTATTATTATAGGAATTAAGTGATGGCCCAAGTCAAGTTTCATTCAGAAATCAGTTTTTAAGAAAATGTATAAGCACCAAAATTATGATATTAATAGGACATCGTAAATACCTGTACCCATATGGAAAGGAGGGAACAGGAGGCTTGGAAAAACATTTTGCCAGAAAAGATAGATTGAACTCTTTTTATGAAATCATTTTTACATCCTATTGTCCTTGTTAATTCTTGGCATTTTTTGATCTTTAATGTTAACTTTAAAGAATTCTAGAATTCCTAGATACCTTGATGCTCTAAGCAAGAAATCAGCACACTATGGCTTAGAGGCCCAATCTGTCTCCTGACTTATTTGTAAATCAGGATTGATTGGAACCACAATCATTCATTTATAACTTGTCTGCAGCTGCTTTCACGCTATAAGGGCCAAGCTGGGTAGTTGCGACTAAGGCCATATGGCCCACAAAGTGGAAAATATTTAGTTTCTGCCCTTTTATAGAAAAAGTTTGCTGACCCCTGCCAAACCACAGAATTCCCTATTTATATAACAGAAAAGAGGAAAAAAAAGTTGATCTTTAGCTAGCTTGCCTTTATCTGTCTTTATAGAAAATACTATAATTGAATTCAGTGTGTGGAGGCATGATTGTTTGACAGAAATAAAGCCGTTATGCAGATGTACTCTTAGGCCACACTGTCACTCTTGAAAATTAAAATTTTCTACCCTCTTAGAATTCTCTGCTAATCCTATCTTACTATTAGATATCTGTATGGTTATTAAAATAACTAAAAAATAATAAACGAATGACCAAGTAGTTTCTCACTCAGCCCACAAAGCCAAGCTGAGGCAGATTCAGGGTATGGAGAGGGAGGAAAAAGCACCATTATGAAGGCTAAAGACCTGTGGATTGCCCCAGAATAGTGTGTGGCACCTGAACTTTCCTCAAGTCTCTTCTCAATCAGATGTTCAATTCACCCACAGTGGCTAGCAAGATCTAATATGGACATCTTTTTCCAACTTTGCTGTAGGGACCTCAAGCTCTAGTTTGAAATTAGCCATGGTGGGAGTATTTCTACCACAGAATTGGCAAAAGCTACAAATCAAGGATTTTATTCTGACAGCTGGTTATTAAAATAATAGCCAGGACACCACTCCTCCATCTATGAACTCATACCACATTCTCTCTTTACTCTTTATTTAGGACACAACATTTATATTGCTCTTGATTATGTTGTTACTCGTTTGTGCTTTGTCCCTCTCATTAACCTGTGAACTGCCTAATGGCAGGGCCCATGCTTTGTATTATATTTGTTTTTCTCACAGTATTTTGTCTAGCATACAACAAGTAAATGTCTAATCAATTTCTACCAAATAAACAAATGATTAAAAAAAAAACCTTAGCACACTACATTTGCCACAGCTACAAAAGGAACTACAGAGAAGGCATTTTAACTGAAGGAATTTTGTTTAAGTCTTTTTTTTTTTAAAAGATTTTATTTATTTATTTATTTATTTATTTATTTATTTATTTATTTGAGATAGAGACAGTGAGAGAGAACATGAGAGGGGAGAAGGTCAGAGGGAGAAGCAGGCTCCCCGTGGAGCTGGGAGCCCGATGTGGGACTTGATCCCAGGACTCCGGGATCATGACCTGAGCCAAAGGCAGTTGCTTAACCAACTGAGCCACCCAGGCGCCCCTTGTTTAAGTCTTAAAAAGCAAAATGTAATAATCATTTAATGCTTTGAACATGACTTTAGATTTTAGCATGTTTCTAGACCATCAGACCTGGCTGTAGGCACTGAGAAAACAATAATGAAACAGGATTCCTGGTCTGAAAAAGCATAGTCTAGTGGGAAATACAAACAAGTAAGCCATGATAGTACATTATGACTCATGCACAATCATGGAGACATTCTTAGAAAGCTGCATAAAAAAAGGATGATGTAAGAGCCGAGCCCTGAAGAGCAGCAGGCCTACAAGACAAGAATGAATATTCAAGGACCAGGAGCACAACTCCAGTCTCCTTGAGACCAGTCACAAATGAGGAGTATAAACTGAAGAAGAAAATGCAAGCTTGGCATCCAAAACCAGGAAATAAGCCTCAAAGCTCATGGGAAGAGCAGCTCATGACATTCCAGTGCCAAGTAGTCTGTTATCAAAATGTGCCAATGTTGGGAAAAGAAAGATGAAAGCTAATTCCAATTCTCTTTACCACTTAAAAAAAATTAGAGAATAGATTCAATATAACAATTTTAAAAGATAATATACATTTATGTTTTACTATGTTTGAGGCACTATTCTAAACTCTTCACAAGTTCTAGTTCATTCAGTTCACACCAAGTCTATAATGCAATTCTAGTATTATCCTACTTTATAGATTTTTAAAAAGAGAAATGGAGATTATCTAGCTAGTAAAGGACAGAGTTGAGAGTTAAACATTGAAGTCTTACTACAGAACCAGCTTTTTTTTTTTTTTTT
>CM052815.1:58104135-58172222 GCA_028533885.1 Nasua narica
GGTACATGTAGCCCTTCTTTGTACTGCATCTGCTTCTTTGGGGTAAACACCGAGTAGTGCAATTGCAGGGTCGTAGGGTAGCTGTATATTTAATTTCCTGAGGAATCTCCATACTGTTTTCCAAAGTGGCTGCACCAACTTGCATCCCCACCAACAGTGGAGGAGTGTTCCCCTTTCTCCACATCCTCTCCAGCATTTGCAGAACCAGCTTTTTAACCACTATGGGCAACTGCCTCGGAATCTGAAATATAAATGTCCTGACTGCTCTTAGATTGCGGATAAACCATTTTCATTAAAAATTCATTCATTCAAAAAAATTCATTCATTCATCAAACATTTGAGGTTTTTACTATATTCCATATACCATGTCAGATACTATGCCTGTTTTATTTGTTGATGATGAATAAAAAGTCCTGAACTTGGGTGCTTATAGTCCTTCAAAAAAGAAAAAAAAATTAATAATCATAGAAATGTAGTAGAGCCAATAAAAGAAGCATGAGAGGTACATGAATCCAGAGAGAGAAAGCTTAACTCTGCCTTGAAAATGAAATGCTTTCTAGAAAAGACTCTCCTTTGATTTATTCTTAAAGATGAAGAAAAGTCACAGATATGACAAGGAAGGGAAGGAAGTGTATGTCATACTTAGAGAACAAAATTGGTAAATCCTAAGATAGAGGAAATCATGTTGAAGAAATTTTATTTAGCCAGGTTGGAGAACGGGTTCCCAAAAGTAGTGTCAAGATTAATATAAGATTTGAGGGCCCTGACATGTTCTTGGCTTCTTTGAAAGACTTCTTTTAAAGACTATATTGAAATATTTTAGTTTTTATTTTTGTTTTCTCATAAATTAAAAAAAAGACAATATAAAGGAGCAGATTAGGGGAAATTACCTAAAATCCATTCTGCAATTTAGAAAATTCAGAAAAGTAGAAAAAGGAACAAATTAACAAAAGAAGCCTCACTCCACCATTCTAATATACACTTAAAGAATTATATTTGCACATAATTCTATACTTTTTTCCCACTTAATCTCAGATATATTTCAACATCTGTAAATGTAGGTCTATTCCTTTCCTTTTGAAAGCTTTATGGAATTTCATCGTATATCAAAAGAATGAGAAGATAAGGCACAGACTGGAAGAAAATAATTGCAAACACCTATCTTATAAAGGACTTAATCCAAAATATAAAAAGAACTCTTAACATTCAAGAAGAAGAAAATGAGTACAATTAAAAAGTGAGTCAAAATCGTTAATAGACACCTCACCAGAGAAGATATACAATGGAAAGTAAGCATATGGAAAGATACTCCACATCATATGTCATCAGGGAAATGCAAATTAAAAAAATAATATATACACCTCTTAGGATGGCCAGAATCTACTGACACCACCAAATACTGGTAAGGATGGTGTAGGACAGAAATTCTCAATCGTTGCTGGTGGAAATGCAAAATGATATGACTACTTCGGAAGATATTCAGCAGCTTTTTACAAAACTAAACCTACTTTTGCCATATGATCTAGCAATTACACTTCTTGGTATTTACCCAGAGGAGCTGAAAACACATGCCCACACAAATATCTGTGCATGGAAGGTTATAGCAACCTTATTCATACTTGCCAAAGCATGGCGGTAACCAAAATGTCCTTCAGGAGGTGAATGGATAAATAAACTGTGCTACATCCAGACAATGGATTGTTCAGAGATAAAAAGAAATGAGCTATCAAGTCAAACAAAGACATGAAGGAAACATAAATATATATTATTAAGTAAAATAAACTGATCTATTGTAGAATTCCAACTATATGACGTTCTGGAAAAGGCAAAACTAGGAAGACTATAAAATGATCATTGGTTGCCAGAGAGGAGAATGGGGGCAATGAATAGGCAAAGCACAGAGGATTTTTAAGGCAGTAAAATACTCTCTGGGATATTATCATGATGGATATAGGTTGTTATACATTTTTCTAAACCTGAAGACTGAATACCACCAAGAATACACCCATATGTAAACTATGGACTCTGGAAGGTAAAGATGTGTCAATGTAGGGTAATCAGTTGTACCAAATGTATCATTCTGGTGAGGGATGTTGCTCATGGAAGAGGTGATGCATGCGTTGGGGCAGAAGGTAGATGGGAAATCTCTGTACCCTCCTCTCAATTTTATTGTGAACCTAAAACATCTCTGAAAAAAAGGGAGAAGGCTATGGGCTAGTTAACATTTTAAATAACTGAAATTATGACATGACACTGTCTTCTTACTGCTTAATATCAGGCAGAGCACCATTAGGACTCATAAACAGAAAGGCATCAGGGACGTGGACAATGACAGCATTGATGAATCTCTTGGAACTTCCCACAAAGCATACAATTTCTGAAAGACTTAGTAGTCGTTTACTTATATTAATATTAATAATAATGAATATCAGCGTTATTTACTTACACAAATTTAACCCAAGGAAGGCTGAGTTTCTCTTCCTCTTTGAGAACTCTTCCCATGTAATTCATCATTAGTAGCTAACAAATAAACCTACTTATTTCTATCTCTCTTTTCATCAGATGGAAGAACAAAGCTTTTTGGTTTTTCTGGGAACCCTCTAAGAAATCAAAAGTGAGTTTGAGGCATAAAAGATATTCTAAAAGGCTTATTTAACTTTTTCTATATTTAGGATCTGATGTGGGCAAGATAGAAATTAAAGAAGTGATCAGAGGAGAAGTGAACACTTGATTAAGATGGGATTATAGGTACCTGAGAAACAATATTTGGTTATATATTTAATCAAAATGTCAATAAAACATTTTAAAATAAGAAAAAGAAGGTAACATGATTATAAAGAATCTTAGTTCTTTTACAAGAAAGGAAAGAGAAACCTTTGTTCTTATGTTCTTTCTTAAATACTCAGGAATATAATAAAGTCAGCCTCAAGTACAGAAAATTATTCTGGTTAGACACAGAATCTCTGCCATCCAGAAAGTAAAGAATAATCTTTCATATCGTAGGCAAAGGCAATAGGTAATAAATTAAGGAAGAAAAGCCATCAAAATTGAAAACATTTTGCTAAGATTTTTAACAAATTTTCTAACTGTTTTTCAAACTTAGGTATTCTAAATCAGGTCAAATAAAATTTACTTTCCAAATTTTGTCTTTTATTAGCTCCTTCATATTGTGGAACAAACTGACATTTAAGACAGCATTTGGGTATTAAGAAGGGCACGTATTGCATGGAGCACTGGGTGTTATATGTAAACAATGAATTATGGAACACTTCATAAAACTGAAGATGTACTATATGGTGACTAACATAACATAAAAAAAAAAAAAAGAGTTTAAGGGCTCCACAAGGCCAGCACCAATTTCTATATTAAGATATCATTAACATGCATGTGTTCATCATTGCTCTCTCTTTTTTTTTTTAAAGATTTTATTTATTTATTTGACAGAGAGGAGAGAGTAGGCAGAGAGGCAGGCAGAGAGAGAGGGGGAAGCAGGCTCCCTGACAAGCGGAGAGGCTGATGCGGGGCTCGAATCCCAGGACCCTGAGATTATGACCTGAGGCGAAGGCAGAGGCCTCAACCTACTGAGCCACCCAGGTGCCCCATCATCATAGCTCTCTTTAAATAAATCAATAAACATGTAAAAAAATTCCATTGTATGGATGCACTTTAATTTAATCACTTTTTAATAAGCATTTTGTTGTTTCTTTTTTTTTTGCTAAACAATGTGTTTATATATGTATGTACATACATATAACATATATATAACTTTGAACATTGTGAGTACAGCTAAAGAACAAATTCTTAACATTGAAATTGGAAGGTCTAAATTGCCTTTCAAAAATGATTGTGCCAACTACATTCCCACAAGTAGGGAATGAAAATATTGCCTTCACCCTGTACCTTCACTTGCACAAGAGAGAGGTCGTCAGGTTTAACCTTTGCTGCTCTGAAAAGTAGAAAAATATCTATTTGAATTTCTCTATTCCCTGTACATATTATAGATTTTTTTCCCCTAAAATCTGTTGACATTTGTTGCTATTTTAGATTGCGGCGTGTTTTTTTTGCCTTTTTATTACTAAATTATATAGGCTCTTCATAATATTTTTAAAAGTTGGCCCTTTTGTCATAAACATTACAAATATTTTCTGCATTTTAAAATTATCTTTTAAGTTTTAATGGTATGCATCTCACTTAAGAAGTCATATGGCCTTTTTTTACTTAATCTTTTGTTCGTGGCATCAGTGTTTATCTTGTTATTCCACCATATTCTTATCTGTAAAAAGAATGGATTGCTATAAAAGCGCCAAGGTCCTTTCTGGACTTCACAGTATTCTGGATATTTTTTTAAGAAATGACAATAGAATGCATTAGCACAATTACAGGCCTTTCACAGATTTCTTAGTGACAGTTTAATCATGCTCTTTAGTTATGATTAATAGGTAACTGACAAATAAGTCCAATTCATAGTTATTTTTTCTCTGCCATTCAGAATAAGGTCTGACAAGGGACCCTAGCTGTTCTCAGGTGTGTTTAAAAAAAAAAAAAACAACCAAACCCCCCCCCCCAAAAAAAACAAAAAAAACCTTCCTGATGAAAAGTGAAGGTTGTGGAGCGATTACCCTAAAAGAATAAGTTGGGGTGTTATTTCCTCTTTTTCTCAAAGAAGACCAGATTTGGGGCATGCAAAAAATAAAGGGATTTGAAACTTGAAACCAATCTAACACTATACCACCCATCAAGTATAGCGATGTTTAAGCAATGGAAGTCGGAGTTTTTATGCCACAGTTTCCTCGGGAGGGAAGAGGAGCATGGGTGCCTACCAGATGGTGTACTATGGATAAATGTCAGAGCCATAGAAAAGGAGCTTTGGAAACACTTCCCTTTCCTAGACACCTAATCAATCCAGAAGGACTCCCTGGACAAAAGCAAGCATACCTCTGCATGCAGGCGTTCATTCATCTGTTAACTCCATAATAAGTGCCCTCTTTGTTTCCTGTGCTATATGAAGCCAGGGGCTGCTGCAATCACTAAATACCTAATGCCATCCAGTCCAGATATGTAAATAACTAAGCAACATAAAACAAGCTGCAATTTCTTTAGTAACAGTGGTTTAATAGGCTGGGGTACGTGAAAGAACAGAAAAGAGCACCAAAATGTCAGGACAAGAACTGTCCTCTTCAACCCCTAGATCTGTAGCACCAGCCCCAAGCCCCGCACAGGGAGGCTAGTCAATGAAAACTTGTTAGGGTTTCTTGTGGGGAATACTCATGTCGCTGGTGACTTTATGAAAAATGAGTGGGATTTTGACTTGTGAATTTTGGTAGTAAAAACCTTCAATGCATAGGGAACAGAACAGGAAAGGCACAGAAGCGTGAGGTTAAAAAAAATAACTTTTGGGGCGCCTGGGTGGCTCAGTGGGTTAAAGCCTCTGCCTTTGGCTCAGGTCATGATCTCAGGGTCCTGGAATCGAGCCCCGTATTGAGCTCTCTGCTTTGCAAGGAGTCTGCTTCCCCTTCTCTCCCTCTGCCTGCCTCTCTGCCTACTTGTGATCTCTCTCTCTGTGTGTCAAATAAATAAAATCTTAAAAAAAAAAAACTTTAGAGAAGAAATGAAAGTTAAAACATGGTAAGGTGCTAAGAACACAGCTAAGGGCGCTGACCATGCACTGAATGCTAAGTGCATCATGTGGCTTGACTTGTTTAATGCTTCGGGCAATCCTACTAGTGAAGCACCATTTTCATCCTTAGCTGAGGGACGAAGAGACTGAGGTACGGAGAGGTGAAGTCAACTGTCAGGCTATGTTCTGAACCTGGACTACATGGTTCTCCATAAAGAATTTAGAGAGTCAGCAGAGGAAACGTATAGTGAAAGAATAGCCTCTTCCCTCGACAGAGGAGCAGGGGCTGCCAGAAGACGTGGTTATTTTGAGCATTAGCAAAGCAGCCTGGTTAGTGCAGCAGGAGATGATTCCAAGAACAAGTTGGTAAAAAAACAAAAAAAACAAAACAAAACAAAAAAACCTTAGCAATCTCAAAGTGGAGGGAGGCGGGGAGCCACGGGGTGTAGGGGGTGTGAAGGAGAACAAAGGCAGGGCCCAGAAATGGAGTGGGGAGTTTTCCTATTGACAGTGCCCAGAAGCCTGTTTTCACTGATTCTTAAACCCCCTTCTGATGTGGGTGGGGCTCTTCTCCATCAGCCTGACTGGGCAGGCACTGGGCTCAGTAGCCACGGAAGGGGGGGGTGGGTGGAGAAGGCAGGCCTGGCACCCCCTGGTTCCCAGGCTGTAAGTGTGGAAGAGAAGTGCTCTAGTCGATGAGCCAGGACACCTCACAGGCCTGTGAGCACCCTGGCTCTGCCTTGTGATACTTGTGTGGCCTTGGGAAGGTTGCTGAACCTCTCCCAGGCTTATTTGCCTCTTATAAAATGGCAGTAATAATACCGCCTTCCACATAGGAATATCAGTTTATACTTCAAAAACTGTAACCCATTATACAACAACTAGCTGTTGTAAAGGGGAGAGAGGATAAGGGACTTTTAAGAGCTCATACAGTGCTTTTGTTACTTACCCACTGTTTTCCTTGTGTTCCTCAGAATTGATAACACCCTATCGGTTCTCCTATAGCCTGCCTCTTGGGTGCATGGGTATCCCAGCTAGGTACAGACATGAAACACAACATTCCAGGGATGGCAAGCCTGCCTCACAATGCAGCTACAGATTAATTACGTCTTTTGGAGAGACTTGTTGGCTGTATTTGCTGCCGAGGCTTCCCCTACCATCTACTCCCCAAGCATCCACTGGGCCATCCTGTAAAGAAGGCTGCCCTGATCCGCATGCCCATAAAGCAAATGCCTTGCCAACTTGGCAGCCTAGAAATAGTCCAAGCAGAAGGCAGGTCCCTGGAGCTTTAGGAATGAACAGCAGATTGCTTGCCTGCTGGTGATTGCAAGGCTGAAGCTTGCTCAGAAATACAGAAATCCCAGGGTTATAGAAGGAGGTGAGTTCAGAAGCCAGAGAAATGTCTTAAAGTCTGCTCTAGGAATCAGATGGGATGGCAGAGGAGGGCGTGGCTGTTTCTTGGTATCTTTTCTTATTGTTGGATTATAACCAGTTTTAACAACGTTCCCTGTTTGTTTTCTAAAGCAGAAGAATTAATTCCCTAGAACAGGGAACCATTAAAAAAACAAACAAACAGGGAACCGTTATAGTATCAGAGTTATACGTACCCATATTCCCATGGCTGATTTTGTCGTTACTATTATTTTTCAATTAATCCCTTACATCAGTCGGCTTTGGTTAGACCAACTGTAGGTTTCTCTCTCTCTCTCTCTCTTCCTATAAATCTTGAGCTCCTTGAAGACAGGGTCTATGTATTGACCATCTCTACCATCCAGCATAGAGTCTAGCACCTAACACAGACCCTGGGACATAGGACACCTTCATTAAATACTTATTAGACTAAAGCGTGGTATGAAAATTCTAAGGCAGGGAGCCATCTGCTGGGCCATCTATAACATTTTGTGGAGGAGTAAAATATTAATCCAAGGGAATTGAACTGTACCCTATTAGCTGATGAAGAAGCCCTGTACTATAATAACCTAAAGAATGTTCCTCCTACAATGTGGGACATCTCCCAACTCTTTGCGGGATTAATTTGTTTTAGTACTAGGGGAATTAAATTGCTTAAAGTATTGATAACTTAAAAATCCCAAATGAAAGAGGATAAAGAAACATGAGTTGTCATCATTTTTGCTGAATTTTTAAATCTGAAAGAGAATGCCAAGATCAGTCTGAACCCCTCGCTTTACAAATAGGGAAGCCAGGGACCAGAGATGGTGACCTGCTCAAGGACACAGTTTTCTACAAAGTAGAGAGAAAAGTATTTCAAGGTCTTGTGGTGCTAAGCAGGAGGTCCCAGAGACAGAATGGAATTTTTCAACATGACAGGGGGATATTTAACCAGGGAAGACAGAAGCAGCGTGACTATAGGAAGGTCCTCACCAAAATTATTTAGAGAGCCAAAGGTCAGAATGGCTGAAATAGCACCAAATATTAGGTCTAGGGGATGGACAGAGCTATAAAATAAGTCAAAAGGCTGGAAATCAGAAGACTAGGAGGCAATGAATCATGTGATTAAGATCGCAGATTTTAGCATAGACATGCTTCATTTTGAATCCCCAGGCTGCTACATCTAGCTCCATGATTCCTGGCAAGCTGCTTACTGTCCCTTAAGCCTTCCTTTTCTCAGCCATAAAATTCTGCTAAAATTAGTAGTTATCTGAAGTTGTAGCTTTGATAATATATTTTTATAAATGTATATGAAAGTTCTTAGTGCACATTTATAAGACAAAGTCCTTGCCATTAAGACGCTTGCATTCTAGAAAGGGAAAAGACAAATAAACCAGGAAATAGAGAAACAAACACAAAATTCAATTAAGCACTATACTATGATATTAAATATGTATTTTAATAAAGAATTACTTGGAAAATTACCAGTTTAAATAGACTGGCTTCTCTGAGGAAATGAGCTATAAGATAACACTGGGCTTGTGAGAAGTCAGCCAGAAAATACTTTTGGGAAAATACTTAAGGAAGTGAAAAGAACAAACCCAATGTCCCATGGCAGGAAAGAGCTTGGCTTGTGTCAGAGAAACCAACAAAGCAAAAGATGGTGTTTTCAATCTTACATCCGTAGGGAACCTGGTGCAAGATGAGGCTTAAGAGATAGGCAGAAATCAGCAAAGGCCTAAGAACAGTGGAAGGATTTTGAATGATTTTATCAGGGTACTGAAATAAATCTAAGATCATTGACATTTTCTAAAGTTATCCTGACTACTGGGATAAATGGATTGTTGGGGCCAGAACTTCATTAGGGACCTGAATTACTCTATTGCATTAGTCCAAACAAGAGATCATAGTGATTTCAACCAGTTGGGTGATGACAGAGTTTTTGTGAATGAGACTGAGCTCACATGTATTTGAGAGGTAAAACCAACAGGATGTGTCACTGGACCAGATGATGATATAAATATATCCAATGCTAAAAAGAAAAAAAGTGAAATCAAGATGACTCAGGATTAGGAGCATTAGGGAAGACAGGGGGGCCATTACTGAAGTAGAAAAGACTAGGGGAGAAATGAATTTAGTAAAGAAAACTGAATCAAGAGTTCTCTTTCGGATATATGAGGGTCCTTTTTGGATATCACAATGAGATATTGAAGAGAGGCTGCCAAGTCTCTTGGAATATATATACTCCAAGGATCTTGGAGTATAGAACTCAAAAGAAAGAAAAAGGTTGGAGACATATATTTGGTCATCTTTAGCTTATAGGCATTATTTCACATGATGGAAGTGGAAAAGATCACCCTGGCTCTCACAATAAATAGAGAAGAAAAGCCACAGTCTGGCAAACCCGATGAGTGAATACAGGTGAGTCAGCAAGGAAGGATGAGAATCACTGGCCAATGAGGGAGGAGAGAAACAAGGATAATAAATCATAAAAGCTATGTAGGCCAAAAAAAAAAAAAAAAGGAGAAGAAGAGAACAAATGCATCATGTGCTCTTAAAAGATTAATACAGTGGGGAGAGCTCTCTCTGAGAGAAACAGTTACAGTAGAATGGGACCAGGTTAAGGACCATCAGGAACCAGATTAAGTGGGTTCTAAACAACTTTTTGAAAGCTTTTGACAAAAGGAGCAGAGAGATGGGAACCTGGGAAGGGGATAAGGGACCAAAGGAGAAACTGAAACTTCTTATTTCTTACTAAAAAGAAAGGATCTTATGTGCTACTGGAAATGAAAAACTACAGAGAAAGAGACATGTTAGTGAGAGAGAAAATCTGCTAGAGAAAGTTTCTTGAGATTTGAGGTTCAACGCCCAGTAGGCCTTTGCAATGACTAGGGATGGGTCTCCGTTTATGCCTGAATGGACATAAAAAGTAGATGCATGTGTGTTTGTAAACTTGGTGTTGGAAAAATTAGGGCCTTCTGATTCAATTACTTCCATTTTCTCACTGAAATATGAGAAGAGGTCACCAGCTCTCACTAGGGTAAGGGTTGACTGGAAGGATAAGGAAGAATTTGTGGAAGATTTGAGAAAAAATATTAAATAAGTTATTCTTAACTTAGTCATTCAATATAGCAGCAGCCTGCTGACTTAAAGAAACATGCTAATAGGACAATAGGTAAGAAATAAAACCTAAGTTTCATTAATCTCTGCTGAATATTCTGCAAGCCATTTCCATTTACACTCTCTTTCTTAAAACTTAAAGTAACTATTTATTATCCCATTTTAAGAAGCTTGAAAACTGAGGCCCAGAATGACCAAATATTTCAGAACTCCTAACTGATGGAAATAAGATTTTGAATTTAAAAATTTCACTCATATGATGTGAAAATCCCTATTTCTCAGTTCTATCATCATACCAACAAGGAGGTCACATCAGAAACACGATCTGTAGGGTAATAGATTAGTTTGCTAGGGCTCCCATGTACATAGCACAAGAGAAATATATTTTCCCAAAATTCTGGAGGCTAGAAGTCTGAGATCAAAATATTGACAAGGCTGGTTTCTCTCTCCTTGGCTTGTACATGTCTGTCTTCTCCCAGTATCTTCATATGGCTTTCCCTCCCTACATGTCTGTGTCCGCATTTTGTCTTCTTATAGAAAAGACACCAGTTATATTGGATAAGGACCAACGATTACATTTTAACTTAACTATCTCTTTAAAGACCATATCTCCAAGTGCAGTCACATCCTGGGGTGCTCAGGATTAGGAATTCAACCTATAAAGGGGGCCAGGGGTGGCATAATTCAGCACATAACAGATGGTGAGGATGAGAGTCAAACTGCAATAGAATGAAAATAGGATAGAAATTGAAAAACATCAACTGAGACCAAGCTTTTAATAATGTGATAACAAAATAAAATAGGATAGCAAATTGTTTGAAAAAAATTTAGAAAAAGTGTTTTGGAATGGCTTTTTTTTTCTTTTAACAATAAGAGATCCATGACTAAATTTATAACCTCAGAGAAATTTGCTTAGGAAACGGGAGGGGGGGGAAGCATTAAATGTGAAGCACACTGAAATGCTTTAAAAAGTAAACTATGAAAAAAGATATATGGCTTTGATTCTAAAAGATCATTCTCTGGGGAAATATATCCCATATTTTTCTCCAAAGAAAAAACTAACCAAAGGATGATAACTGATGTATAAAATATTTATAAAATGCTATCATGAGAATCTCATTTGTCAAATTTTTCATAAAATGTCTTTTTATCATATGACTTTGTTTTATTATGTTACTTTAGATGATACAAGGGTTTCTGGAAATATCAAAACAAAATATCTGCACATAGGATTGGCAAAGGAGAGAACAGAGAAAACTGAGGGTGTGCACTATAAATGTTATTTCTAGCCTGGAGTCAAGAAGGCCTAAGATAACTATTATCATGTACGAAATGTCACAAGATCTACAAATAACAATGAGGATGAGAATCTGTTGGAAACTCAGGAAAAACACATTACTAAATCTAAGAAGTCACAATGGCAGTAATAATGAAAGGAGTTTTCTGTAGCTGTATCCTTATACAAAGCAATCTATCAGGAGAAAGTTACATATATTTATCATTTTTTATTATTATGTTCAATTAGCCGACATATAGTACATCATTAGTTTTTGATGTAGTGTTCAACGGTTCATTAATTGCATATAACACCCAGTACTCATCACAACACATGCCCTCCTTCATACCCATCACCCAACTACCCCATCCCTCCACCCCCTCTCCTTTCTGTAATCCTCAGTTTGTTTCCCAGAGTCCAGTCTCTCATAATTTGTCTCTCTCTCTGATTCTTTCCATTCAGTCTTCTCTCCCTTCCCCTATGGTCCTCTGGGCTCTTCCTTATGTTCCACATGTGAGTGAAACCATATGATAACCGTCTTTCTCTGTTTGACTTACTTCACTGAGCATAATACCCTCTAGTTCCATCCATGTCAATGCAAATGGTGGGTATTCATCCTTTCTGATGGCTGAGTAATATTCCATCGTATATATGAACTATATCTTCTTTATCCATTTGTCTATTGAAGGGCATGTCGGCTCATTCCACAGTTTCAGGATAAAGTTATGTATATTTATCAAAAGAGAAAAAGGTTTTGAGAAAAGTGCCTTTCCCTCAAGAAAAAAAGCAGTAAAGCCCCTTTAATTTCAGTGAGAAAAAAGACAGCCCTACAAGCTTCCAGATTTGTCTTAGTGGCTTTCTTCCAGTGTCAGCACAGCATGGAAATTGGTGGCAGAATTTTTAGTCCTTTCCCAGAGGTGGCTAATCCTTTCCTGGCAATAGGGCAGGGACCTGGGTAGAGGTGCAAATGTTTTCCCCCATTTCCCAGCAGCCAATGTCCTTTCCTCAAATCGAAGAAGGATCTGTGACCTGAGCAGGTTTTCTGCCTGTCCCATAGCAGCCAGTTAACATCCTGTGCTCTTAGAGCCCAGAGCACAGACAGGTCCTCCAGGGACATCTCCAGCAACTCAGAGCTCAGCAGGGCCAGTGTGTCTTTTCTTGGGTCTCCCAGTCTTTCCAACAGGTTTCCAGGGGAGCCTGTGGAAAAGAGCTGATAAGTGGCCATGTACTGTCCTCATGTCTTGCATTCTCAGGAATCAGAAACAACCCGTTTGTTAAAATTTCAGTTCTGAAAAAAAAAATTCAGTTCTGGGGTCCCTGGGTGGCTCAGTGGGTTAAAGCCTCTGCCTTCAGCTCAGGTCATGATCTCAGGGTCCTGGGATCGAGCCCCGCATCGGGCTCTCTGCTTAGCAGGGAGCCTGTTCCCCTCTCTCTCTGCCTGCCTCTCTCCCTACTTGTGATCTCTCTCCTCTGTCAAATAAATAAAATCTTAAATAAATAAATAAATAAAATTTCAGTTCTTTCCTCCTTACCCCTTTTACCCCTTCCTCTCATATTCTGGTGAGCTGAAACAGTTCATATTTCCTGTCTCTCCTCAGCATGTCTTGCCATGCGTTGTAATCAGTTTGCCTGCTTTCACTGTGATGCTAGCTCCCTGAGGAGGCAAAAATGTGACTTTTAAAATTAAGACTTATTTTTATCGTTAAATCGGGAATGATGTACTCTGGTGATGTTTTTAGCTCATAAGTGGAAGCAGAGCTGATTGATGACAAGTATTAATTTTCTCCTCTCTTCTCAGTCGAGAAGGAAGGCAATCCTAGTGTTAGTGGTAAGTGTCAGGATGAAAGTAATCAACCAGAAACCTTGGGGTAAACATAGGGAGTGAGGAATGGATCTGGAGAGAGACTGAAGTAATAGCTAAGACATAAAAGAATGTTCAGATGCTGATACAGAATTGATCCAAGGAACTGCTAACTAGGAGTGTGTAAACCTAAGAATCAAAGTTCACAAGTAAGTGTCAGAGCTCAAATCTGAAGAAAGAAGGAAAGGCTCCAGAGCTGCTATGGTCCCATTTTCCATCCAGAATAACTCCCGTGCTGCATTGTTACTACTGTGGGACTGACTTTGAAGAGCTGAGCTTCCCTTCTTGGCCAGTCTTGTGGATATATGCAGAGGCAGAACACAAAAGAAAAACAGAAATTCTGTTATTCTGAAGAGCGGTATTTTACTTGCGTTCTGACCTTTGGCATCATGCAACTGCCACATGTGGTTCAAAAATTACATCCATAGGGGGCGCCTGGGTGGCTCAGTTGGTTGAGCGACTGCCTTTGGCTCAGGTCATGATCCCGGAGTCCCGGGATCGAGTCCCATGTCGGACTCCCGGCTCTGCGGGAAGTCTGCTTCTCCCTCTGACCTTCTCCCCTCTCATTCTCAGTCTCTCTCTCTCTAATAAATAAATAAAAAATCTTAAAAAAAAAAAATTACATCCATAGGTCACTGTATCATCAGGATGCAGTGTGAACAAGAAAGCCAAGAGTGTAGGTCTGCAAGTGTGGCTACTGAGTACTTGAAATTTTGCTAGTACATCTCAGGTATGCAATCATCAATTTTAATTTAAAAATGGGTATGTGCTTCTGTTGTTAGAGACCTTATATGTTTGGAAAAACTTGAGTATCTGAATAGATGTTTTTACCTATAAAATGTATGCAATCTAAGTACACATTATTTCTGATTCTCTCCTACGTCTTGTCTTCAAAGTATACTTTTTAGTCATTGTCTTAGTTTTTCTTAACTTTGTCTAAAACAAAAATTTGACCCATGAACCATTAGCCAAGAAAAACTTTTTTCTAGTTTATTATCAAAAATTGAATATCATAGTCTATATTGAATAGTCTGTACACGAAAAACTAAAGCGTAAAATTGAATATTATTGATAACCCTTGTGTGGAATAAGAAGAAAGATGTTAAAAAAGATGTTAGTTAATATGTCAAAATATATGGACATAGATAGACACAAAAAAGTAGGGCATATATAAAAATAACCTAGAATAGACAGGGAAGAAAACACGCAGAGCTGCTGCTGCCCTCATTTCCCTAACAGGTGATAATGCCTTGTTGTTATTTATAATTTTTTTCCACTGCCCATAATGCGTTCTGTTTGCCCTGAGCCAGTATCTCAGCTAGCCAAAGCTCTTTACCTAGTGCATGACCCCCAACTTTTATTCCTAGAGTATGTGAATTCTAAATTACTTCATCTTTCTTTGGTTTCTAGAGTCTTCCATTAAATTTTACCACTGAATATAGAAATGCTAAAAACTCCCCAGTGAATGCCCTTCCATAGTCTTTCCCGCACTATTGTGTAGCAGCAACCCAAACATACCTTGATAATCAGGATCAATTGCATCACTCTGTGGAGTATAGTATTCCTCTTTCTTATACGTGTGCTCAATGGCATAGAGCATCTAAAATACCCTTCAATTAAACTTCCAATCCAATGCAATATTTCTATGTAGCTATGGGGAAGCAGTTCTTCTACCTTGGAAAGTTATTGTCTGAAAACCAGACAATCTCAAAATTATGGTTATAGGGAAAAAAGTTATGTAAGTGGGTTGTAAAATGCAATTGTGAAGGAACCATTCCCATTTCCACTCTTCCTTCCAGTGCCTGTAAGGATGCACATGGGAGAAATATTACTCAGTAATTCAAAACATGTACTGCCTTTGTAGGACAGGACCTCAGTTCTTCAGGATGTTTTCTCCCTCAGGTACCTCAACTGAATCCTCAGTGGTCAATCCACTATTTTATTAAGCCAGTAGCTTTTAGGTGATGGGGTGCATAGTAAAACTAGTGAATTCCACAGGAAATAGCACAATTGTGCGTTGCTTTTCCTATAAAATGAGTTCTGCAGTCAGAAACAATGTTGAGTGGAATAATGTGATAATAAAGAAACATCATCTGGGTCCATGGGTGGTGGTGCTGGCAGATCATTATCCACAAAGAAAACAAATCCATATACAGATATTCATGTGTTTTGGTGAAAGAAGTTTCTGTATGCTTTGTGATGATAGAAGTACATTGTAATCAATGTACCAAGTGAGTGAACTATTTCCTGCTCCAAAGGCATGGTGTTTTATCTGAATCTCATACACCAGAGGGTATTAACAGAATCTCATATACCAGAGGATATTAACAGATTTGGCACTCCCTCGTGGTGGTAGCTTAGTCAGCCTTTTTGAGAAGGAAAGCTATGTCATTGAATCCATGCCTAGCCTCCAGCTTTGTCACTATGAAAACTTTGCTTATGGGTTTTTTGAGCAACACTGTTGCAACTTGGGGAAGATGCTGAATGCCATCAACAGAATGTATAGCTTATTACCAATAATAGAAAGGTCTGTGAGACATTTGGATCTGCATCTGGGTCTGTGAGACAATAGCTTAATAATTGCCAGATGTTCTAAATATAAAATTCTATTATTCTAATAGGATCTATTTTTCCCTTTAATATAAATTCACTCAGAGACACCTCCCTTAAGAATTCTTTCTATGGAGAAAGGCAAGGAAATTATTTTTGAAAATATCTTGTACTTCCTTTCAGATGGGCAGATCCCCAAAACTTTGGGAGGTGTGATCAATCAGAAACTCCTTCCTATTTGCATACTAGTTATCAAGAAGGCCTCTCACTTCAAAGAAGGGCAGTATACATTTTTTGAGGAGAAAATAAAAAGCTACTTTACTCAAGGACCTAAGAACTGAAGACAAATACTTTCACCTACTTCTCGACCATGTCCTCCACAGTTGAATAGAATCATTGGGAATGATTGAGTTCTCCATCCTAAGTGGAATCCTTAGGAATATGTCCCCCTTCAAGGGGCCTTTGTGAAAATTATCTTTTCCTTTGAAATTTCCCATCAGCTTTTTTCTTCCCTCCGCACCTGCCAACTAAGCTTCTAGCAACCCTTCAAACTCCAGCTCAAACATTTCTTGTTTTCCTTCCCTTCAGAATTGATCACTTCCTCCTTCTTTCTTATACTTATCTCTATCCTAGTGTCTGTTAACATTGCATATTCCTATTTGTCTTCCCTTCCTGACTGTGGGCACTTTTAAGTTCGGGGACCAGTATTTCTGAGGTCTTTTTGTGCAAGAATCAGTGCAGTTACTACAAAATATTTGTTGAATTTTGAATGGACACTTCAAGTTTGGGGATAAACAAAAAATGACTCTTGATTGCAGATGGAGAATGTGCCAAATATAAGGCTTCTGTCCCATGCAGAGGATGGCCAGATATCATACTATTAGCTGCAGCCAAAAGGGATAGTCTATTTGGAAACTAAAATTGTCCACTCAAAGAGGTTTACATTGGGATAAGATACTCAGTGTTCAAAGAAGTTTTATTTTGGTAGATAGGGACTAATTCTAGAAGGACTTCACAAATAGGATAATAAGCTAGTAATCCAGGTCAAGAAAAAACATGGCTGAAAAGAAGCAGCACAGTTATTGGAATGTACGCAAGTGGTGGTCAGTCCATGATCAACGAGAACTTAGGTACTGTCATGGTAGTCTACCAATCCTTTCTACTGAGATCACAATTAGTCCTCAAAACTGGTACATGCCTGAACCTGGGATGGATATTAAGCAAAATGTGGGTGAAAAGGGCGTGCAGAGGCTCAAAAAATAAGTCAGGGCTTATTTACTTTGTTACTAATTAAGTGTACAATAAGAACACTGTTTTTCTTCAATCCATTCAATATCCATCCACCTAAGTTTTGCTTTTATTTGTCTATTTATTCACTATCTGGATCATAATTTCATGGGCGTTTCCTCCAATATGTTCTGTGATGCACAGCATCAAATGTGCCAGATAAAGTGACACTTAAATCTTCATTTTTTTTCTAATCTAATACCTAACTTTAGAGTTGTCTCATTTTTCACACTGAAGCACCCCCAACTTATTTCACTGTTTTTCATTTTTCACATTTTCCTTTGGCCAGATGTTGACATATAGGTGATGGAAGATTTTCCTTATTTTTCTCTTAAAAATTAGTTAGTATATCCATCAGACTAAAAATTTAGTTAGTATATCCAACGGACTTCTGGCAAAGAAATCAATTTTTTGTGTGTTTTGCTTGATTTCATACAGAGAGCTAATATGAAGATAATTTTTCCTCTTCAGTGCCTTCAAGATATCAAGTATTATAATTCCTCAAGTTATAAATAGTAAAATAAACAAAAACACAATTTTTCTCATCTGTGTTTGGGTAGAACCCACCTGAGATGATTTTTTATCTTTCACCATAGCAATCAATATGTACCTCATTGCCACAATGTTACACCCTCAAAATGAATTAATAGACATAAAAATTAATATTGTGAAAGCAATTAGAGAAATCTCTTGAGATATTTGTTTTCACCAAAAAAAGCAACTGCACTCTGTTAATTTTATGAGGAACATGAACGGATTATTTTTTTAAATCAATGATCCAGTCCCACTCAGCTTGGGATACTTAATACATTCTATTCAATGTCTACCTCACTCATTTTCTAAATCAGACCTGAAAGAAAAGGTAATCTACTATGAAAGTGGTTCTCAGACCTTGTTATAGAAGCCTATGAGATGCTTTTAAAAAATACCCAGGTACAGGGCCCCCACAGACACACAGATTCTTATCTAAAAAATTGAGAGGCCTGAGACTCAGCATGTTAATCAATTGAGAATCATTGTGTTCATGCCCACAATCAATGGGTCTAGAATTAACAACTTATATATAACCACAGATGTGCTGAAAGTGAATTCTAAGAACACAGATACCCATCAGTTATCTTAACCTCTTCTCTGCACGGCTAGACTTCTTTCTTTCAAGCTTAGCATTCCTCTTTTCATTTGAAAGTTAAATTCTGCCCTGTTGTGAAGGAACTTGGCTAGGACACTAGTATCTTGCCTAACTCTTCTAAGCTCCTTTTCCAAGAAGGTTGACACTACTTAAACCTCTATTACTGATAAAGAAATGCCAAACAGAACACCTAAAACTCAGCACCCATCCATCCCTGAACCATAGATTTCACACTAAATTAGGTTCTTCTGTAAAAACAATTAATGATTAACACCAAATATGACTACACTGAAGTATGTAATGTAGCTCAATTTTGGAAAAAAGGTCATTCTTATGAAGAGATGGAAGAAAGAGGACCAAGGAATGAGTTTTCAAGGCCTGTGAGTTCAAGTAAGCTGAAGTCAAACCAGAGTCCATCACGTCCTTTTGAATGCTCATGTTTAGATCCCTGGATTCCCTATTCAGTGGCTTATCTACCCAAGGCCAGGACAATTTCCTAGACTCACCTTATTTGTGACTCTACATCTCTATCTCCAGACTGTCATTCTATCAATTTCCCAGCATGTCTGCTGGTCAATCCTTAATGAGTAATAAAGAGAAGTATTCAGGACTTCTTAAAATATATTTCACTATTGTTACACTGAACGTCTTCTAATGTTAATTAAAAACCATTTTCATTATGTGAATCTATTATTCCCTTTTGCTAGGAGATCATATTACATTAATTGATTTTTGGATGTTAAACCAATCTTGAATTCTTGGGATAAATCCCACTTGATTGTTGTGTAAAATACTTTTTATATGTTGCTGTATTTGGTTTAGTAGAACTTTGTTGAATATTTCAAATTTATATTCATAATGAATGAAAAGTAAAAAGAAAGATTATACATAAAGGGGGAAAATCAGTCAATAGAAACTATGCCTAAGGGAGTCTAGATGTTATTTCTAGACAAATACTTTAATCAACTTTTTAAATATGTGCAATGAGCTAAAAGAAACCATGTATATAAAGCTAAAGGACACTATGAGAATGGCATCTTACTAAATAGAGGATATTAATAAGGAAATAGAAATTATTAAGAAGACTTAAATAGAAATAGAATCAAATAGAGCTAACGGTATAATAACTGGAATAAAATATGAATGAGAAGGACTTAACGGCAGATTTGAGTCAGCAGCAGAATCATTAAACTTGAAGGTCATACAACTGAGATTAATCTGTTTGACAGAGAGAAAAAAGGTGAATAAAAATGAGCAAAACCTAACAGACCTGGGGGACACAATCAAAGATACCAACAAATGCATAGTAAAGACCTCAGAAAAAGAGGAAAGTGAGAAGGAAGCAGAAACAATGTTTGAGAAAAAATACCTAAAACTTCCAAAACGTGATGGAAAACACTAATCTATATATACAAGAATATCAACAAACTCAAAGTAAGGTAAATGCAAAGAGATCCATCAATAGGCACATCATAGTAAAAATATTGAAAGCCAAAGACAAGGAGAAAAAGCAAGAATAGTGACTTACCACATAAAAAGGATCCCCAGTAAAATTAAATGTTCAATTCTCACCAGAAACTATGAGAGCCAAAAAATAGAGGACTGACATATACAACCTGCTGAAAGAAAATACTGTGAATCAAGAATTCTATGTCCATCAAAATAATCCTTCAAAAATGAAAGGGAAATTAAGACACTTCCCTGTAAACAAAATCTAAGATATTGCATTGCTAGTACACTTTCTCAAAAAGAATGCTAAATAAAGATGTTGGGGAAAGGTAACAACATAAGTAAATATAAATGCATTTTCAATTTGTAGCCCGTTTTTCTGTCTGATTAAAAGAAAAATTCATAAAGCAATAATTATAAACCCAGTAGGCATATACTATAGATACGTTTACTACAAGACAATACTGGCATAAAGATGAAGGAGTACTCTATAGGAGTTCCTCTATAGGAGGAAATATTTTGAATAATATTCAAATTAAGTTGGTATTAATTTGAAGTAGATTGTTATAAGATACCAATGGTAACCCCAAGGGCAATCACTAAGAAAATAACTCTAGATAGTATAGTAAAATAAATGACAAAAGAACTAAAAGGGTAACTAGAAAATATATATTTATCATAAGTGAGGTAAGCAACAAAAGAACTAAGAGACAAAAAAGACATAAGACATCTGTAGAAAAAATAGCAAAATAGCAGGAATAAAGACTTCCTTATTAGTAATTACATTAATGTAAATTGATTGAATTTTCTAATTAAAAGCAGAAATTGGCTAAGTGGATTAAAAAAACAAAAATGACCCAACATATGTTGTCTAAAAAACCCCACTATGGATACACATACACAAATAGGCTGAAAATAAAAGAAGGAAAAAAAATCATGCAAACAGTACTCAAAAGAGATCTGGAATAGCTACACTAATATCAGACTAAAAAAAAAGAGACTTTAAAACAAAAATTATTACTAGATACAAAAGAAGATATAATATCATAACAAAAGGATCGACCAATGAAAAAGACTTAACAATTATAAACATATATGCACCTAACAACAGAGTAACAGAATACATGAAACAAAAACTGACAGAAATGAAGGGAGAAATACACAATTTAACTGTAATGGAGACTTCAGTATCTGACTTTCAATAATTACTAAGCCAAACATCAGCAAAGGAAAAGATTTTAACAATACTACATACCAATGAGACCTAACAGATATATATTGAACACTCCATCTAAAAGCATCTAAAAGTTACTTCTATGCCTGATTATAAACCGAGTTTCCCCAAGTGGGCCCGACAAGATTTTAGCAAAGTTGTTCCTCCCTTGGATGAAGGTGGACGGAGCTTCCTATCTCAAATGCTGCACTACAACCCCAACAAGAGGATTTCGTCAAAGGCAGCTCTGGCTTACCCTTTCTTCCAGGATGTGACCAAGCCAGTACCCCATCTTCGACTCTGATGTCCTTCCCCCAGCCTCTACCCCAGGTCTCACCCTCTCTTCCAGCAGGAGCCTCATTTGGCTTGGCCCTGGGCTCTTTGCTCTCTGACCTGTCTGGCTACTTTCACACCCACCTCCCCCTCTTAGCCAGCCAACTCTAGGGATATAAGAGGTGGAGGGGAGAAACAGGTGAAAATGAAAGGAAGCGTCAGTATATACTATATAAGGTTTAGACCACAGTCAAGTGGTATTTATTCCAAAGATGCAAGGTTAGTTAACTATATTACAATCAATGTACTACACCATATTAATATAATGAAAGGAAAAAAAATCACACGATCATTTCAATAGATGCAGCAAAAGCAGACATTCTTTCATGAAAGAATAACTTATGAAACTAGGAATAAAAGGAAACTTTCTCAATTTGATGAAGAACATCTATGAGAAGGAACAGCTAGCATCACACTTAATGGTTAAAAACTGAAATCATGGGGCACCTGGGTGGCTCAGTGGGTGAAAGCCTCTGCTCAAGTTATGATTTTGGGGTCCTGGGATCAAGCTTTGCATGGGGCTCTCTGCTCAGCAGGAATCCTGCTTCCCCCTCTCTCTCTCTGCCTGCCTCTCTACTTGTGATCTCTCTCTCTCTGTCAAATAAATAAATAAAATCTTAAAAAAAAATAACAAAACTGAAATCATTTCCCCCAAGTTTAGGGACAGGACAGGTTTGTTTGTCTTTGCCACTTCTATTTAGCATTATAATGAAGGTTTCAGCTAGGGCCATTAGGCAAGAAAAAGGATAAAAATTGTCCAAACTGGAAAGAAAGGAAAACCATCTCTAGGTACAGATGACATGGTTTTATATAAACAAAACCCTAAAGAACCTACCCCACCCAAAAATTATGGGGGTAAAGCTAATGAAAGAAGTTCTGTAAATTTGCAGGATATAAAATCAATATACAAAAATATATTGAATTTCGGGGCACCTAGGTGGCTCAATTAGTTAAACATCTGACTCAATTTCTGCTCAGGTCATGATCTCAGAGTCCTGAGATCGAGCCCTGTATCACTGGGGTCTGTGCTCAGCAGGGAATCTATTTCTCTCCTTCTCCCTCTCTTTGCCCCTCCCCCTCCTCTCTGTTTTTCTCTCTCTCTCTTAAAAATAATAAATAAATAAATAAATAAATAAATAAATAAATGCTTTTTAGAAATTGTCTTGCTATACCCTAGCAATAAATAGTCTGAAAATTAAATTAAGAAAATAATTCCAGTTGCTATAGTATCAGAAAGAATAGAATGCTTAGGAATAAATTTAAACAAAGAAGCAAAAGACTTGTACACTGAAAGCTACAAAACTTGAATGAAATTAAAGAAAATCTATTTAAATGGAAAGACACCCCTTTCATGAACTGGAAGACTTGTTAAAATGTCAACACTTCTCAAAATAATCTATAGACTCAAAGCAATCTCTGTCAAGTGAGAAGTAAAAGGCTCATGATTCAAATGCCAGAGGGTTTTATGCTAAGTGAAGTAAGTCAGATAGAGAAAGACAAATGCCATTTGATTTCGCTTATATGGGGAATCTATAAAACAAAACAAATGAACAAACAAACAAATCAAAAACCAGAAACAGAGTCCTAAATACAGAGAACAAACTGGTGGATGCCAGAGAGGAGGGGGATGGGGGGAGTTGGGCTAAGCAGATAAAGGGGTTTAGGAGGTAGAAACTTCCAGTTATAAAATAGGAAACTTTCTTGAATATATGTTTCTTGATTTTTTTGGTATGACTTCATAAAACTTTCTGGGAACATTACATTGTTGGGGTTGTTTTTCATAATTTTCATGAGTTATGTTTGATTTGTGAACCAGGTCCACAGAGAGCTTTTCACACTGCCCCTCTAGAAGTGGAAATCTAGAACCCTTTTATTGTTTTAATTAGACAGTGGCGCTTCAATATGTAAACGAGATATAAGCAGAACTGTTCTATTTGTGATTGAGCCCATCCAGATGGCAAGGCCTCAAACACTGCCATGACCCTAGACTACTAATGTACTGACTCCTGGGTGGGTGACAGCATTCTTTCAAGTCCTAACAAGTGTCACATTAATATGGGTATAATATGTGGTTCTAAGATGTGCTTCTACATCTAGGAAGACTTCTCTCTCCTTTCTCAGGAAAATACCTTTTCAAAAGTGCCATTGTCTTTCCGGTACTTCAAGAAAACAGCCAAATACATTTTCCTTCCCTACCCTCATATAAGTCCCCAGTAAATGATATTCATGTGTTTAGTGCATGTTAAGTTTTTCAAGTTTCATTGATCTCTACATCAGTTTTGAGTAAAAACCCATTAATGAGGTAATCAAATCTCTGAGAAACTCTTGCATTTTTAAATGATTATGTCTAGTAATATTTTCTTAATAGCTAGAGATTCTCAAATGTTTTGGACACAAAGAGAAACTGATAAAGCCTCACTGACACAGACAAGCTCAACTTTCAAAAGGAAACAAGGAAATTCTAAGAATACAGGACATGAAAGATAAATGGTATTCCTAATCCTGTCTAGGACTATTTAGGCAGTTGAGGGAAAGGCTTAAAACAGGACATTCATTCCTCTGCTTTGGAAAAGAAGAGAGGAATTGTCAGCTGGGGCCGAGGAAGAGTTTTCAAATATGGCTGCCATGTCCATCCCGACCTTCAGAATTCCTCTCACTCTGCCACATGGTTATGGATTGAAATGATCTCTATGGCTCCATTTCCCTTGAAGTTCCCTAAGAACATCCTTCTCATTTCATGAATTTTACTCCTAATCACTTGGGGGAAACATGTAATAAGTAATAACAATTTGGGACATTTGTAACAATTCCAAAGTTCTCACTGTCATAAACTCTTTGGTTTATATCCCTGACTCTTCCTGAGATGGTCTGTATTTGCTCCTTTGATCTTCTATCCTGTTAGTCACTGTTTTCAGAAGGGGTCTCTAATGTCTCTTCTCTCAAGAGATCATTCCTTAGCACAGAAGACAGGGATTCTTTGTGTTCACTCTCTTCCCATAACAAAGACCCAATACAAACAGAATAATAGATTTCTCCTTTGCCTAAAGTGGCAATTTTTATTTTTGACCAGACTGAGTGATACTTAGAACCAGTGATCTTTATAAGAAATACATTTGTCACAAACCATGACAGACTCTTGACTCTGGGGAACAAACTGAGGGTTGCTGGAGGGGAGGGGAGGGGCAGATGGGGTAAATGGGTGATGGAGATTAAGGAGGGCACGTGATGTGGTCAGTGCTGGGTGTTATACACAATTGATGAATCACTGAGCACCACATCAAAAACTAATGATATACTATATGTACATGTACAACATGTACATATGTTGGCTAATTGAATTTAAATAAAATAAAGAAATATATTTGTCAATTGGAATAGAAGACTAGAGGAATAGAAAAAGAGACTTAGAAATTGTGGTAGATAAAGATTTTTAGCTACAGAAAAAAATTAAAGGGGTTAGATGGGTATATAACAACTACTTTAGAGAAATATACACCAAAAATCTTTTTTTTTCAGCCATTAATCTATGTTTTCATGAGCTCCTTCCTTCTAGCAGTTGGAATCATTTGTTGTGATTAAGATGTCGGATTGTCAACTCCAGTTGAATTTACTTTCTAAAGGATGTCTTACATTATCTTCTTTGTTCATTAGGCTAGATTTGCACACAGTATAATTTTTCTCATCTAAGTTTCCAATGATATTACTATTATTACTTCATAAATTATTTGCATATTTATGTTCCATATGTTTCTATAATTGTACATCATAAATATTCTTAGGCATGCATAGAATATTTGCTGTTCACTGGAAAGAAGCATATGAGCTCATATTGAATTTTTCTTCTGCCAGATGGCATTCCTGGTGTTCAAACATTTGTGACCTTCTTTCCTTCCTTGTTTCATTTACAGACATTAACTTTGGTTTTCCTTACAGTGTTAGTATAGGACCTAGTTACCTAGCTACCCCATAGGTGTTATCAGTCCCTTGCCTTTCATCTCTCCAACAAAAAAAATCCTTCCTGGGAAACAGTTCCATATACACCTTCTCATGTACAACTTTTTTTCACATCATTCATATTCTCAAATGACAGAAGTGACTCTGATTACATATGGAATAAATTCAAATGCCTTATGCAGACACCCATAGATTTTTGCTATCTGTTCCTATCTGTCCATTTTTCTCATTACTCCTTATTTTATCCATTTGCACCAAATGAACATATTCTTTTTTTTTTTTTTTCATTACATGTTCTGGAAAAGAGAAAGAAACCCAGGAGATAAGCAGACCAGGTATGGGTATTCATGAGTTGGCACCTGTCCTATTAGTGATCCAAGGTGAAGAATGATATTTATAGTGATTTTTATTAACGAGAACTCCTAGAACCTACAAGGAAAATGAAAGATATCCTATTCCAGTTGCAGATTGGTGAAAACTGATTAATGGAATTATAGCATTTGTGCAGCCGAGAATGCAAGGATCTCTAGGCTAGGAGGTAGGTTCTTAGGTGAAGAAATACTTCCATAACTTTTCTGAATTTCCATTGAATGATACCAATTCTTTGTGAGACTGAAAGCACTAGAGGTACATCTGAAGGGCTGGATGCCAAAATGGTAGTAATATCCTTTTGTCTGGAGAAAAGAGTTTTCAGTACAAATAAAGGAGCTCTCCACCTGTGCGGGTAATAGACGTGAGGTGAACTCTGCTGTAACCCTCAGAAGTGGGTAACATCAATCACGATTGGGGGGAAAGTTATAAGCCTGCTAATATTACATCGAAAGTTGATGCCTAGAGACATGGTATTAAAAGCCCAATTTACAGAGAACGTTGGAAACCACAGTGTTGTCTGGTGCTCATGACAACAATGCCAGGTCAGTGAAATGGTGCTTATACCAAATACGCCCATCTTGAACTTGTTTTGCTGTTCTTGCCATAAATGATGACTTTCTCTGCATGATACCTAAAGACTGTTTTCCACATCAGATACAGGTCCTAGAGCCTTGACTAAAGTAAAAATACAAAAAATGTATATAAATGGTATGAGTACCTTTCCTCCCTAAAAGTTGCTTAAGGGAAGGACTGTCATTTGAGACATTTTATCTTGCACTTTACCATACACTTCCTACACTTGCCTGTTAGGTAGATACTCAATAACTACCTGCTAAATATATGTTTTATATATATATATATATTTTCCTTCTCATGGGACAGATTCTAGAATAGTTACTTATCAAATATTTATTGGGTGCCAAGTGCTTACAAGCACTACTTTACCTTTTATGGATATAGTGGTAAGTAGATTAAGCTTTTGTTTCTCATACAAAATGCCACAGGTCTTTCCACTCACAAGCTTTTTCCTCAATATTTTTCTTCTCCTGGATAAATGAGAAAATGGGCCAATCATGAATGTTCGCTCTGTTTGCAAAACACACAATTGGAAGCACTTGTTATCATGGAAAGTGCCCAGTGTAGCAAACCAGAGTTTGATTTCTGCTGCTCCATTTATTAAGTAAATGAATTGAAAGTCATTTAAATTCCTCCTTTTGGTCTGTTTGCTTGGTTTGTGTATGTTTTCATGTGAACACTGCAGTGAGGTGATACTTTTTCAAGGCTAAGGACAGGTACTGCGGTGAGGTGGCCTGGTTTTGAATCCCTGTTTTGCTGCCTTCCACTGTACTAGCTGTGTAACCTTGAACATGAGTCTTACCCTCTTTGGGCTTCAGTTTTCCCATCTACAAAATAGGGATAATAATCAAACATTCCCCACGGGATTGTTTGATGACTTAAATGAGTTCCTATGGGAGAAGTACTGCCAGCATCACCTGGTGTATAGTGTTGTGTAAGCTAACTCTCACGACTGCTACTGTTACTAATACCTCTCTTACAGTATTGTTGGGAAAATAATATAATGGATGTCAAAATCCCCAGCATAGTACCGCATGTCTAACTACTTAATAAATGGGAATGATTACCAAAGTGATTGTCACTATTTTTAGGAACCTCAGAAGCATTACTATAATGAAGAATAGTAGGAAATAGTGGAGAAGCTTATGTTAAATGAAGAGAAATTTTATAAGAAATGGGGGCAGCATAGCTATCTTAAGAAAAGTCATAGTTTTCTGCATATGTAGAAGTCGTCTTATCATTATTGGTCTACTGATACATCATGATCTCCAGTAGATGGAAATTGTATGTGTTGGTTTATTATTGTTTAATATAATATATAACAATACACATACCTACTGTAATTGTATTTCTAAAATTCAAATTCAATCATTCAAATTCATTATCTAAAGTACTTAGGTGCCAAATTAACTCTCAGGATCAATCCAAACTACATCCCTCTCCCGCTGTGCTTTGTATAGACCTTTCACAATCTGACCCTTCTCACCTTTCTGGTCTCACTCCCTATTAATCCTGCACCACTCCACATTCTACTCCTACACACTAAAAAGCCATTTTCAGTTTTCAATTACATCGGTGTCCAGGCTCCCTGTGGATTTCTGCTTTGAACAAAAAGCCTCCAGGGTAATCTACTCCTCCAGTTTAAACACCATCCATGCTGTGAAAAGCCTTCCTTGACTCCCAACAATGAATTATTCCTGTTACAGTCCCATAGGTTTTATACACATGCTTCCAAGAGCATCATGGACCATGCTTTGATATTTTGTGCATCTTTTTATCACAACACGGAGTAAGATCCACAAGGATAAGAATCATTCTGACCCATCTGTGGAGCTTGACACAAAGTGGGTACAAGATATAATATTTAATGAACAATAAATGGGCAATTTCGTGAAGGGGGCAAGGGAAGCTATGTTATCACCACTTCCCTGGGAAGAGCACTAAGAATCTGGAGGTCAATTAGTTATATCTATTGAAAACCAAATGAAAAGCCTTCCCCACTTACAACAAATGTTGTCTGGGAGGGCTGGCCCTTATGGATACTCCTCATGGACTGCTCTGAGCAGATGTGGCCTGTGAGGGCAGCAGGACTTATTCAACTTGAGTGTAACTTCTGCCTCATACAGTGATTCTCAGTTCTGGATGCACATTGCTTTTAATCCTCTTTCAGAACAACTCGTGGCAGGGTGCCTTGCCACCTAATGACATCCTTAAGTGTTTATGGGAAAAGGAAAAATAAAACTCTGAAACTGCCTTTCATAGTCTTCTAGTTTTTTTGTTCTTTTTGGTTCATTATCACTGATATTTTGGTTCTTACACTAAAATTCCTTCAAGTTTCATCATTAGCTTAAGTGATTTTAATCTGGTTTTCACTCCCTTGCCCATTCCCCAAGGATTTGTCTGCCCTTTCCCCAACTAAGCTAAGAATTTGTAGAGCATATATTTAAAATTATAGTCAATCGAGGTTGGCTCTGGTTGAATTTCTTAGCTGTGGAACAGGCTTATCATTTGCAGCTACTCATCCCTGATAATCTATCCTCTTAAAGTGTCCATTTCGTTTAAATGTGTTATTTTTCAGTAAACATTTCCAAATACTCCTTAAGTGACTTCTATCATTAGGCAGGTGCATGAATAAAAGAAACTTTGGGGAACTGTTAATTTCAAACCCAGAGAGAGGCTCCAAGTTCTTGTAGGAGTCTCAGCATAAATAAGTTATGTATCTATTGTCTGGTTGCTCCTTCTGGGCCCCCATATTCAGCTGTTGATTCATTTAATTATGCAGTCATTAAACATGGTTATGTCAATTCCTTGCTTAACATCCTCCAAATGCTTCTCATAGATTTCCAAATAATTTTCAGGCTGAGGCAGTACCAATGGCTAGGGACCTAATCAATATGGACATTAGTAAGATGTCAGAACTAGAGTTCAAAATGGTGATTATCGAGGTGCTAGCTGGGCTTGAAAAAAGCATGGAAGATACTGGTGAATCCCTTTCTGGAGAAATAAAATCCCTTTCTGGAGAAATAAAAGAACTAAAATCTAGCCAAGTTGAAATTTAAAAAAGCTATTAATGAGGTGCAATAAAAAAATGGAGGCTCTTACTTCTAGGATAAATGAGGCAGAAGAGAGAATTAGTGAGATAGAAGATCAAATGATGGAAAATAAAGAAGCTGAGAAAAAAAGAGATAAACAACTACTGGACCATGAGGGGAAAATTTGAGAGATAAATGATACCATAAGATGAAACAATATTAGAATAATCCCAGAAGAAGAAGAATCCCAGAAGATCCCAGAAGAAGAAGAAAGAGAGAGGGGCAGAAGATATACTGGAGCAATTTATAGCAGTGAATTTCCCTAATTTGGTAAAGGGAACAAGCATCAAAATCCAAGAGGCACAGAGAACCCCTCTCAAAAATCAATAAAAATAGGTCAACACCCCATCATCTAATAGTAAAACTTACAAGTCTCAATAACAAAGAGAAAATCCTGAAAGCAGCTCAGGACAAGAGGTAACATACAATGGTAGAAATATTAGATTGGCAGACTTATCCACAGAGACCTGGCAGGCCAGAAGAAACTGGCACGATATATTCAGAGCACTAAACGAGAAAAATATACAGCCAAGAATATTATATCCGGCTAGGGTGTCATTGAAAATAGGACAGACAAAAAGCTTCTAGGACAAACAAGAACTAAAAGAATTTGCAAACACAAAAGCAGCCCTACAGGAAATATTGAAAGGGGTCCTCTAAGTGGAGAAAGCCTAAAAGCAACGGACCAGAAAGGAACGAGACAATATATAGTAACAGTCACCTTACAGGTGATACAATGGCACTAAATTCATATCTTTTAATAGTTACCCTGAATGTAAATGGGCTAAATTCCCCCAACCAAAAGATACAGGGTATCAGAATAGATAAAAAAAGACCCATAGATATGCTGTCTGTAAGAAACTCAGTTTAGACCCAAAGACACTTCCAGATTTAAAGTGAGGGGGTGGAAAACAATTTACCATGCTAATAGACACCAAATAATTTTCAGACTTCTCACCTTTTTTAATGTGGAGAAAGGCCCTAGATAGTTTTGGTTTAGCCATATGTACCCATATACATTCTTCCTTCCAGCCCTTTTGAACCACTTGCAGGGCCCCAAAAGCATGCCTCCATTTCTTCATGCTTGTGCTCTATTCTTTCCTAAACTGCCTTTTCCTATTTATTTGATAAATAGTTTGCCCAGACTTGTGCTATTCAGTTTTCAAGAGTTGGGTATGATTGTCACCTAAAATGGGGTGTCTTACTCAACACTACCATGATGGTTAATTTTATGTGTCAACTTGGCTAGGCCATGGTACCCAGGCGTTTGGTTGAACATTATTCTAGATGTGTCTGTGAAGGTGTTTTTAAAGATGCTATTAATATTTCAATTGGTAGACTTTGAGGAAAGCAGATTATCCTCCATAACGTGGGTTGATCCATTTTATCAGTTAATGCTCTTCATAGGAAAAAACGGACCTCTCCAAGCAAGAATGAATTGTGCAAGCAGACTGCCTTTGGACTTGAACTGTGTCTCTTGCCTCAGTCTCCAGCCTGCCTGTCCACCTGGCAGATATTGGATTTGCCAAGTTTCTACAATCATTTGAGACTCTCTCTGGCTTTCTCTGTTACTCTATCTTCCTCTCAATTTTTCTCTGTGTGTCTCTGCAAACATAGACACACACACACATGCCCCATTAGTTCTGTTTTTTGGGGAACTCTAATGTATCACCCATTCCCCTTTGAATCAGTTGCTATCACCTCTTTTTTTGTTCTCCTAAGAGGTTAATGGCCCTGCTTCTCCCATGGCACTCATACCATACCACGCTGAGTGACTGATCAGACTGCAGCTCTCTTGAGGGTGAAACAGATCTGCATTTGACTTTATACTCCCAGCACCTAAACCAATGGTTATTACATGCTAGACGCTGTGCTAACTGTTGTGGATCAGTGAAGAGCACCACCTACAGAGATATCCAATTCAAAACCGTCAGCATCTTTTGGATTCCTCTTTTTCTCAGTTCCATTATCTAACCACTAAATGATATCTTAATGTATTTAATTCATATTCTGAGAGTTTAGTAAAAAATTGTCTGCTCTTCTAAGAAAACTCTACAGTTCCCGCTAAATTTCACATATCTTTGAACTGCATGAACCCAGCCTACATGTTGAGTAGGCAGTATGAGGGACATTTAGTGAACAATGATCAATAAGACAACATCATTGCTCTCAGTGATCTCCTCCTACACCATTAGAGTGACACATCATCAAATAATTACAATATGACAAATGCAATAATAAATGAGAGAAACAGTATCTCCGATTGATATTTTCATGGATGTGGCATTTGATCTAAGCCTTGAAGGAACAAAGATGTAATAGAAGATAAAAATTAAAAGAAATCCTATGACTTCTTTTAATCCTATGAAATCCTATGAAATTTCTATAATCCTATGAAATCCTATGATTCAAAAACCTATGTTTTTGAGAAAACTCAAAAACAAGGTAATTATAGTTTTAATATCAATAAAAGCAATACTTATTCTATTCTATATGTTATGCTAAGTGGTTTTACATATATTAACACACTTAATACTTGTAAGAATTGCTTAGGTAAGTACTATGATGCGTAGTTTTGCTATGGCCGCCATAACAGTACTGCAGACTGGGTGAATTTGTTCCCCGCATCAGAATTTTGACTGGCTGGCTGTAGGTATCCCAAGCAGTGACTCTCAAAGGCAATGGGATGATCACTGCATCACATTCCAGAAATATGAAGCCTGAGAAAACTAATCCTCGATTCTCTTATCTTTTCATTGTCTCACTACTCTCATAGCTTCATTTATTAACAGGCTGATGGCTTCTCCATTTATATTTCTAGAGTAAAACTTGCTCTAAAACCCAGACCCAAATATCTAGCTGCCGACCTGACATCCCCATTGGAATATTTCTAAAGTATCTTCAAGCACACAGCACATCAAAAATAATAATATTAACATCCCTTCCTCACGCTACCCTTCCTCTCCAGTTGTCTACATCTTGGGGAATAAAAATATCTTGTCCTACAATATAAGCCAGAAAACCTGGAGTTTTCTGGGACACCTCATCTTTCAGTTGTGCTGCTTGGACAGTCACACACCATCTTTTTGACTAGACCTTGCTTCCTCAGTGATTTCTTCATTCCTTGCTCCCTGTAAGGCATAGTAAGAGATCTCTTACTATCCTTCAGCCCCTCTCCACAACACCGTCTATGCAATCCTTTAAAAATGATCATCAGATCATTCTCTAAAAATTATCACCTAAAACCCCAGACACAGTGACTTCCTGTTGCTCTTAGGAAAAAATACAAATATTTCTCACATGCCTTCTGTTGCACTTCATATTAGGGGTCCCATTTACCTCTCTAGCCTAATCATAAACTATTGTCTCCCTGCTCTCCATAGACCCATCAGTCATTTAGTTTCTTGGACTTGCTATGTACTTCTCATCATAAGCCCTTTGCATATTCTCTTTGAGTCTTCAGAAATGTTCTTCCACCAATTCTCTAAATGTGCCTTCTTCAGCTCTGGGTTTGACACACTATCAGAGACTTTCCAAGAGGCTGCAGATGAAATGAAGTCTCCCCATTACATCTTCTTACCATGTTGCTTTCTTACATAGTATTTGCCAATTTGAAATTACTGGTTAGTATCTGTCTCCACTCCTAGGCTTTTAAGTACCCTAAGTTCAGGAAACTTCACCAAGGGTAATTTGGGGAACTTTCCCTTGCACAAAGACAGTTTATTATAGATGCTTAGAATGTATAGAATGTATATATTCATCCATTTCTAAAACAGATGAATAAATGACTGAAAACTTGTTCTGTTATACAGGGGTATGTTATTTTTTTTACTGTGGTGGTGGTGGATGTACTAAAGCAAATCAGTTCCTAAATATCCATCTACATCAAGGCTTTCTTGTTAGTTGTTCTTTTTCTTAAAATAAATAAATAAACTTTCATTGAAGAATAGTTTTCTAGTTACAAAAATGTTGCCAAGATAGAGCCACGTTCCCATATACCCCACATCTAATTTCCCTTATTATTAATGTCTTATATTAGTATGGAACATTTGTCACAGTTATTGAAATAATACTGATCCATTTTTCCCCAAAATACATTTATTTTTTTCAGTGTTACAAGATTAATTGTTCATGCACCACTCCCAGTGCTCCATGCAATACGTGCCGTCCTCAATACCCACCACCAGGCTCACCCAACCACCCCACCCTCTCCCCTCCAAAACCCTCAGTTTGTTGCTCAGAGTCCTCAGTCTCTCATTGTTCATCTCCCCCTCCGATTTCTTCCCATTCACCCTTCCTTTCCTTCTCACAATGCCCTCCATGTTTTTCCTTATGCTCCACACATAAGTGAGACCATAAGATAATTGACTCTCTCTGCTTGACTTATTTCACTCCACATAATCTCTTCCAGTCCCGTCCATGTTGACACAAAAGTTGGGTATTCATCCTTTCTGATGGAGGCATAATATTCCATTGTATATACGGACCATATCTTCTTTATCCATTCATCTGTTGAAGGGCATCTTGGCTCTTTCCACAGTTTGGCGATTGTGGCCATTGCTGCTATGAACATTGGGGTACATGTGGCCCTTCTTTGTACTGCATCTGCTTCTTTGTGGTAAATACCCAGTAGTGCAATTACAGGGTCATAGGGTAGCTGTATATTTAATTTCTTGAGGAATGTCCACACTGTTTTCCAAAGTGGCTGCACCAACTTGCATTCCCACCAACAGTGTAAGAAGGTTCCCCTTTTTCCACATCCTCTCCAACATTTGTTGTTTACTGTCTTGTTGATTTTGGTCATTCTAATTTGGTATAATGTGGTATCTCAGTGTGGTTTTGATTTGAATCTCCCTGATGGCTGAAGATGATGAACATTTTTTCATGTGTCTGTTAGCCATTTGTATGTCTTCTTTGGAGAAGTGTCTGTTCATGTCTTCTACCCATTTTTTGATGTGATTATCTATTTTGTGAGTGTTGAGTTTGAGGAGTTCTTTATAGATCTTAGATATCAGACCTTTGTAGTGATCCATTTTTTTAAAGATTTATTTATTTATTTATTTATTTATTTATTTATGTAATTTATTTATTTGACACAGAGAGAGAGAGATCACAAATAGAGAGTCAGGCAGAGAGAGAGGGGGAAGCAGGCTCCCTGCCAAGCAGAGAGCCCGATTCGGGGCTCGATCCCAGCACCCTGAGATCATGACCTGAGCCAGAGGCAGAGGCTTTAACCCACTGAGCCACCAAGGCGCCCCTCCCTATTGGGATTTGCCTGATGTTATTCTCATGTTTATAATTGAATTATGTGTTTTAGGTATGAAGATGACAGAGGTAAGCACCATTCTCTTCACATCATATCAAGGCTGCCTGCTATCAACATAATATATGATTATCCATGTTAATCTTCATCACCTGGCAGAAATGGGATTGGTCAGGTTTCTCAAACTGTTAAGTGACTCCACCACTCTTCCCTAATACTCTTTGGAAGGAAGTCACTATGTACAGAGTTATATACCACCTGCAATAAGTATTTGGAGTATCAACACAATTATTTGAAATTATTCTGCATGGTAGACTTTTGTGTTACCTTCATTTATTTATTTATTTATTCATTACTCTATATCAGTGTGGACTGCTCTATATTTATTTTATACTTTAGGTGATAATCTACTATTATTTTATTTATTCTGTGGCTCAGATTGTTCCAGCTTTGGCCATTAGGAGTGGTTTCAGTGGGTACTTCTGGTTCCTTTTATTGGAGAATATTTCTTCTGCTCTGTTCACTTTTTTCTTCTTCTTCTGTTATTCCAATTACACATATGTTACCTCTTTTGAAATTATCCCACAGTTCTTGATTTTTCCCCCCATTCATTTTTTGCTTTGCATTTTGGTTTGGAAAGTCTCTATCTCCAAGCTTACTGATTCTTTTCTAAGCTGTGTCAACTGATGAGCCCATCAAAGGCATTCTTCATTTCTGCTTCGGTGTTTTGATTTCCAGCATTTCCTCTGAGCCTTTCTTAGAGCCTTTCCACCAATCTGCTTCACTGCCCATCTGTTCTTGCATGTCATTTACTTTTTCTGTGAGAGCCCTCAAGATATTATTCACAACTATTTAAATTCCCTGTCTTATAATTCCAACATCTATCTCATATCTGAGTTGGGGTTTAGTTTGTTTTGATTACTTTGTCTCTTGAGAGTGTCCTTTTCTGGCCTTTTGGCATGCTGTGTAATTTGTTACTGAAAGTCAGATATATTTTATTGAGTAGTAGGAAGTGAGGTAGCTAGGCCTTTAATGTAAAGATTTATATTAATCTGGCATGAAGTTGGGCTGTGTTTAGTGATTTTTGTAGCTGTAGATGCTGGAGGCTTCAAATTTCTCTAGGTCTGTCTTAGTCTTCACTCTTGGCTTGGGCTTTCTTGTATACTAGTCTTCTGATACTGATACTGTCTGTCTTGCAGGTCTTTTTTTTTAAAAAAAGATTTTATTTATTTAGTTGACAGAGAGAGAGTAAGAGTGAGCTTGCATGGGCAGGGGTAAGGGCGGAGGGAGAGGGAGAAGCAGACTCCTTGCTGAGCAAGGAGCTCCATGTGGGACTCTATCCCAGGACCTTGGGATCATGACCTGAGCCAAAGGTAGGTGCTTAACAACTGAGCCACCCAAACACCCTGTCTTGTAGTTCTTTCAGTTGCAATCCCTGTCACTATACTGGAGCTCTGTTGATACCAAGTTGGGGGGGGGGGGGCTGTTCTAAAATACTGATTAAATTTCAGTCTTTTACTTGGCGTATGTCTTGGGACTGTGACCTTCATGACTGTTTCTCCAATGGTATAGCTTTTTTCCCTCCTCTCTGCCTCCTACATTTTCGTTTACAGCAGTCCCGATTTGTTTCCTTGAAGCTCTGACCAAAGAGGCCTATGCTTTATTTCCTCTTAAGTGAGACAGGAAAGCTGAAATTCCCTTCCCCTAGTTGGGATAAGGCTCTGGAAAGATTTCTTCTGAATGAAAGAGGTCTGTTATGGAGAAGACTGGGGAGTTACTTCATAACAGTCTCTCTCTCCCTCCCTCTGACAGAGCCAGGAGAGGATTTTTCACCATGAAAACCTGGTAGAGTTCCTAGAGTAAAAATCCCCAAATGCATGGGTGTTCCCCTAATACTGTGGCTCCCAGGAGTTTCCCACTACCACTGTTAGTCCATACTCAATCTCCAACTGTTCACCAAAATGTACAAGTATCTCTACTGGTTTATGGATACAGCTACTTCTGCTCCTGGTGAGCAAGTCTCATCTGTGTTCCTCTGGATGTACTTATCTCTGCAGTTTGGGGCGGTGACCATTTGTCCTGTGATCTCATTCTCTCATAGTCCAAGAAAAGTTGTTGATTTTCCAACTGTCTAGCCTTTTCTTGCTGTAAGGATGAGAGTGTCCAGGGTTCTTACACATCAGACTTGAAGCCAGATGTCTTGCATTACGTTTATATATAAAACACATTCCTTCCTATTTGCATCTGCAGTCATCTTTACGTTTTCCTAATTCCAGAAAACTGTCTAGATACAGTTTATATAAATCTTTGGTAATAAGATAAGTTCTTGCCAAAATATCAGTGTGATTATCTAAGTTAAGCATCAGTATTCCAATGTGAGTCATTTTAGACATGGTTTGATGAAATTAACTGAAGATGAGAACCACAATGAAGAATTTAATCAAGATTAATACCTTCATTTTAAAGGGTTGATAAGGTGGGTGAGCACGTTAATGGTTTTATCCATTAAATCTTTTGGTGCTAAGAATTGATGTCCGTGTCTTATCTAGGTAAAGAATTTTTGTTTCTTGGCAGAAAAAAAAAGATTATTTATAAGTTGAACTACAGTAGTAATTTTTCTCAATTGACAGAAAGCACAATTTTTGCCTCAAACCCTTATATGGTAATTCATTTATAAACAGTAAACTGTTTCTAAATCAAACTTTAATAGAGGTGGGGGGGATATTAATTGTATCAGAGAGCCTCATTCTCATTTAAAAAAAATAGATTTGCCAGTTGAAAAGCTGGTAAACATTGTTTAAGCATGTTTAAATATTGTTTAAACATTAAATTTTGCATAATACAAATACAATAGCTTTTAAAACATCATCTTTAATACTATTCTTTTTTGTTAAAATATATGTAGTGTTATGCATATTTCCATATACTAGATATAACAGAAATATGAAGTGATTATATGAATTCTCATTTCTGCTCATTTATATTTTCTGAATTGCATATAATAAACAAGTAATGCTTTCATGAAAAGAAGAAATCTGCAGATGTTAAAACAAAAAAGCTAATTAATAAAATTTCAGGACTTGAATAGAATGTAGGGCTTGTTTGTTAGTCCAGTTCCTAAATTCTGTAGTTGAGAAGGCACACACAGAAAAATCAATCTTTTTGAATCGTCTTTCTCATTTCTGCTGGTCAGAATCATAACCCTTCTTAAAAAGACCATGCTCAAAGGGGCGCCTGGGTGGCTCAGTCAGTTAAGCATCCAACTCACGACCTCAGGGTTGTGAGATCGAGCCCTGCATTGGGCTCTGCATTGGGCATGGTGTCTGCTTAAGATTCTCTCTCTCCCTCTCCCTCTGCTCCTCACCCCTCCCACCATTGCTTGCACTATCCCTCTAAAAAATTTAAAAAATAAATGTTTTCCTAATTAAAAAGAAGAAGAACAACAACAACAACAATCAGCTCAAATATACATGGCTTTGGCATTTCTATAACAGTATGTCTCATCTCTCTCGCTGCTTGTAACATTCTTCCAGGATAACATGAATAGTGAGGAAGGGGGAGAAGAGGTAGAAGGGGATGTGGATGATGACTGTTTCCATTTAGATTTGTCAAGCACTTAAATATACATCTTACTTATATTATACTAATTAATCCAGAAATATTATTACCATTTCACAGATGAAGGAAAGAAGGAAATTTTATAAATTTCCCTTGTGATAACCCATGGAACTCAGGTTTTTATGCAAGCTCATATTTCTCCAAAATTTGACATGTAATAAGTACTCAGTAAACATATTTAATAATTGAGCTATTTAGAGACTATTTAGTATTTATGGGCCAGATTTTCAGTGCTTCTCAGTGGCCTGCTGATCTCACAATTAATTTACAGTTAAGAGCTATTTTTCTGGGAAACAGACTAAGAGTTACAAAAGGGAGTGGGATCATCAGGTGATGTTGTGATGAGCACTGGGTGTTATACACAACTAATGAATCATTGAACACTACATCAAAAACTTATGATGTACTATATTCTGGCCAACTGAACATACATACATACATACCTACATACATAAACAAAAGCCAACTTTAACCACAATGGGTTTTTGAAGTCTAGATTCGCTAAGCAAATAGAATTGTTTTCCATCACGGGAAACATGATCTTTCTCTCCCCAAGTTTCATTAACCATACTCTTCACTAAACATGGCAAGTTGGTTGAAATAATTGAAAATGCCCTACTGTGACTCCAAAAATGACCAAATTCCACTACTGATTCTAACCTAGTTTTGTGTGTTCTTTCTTTGGGCTAGCTTTCTTTGAGATAAGAAACATATTTAATTTACAACTTTGACCCAGTTGTCACTCAACCAATAATTATCCTTACTTTGCAGCTTTCTGAAAGGTCTAAACTTGTCACATAAGATTCGCTTACCTAAGAAATCCCCTTTCTAAAGTTATCCTCTCATATTTCTTTCAAATGAGTGAGCTTCAGCAGGGCCTGACAATATGAACTAGTGCTTTACAAAATATTTTCAAAGCATGAAAAATATATTTGGGATCTTTCCATGTCTTGGGATTTTAAGATATGCCTTCTTATTTTACTCCAAGAATTCTAAGTATTTTATAAATAACATGTTTCTGAGTCTGAATAACCCTTTCCTCTACAGTATTTTTGAACAGTGGCTCCGAAGGCACCATCCTCTTCAAGAAGTTTATCCAGAAGCCAATGCACCCATTGGACACAACCGGGAATCCTACATGGTTCCTTTTATACCTCTGTACAGGAATGGTGATTTTTTTATTTCATCCAGAGATCTGGGCTATGACTATAGCAACCTACAAGAATCAGGTAAAGTTTAATTTCTTTCATATGAATTAGTGAATCTAGTGTGACCAACTTCTTTTGAGAAAGTACCTAACCTTATATATTTATAATGTTATCCCCAAAACCTTTAACTTGGGAAAGCACATTATAACCCATGAGTTATCATTAATTTATTATTACATGAACTAAGTTGCAAGGATCTTTAAATTCATATCCATTCTGCTTAATATAGGGCATTTTGTATATGGCAACCATGAAAAGAACACTAGAATTAAAATCAGAAAGAAAAAAAAGGGTTAAGGCATGACTCTATCAGCTGACCATTAAGTGACCTTGGAAATTTTGCTTCAACCCCACGAATCTCAGTTTTTTAACTGGAAATATTGGGATCAGAATAGCACAAAGAGATACTGTGATGATTTTTTTAAAGACTTTATTTGACATTATTCTGATGGGCCTTCCTCTGTACATAAGGAATCTCTTCCCCCTAGCTGCCTTCAGGACCTCTTGTCTAAAATTATAATTCTTGAAACTCACAATCAAGTGTCTGGATGTCTTTCTAGACTCATTGACCTTGGGGGTTGTCCTTTCTGCCTCTAGGACACAAACACTTGTTCCATTCCTTTGCATCAACAAGGACGGGACTGGAAGAGATTATGCTGAGTGAAATAAGTCAAGCATAGAGAGTCAATTATCATATGGTTTCACTTACATGTGGAGCATAAGAAAAAACATGGAGGACATTGGGAGAAGGAAAGGAAGGGTGAATTGGGGGAAATCAGAAGGGGAGACGAAGCATGAGAGACTGTGGACTCTGAGCAACAAACTAAGGGTTTTGGAGGGGAGGGGGTGGGGTTTGGACGGGCCTGATGGTGGGTACTGAGGAGGGCACGTATTGTATGGAGCCCTGGGTGTGGTGCATGAACAATGAATCTTGGAACACTGAAAAAAAAAAGTGAAAAAAAAAAAGACTTTATTTATTTATTTGAGAGCAAGAGAGAGCATGAGCTGGGGGAGAGCCAGATGGAGAGGGAGAGGCAGACTCCCCACTGAGCAGGGACCCTGATGTGGGGCTTGATTCCAGATCATGGGATCCCAGGGGCTTGATCCCTGGGATCATGACCTGAGCCAAAGGCATATGCTTAACCGACTGAGCCACCTAGGCACACCAAAATATTGTGATAATTAAATGAATATAATGTATTAAAGAGTCTAGTATGGTGTGGTACAAGATAGACATACAGCAGGTTTAGAGTCATCTTTTGGAACTTTCTCCTAGGGTTACCGAGAAAACTTGTGGCTATTTTTATTTTAAGTCCAGCCAATAATAATAATAACTAATAATTACAAACAAGAAGGAGGAAAAGAAGAAGAAAGGATGAACTATTATGATAATTGTTATGACTATGATTAAAGTAATAACATAAAACTCTAAGATTATAGTTTTATCTAGGCTTTAAATAATCTTCCTGAGTAGAAATATGTCATTATCTTCTTAATAAATGAGGAACAGCTAACAATGCCTTCCCCCACCCAAGAGCCTGCTACATGCAGATCTTGTACATGTGTTATTAATAAATTATGTCTTAGATAAGTATTATTATCTCCAGAAATAGGTGAGGACACTAATACTATGAGAATGTAGGTGACTTTCCCAATAGCAGACACCAATATATGGAGGAGCCAGATATCAATACCACAAGGCCGTCTCTTCAGTTCACTACATTATGCTTCTACTCTAACATAAGAAGGTCAACAACCAAAAACAATAAAACAAAATATAGCTTGTAGGTAAGAGGTATTCGATAAACATTGATATTTCATTATATTCATTGATAATTCATAGAAATGATAATTCATAAAAACAAGAGAAGTAAATTAAACAAGCAAATTAATGACATTTACCAACTTCCAGCTCTTGTGCTAGATGTTAAGGACATAAATGACTGACATAGTTCCAAACCTCAAGGAGCTCCAAGTTCATTGTGGAAGCCAGACAATTGTGCAAGAGAGTACAAAACATCAGGCTTTGTTAAGTGCAGCTAAAGAGTCATAAACAAAAACCCCACAGAAGCACTGGGGAAAAAGCAATGACTTCTGAATAATTCAGCCTAGAAAGACAAGACAAGACCTTGAAGGATGAACAGGCAAGTAGCAGATAGAAAAGGGCAGAGAATATTCTAAGAGAAGAAAATAACAAGAAAAATAGAGGTAGAAAGTGTACAGGGTATTTATGCAATGCTAAATTCTCCTACTTGAGTAGTAGAAGCAATGGAAAGCTTCCCTGAGGAGAGAAATGGAGTCCCTTTATAATAACTAACACATATTGAGTATTTTTTTACATGAGTGGAACTCCTCTAGGAGTGCTCTGTGCATTATTTCCTTTAATCTTCATAACTATTATATGAATGAGGTACTATTATTTCCTTTTTCCTTTTTTAGATGAGAAAACAGAGGCTGAAAGAATGTAAATAAGGTGTCCCATCAAGCTATTATGTGGCACAGCAGAACCACAGTGTAGGGCCAACAGGAGAACCTGTATTTTGTCAACGTTTACCTGTCCTTTGGGGGACCCTTATCTGAACAAATATGGGTTTGATTAACCTGTTTTATCTGAAAATCATAGCCAGTGTAAGAAATACTAAAATGGCTGGCATTGGAAATTATTTTTTTGAAAATCTTGAGATCACTGAGAACAGGGGATTTTGCAAAGTGCAGTGGTGTGCTAAGGGGAGTCAAAAAAGTGGCAGTCTCAAGTAACATGTCTCCCCTTCTGAAAGGGAGGGAAAGGGGCATATTGGGAGTGGCTTTTCAGAGATTCACTACTTAGGATTTTATGATTTCCAAAACATGCCGAAGTCTTTCATGGGCGCATGCTTTTAAACATACTGTTCCTTCTGGCTAAATTCTAATCCTTTCCATCTTGACTATGAGTCGTACAAGATTAGAATTGACATTCTGCAAGCTTCTCTAGTTTAAGTATCAAATGACATCCAGTATCATTTGGGTGAGATTAGTGAATCAATTTGAGTACATGTGATATTGACCATGAAGTGTGGTATCTCTAAACCAAGGTAAGTAAAGCTTGCTATTAAAATGTCACTCCTTTTTTTTTTAAGATTTTTTATTTATTTATTTGACACAGAGATCACAAGTAGGCAGAGAGGCAGGCAGAGAGAGAGGGGGATGCAGGCTCCCCGCTGAGCAGAGAGCCTGATGCGGGACTCCATCCCAGGACCCTGAGATCATGACCTGAGCCGAAGGCAGAGGCTTTAACCTACTGAGCCACCCAGGCACCCCTGTCACTCCTTTTAATACCCAGGTCATTTTTAGATATGTATTTTGAACATATTTCAAGTCTTCTATCACACTATATATATTTTCTAGGTGGTTTTATGATTTATTTATATATATATAAATATATATATATTTAAAACTACCTAACAAAGCATTATTTATATGATTTAATTATTTATTTATATATTTATGTATATGATTTATTTATATATTTATTTATATATTTATATATTTTATATTTTATTTATATGATTTATTTATATATATAAATAGTATGTGTATATATATATATATATATATATATATATATATATATATATATATATTTAAAACTACCTAACAAAGCATTATCTTAAAATGGATACAGTGGTAAGCAACATAGTCTATCTTCACAGGATTTACATTGTAATGGAAGATAAAGACCTTAAACAACCATGCACCTAATGACTTTTTTGTTTAGGGACGTACCTACCTCTAGAAGTCAATGAAGTGATATTTGAGAGGATAGCAGTATGACGGGAAGAAGTGATTAGTTGAAAAGGGGATCTCGATTATGGATTTTGGCCATATTGTTAAAATAACAGAAGCCATCGATAAATTTTAAATGTTTTGAGTTTGCAACCTTCCTGCTGTAGCATGTAGAAAATTCTGTAGCAGTTGCAAAGCACCTTCAGAGAAGGTAGTGAGGATGCTGTTACACGCACTGCAGAGAGAGGTGAAGGCAGTGTGATGGCTGTAGTTGTGCTCAGGAGAGGGCAGAAGGCATGAAAGAATTTGACACTATTTTGAATTTATATGAAATGTACAGAACCTGGAAAATGATTTGTATATGAGATGAGAAAGAATGAGATACTGAGGACGACTGTAAGGACGACTGTAAACTCTTTGGCTATGAAAATGGTGGATGGTGACACTCTCATTGAGATAGCGACAGTAGGAGCAAGGCCAGACACAGAGGGAATCTCATGGTTGTACTGGCTACACAGTGAAATGGGATGATAGGAAACATCAGGGCAAATATGACTCTGAGGCATGTGGATAGCCTTGAAACTCAGAGGACATTCTGGCCTTGAGATACTAATGAACAGTTACTAATGTCTGTAATTTTACAGACACCAGCATACGAATTGTTATCTCTGCTAATCTTTGCAGTCTAATGTAATGGTGATTTTGACTTTGTTTTATAGGTAAATTGAAAACAGAAAGGTAAAGTGACTAATTCTAAGTCATAGAGCTACTAAGTGGCCAATACTGAATCCCAAACTAATTTTCTCCCCTTTACTCCACAGTAGAGAGGGTTCAATTTAGTTCCCATATGTCTTGTCCACTATGTTCTATCTCAGGGTTCCTTCTCTGGTGTCCAAATAGGTACTTTTTACTGAAAAGGCAAAAAAAAAAAAAAAATGGAACAGAGGAGGGGGTGGAGGCTCAAAGAGTCCCATTAGGGACTTACGGTATTTATTATTTATTTCTAGTTAAATATTTAAAAAATAAAATAGATTTGAAATGTTTTCTCTATGGAGGGTAATTTTCATAAAGCTGTGAATCCACACCATTAATTTTAGAGAAGCTTGACTTTAAAAACAATAGTAATTGACTATTGTCCTTTTATGAATTATTCTATTGCTTCCAATACACAGTCAAGGAATTTAAAATTTATTCCTATTTATTGCTAAACTTTAGGCCTACTAAAAAGATTCCCTAAAAACTTCTCGATATAATTTAGTTCTCAAGCAGTTTGTTATTCATCATTGAGGTACTCATGTTTATAATTACTTAAGTGTTTTTCTGTAAAAGGCAGCTGATATCTGGCATTTGTCAAACATTTTCTCTCATAATCGAATTTAGTGATGCTTTAAAAAATTGAGCAGCAGGTGATTTTGCGCATGCATAACTGATTCAAGGTGAGACCAAAAAGCTTTGGCAATGAAAGCTTGTGTCCTCAATGCTGTTGGTAAATGTGACCCTGCTTTCTACATGGTACTGCTCAGTTGAGAGCCTCCTAAACCCAATATATCCCCAGAGATCTTGACATTTGATGTTAAAAATGAGAGGCGGAGACGTGATCATTGTAACTAGAGTGTCTCATTCTGCAGATGGGATTTGATGATAGGCTTCTCTCATTCACAGATGTGTTGAAGAGCTATGCTTGTCTACACAGAATCTTGTCTATGTGTTAATAATTATTTATACGTATCCATGCCAGGTCGTGGTCCTGTTCCCTCTGCCTGGAATGGCTTGCTATCAACATCACACGCTCAAGTTCTATTCATTCTTCTACTCAGTGAGAAAGTCTTCTGGGAGGCCTTTCTTGACTCCCCAAACAGATATAAGAGGTCTTTCCACCATGATTCTATTGTATCTTTTTGCATATTTTTATCATTTCAGCATTACTTTTGAAGTAATCAGTGTACTTGTCAGCCTTTTTTTTCCAGTTATTGTTTCTTTCAGGCCAGGACCTCTGCTCATGTATGTTTTCATTTATAGGGCCAGGACCACCATCTGGCATATCATGTGTCTCAGGGAACATGTGCTGTATGAATGAATCAACACACTGAGGGTTTTGGAGGGGGGGAGGATGGGGGGGTTGGGTGAGCCTGTGGTGGGTATTGAGGAGGACACGTATTGCATGGAGCAGTGATATGGTGCATGAACAATAAATCTTGGAACACTGAAAAAAATAAAATTAAATTTAAAAAAACAAAAACCAAAAAACAAATGAGTGAATAGAAGAATGAAAGATAAAATAAATAAGACCTAATACTTGCTCTCAAGAATTTAGGATCAAGCCTGAAAAGTAAGACTTACATGTAAATAGTTATTAACACATGAACAATTGTGGCAAGTGTCCCAAGGGAGCAAAGAAACAAAGAGTCTGAGAATACAAAAGAAATTTGACCTGAATCAGTAATTAAAGCAGGTTCGAGAGAGAAATTCTTACTGGTTCCAAGCTGGTTCCATGGAAATATTGTTAAAATTATTATGGAATAACGAGAATCAGTAACAGTTATAAATTGCTTTCTATGTGCTACAGTATTATACCAAGGGCTATATATACATTATCTCATTATTATAGGCAATTATTATAGGCAAACCTTCTAAGTTACAGATTTGTAATTCATTAAGTTAGAATAATGGTCCCAAACTAACTGATAACATTTGTTGTGTGAGTCAATGAGCATGTGATTTGAACACAAAAGAGCACAAGACAAATAGAATCAACTATTATCCTGAAGAGAAAGAGTGACATGAAAAATGGAACTTTAGGTAAAGATAGAAAAATCACGATATTAAGAAAGAATTTAAAGGTGCACTGTTTGGGCTCAAAAGCAGATAGCTGAGAACAGAAGTCTGAATTTTGGTTTGGAGCCATTAAGAAATGTAAAGAGTGTTTCTTTTTTTTTTTCCCAAATATGTTTATTTTATTTTCTCAGTGTTACAAGATTAATTGGTGGGTATTGTGGAAGGCACATATTGCCTGGAGCACTGGGTGTGGTGCATGAACAATTAATCTTGTAAAGAGTGTTTCAAAGAAGACCCTTGGTGACAGTAAAAATTGAGACCACTTGGAGTGGACTGAGGCAAAGAAATTGTAAGAGAAGCTAGACAGCAGAACATATATAGAAATAGTATTTTGAAATTGTGATTTGGGTTTAAGCTGAGCCAGAAACAGAGGAAATCATATTTCTTATGTAACCTCTCTGTCCTCTGCTAGACATTTTAAATGTACTTTATATATTGAGGTAACTACCAGCAAAATAAGGCAGATATTTGTAGTCCCTCTTTCAAAGGGAAAGTCATTTTAAATATATTGAAAACAGTAACTTTTGATGTTTCTTTTTACTTTTAGCTTTTTGGCTTTCATTGTTTAGATTTAAATATCCAAGGTATAAATCATTTTTATAATTTATTTGGTAATATTTATCCTTTGCAAGTTGTTATCCCTTACTGATGAAGAGAAACTCTAAATTGCAATACTGTTCAAATTATGTTTAGTGAGCTCTAGGAATTTTAGAGGTAACTTAGTGACATCTGGCAAAAAGATGGCGTCAAGGACAGAAGAAAAGGTAATGGGAGAAATGAACCAGGTTTTAGCCCTATCCCCACACAAGCCAGGGAAGCTCACTTTTATCTCCTTTGAATGAATATTGGGCTTTAGTATTATGAAATTCATTTGTAACAAATTCTCCTGATTAAAAAAATGAACAATCCTTCTTCTTTTATTGTTTAAAACATTATTGAGTTTATGGCCAACAGCGAGACTTTTCATTTTAAATCTTATTTCATGTTGCTATCCATGCTTTCCAAGATAGGTTACTAGATAAATATTCCCTTTCTCATTGGTTCATGGATCTCATTTTTATTATATATGAAATTTACATATAATTGTAATTACAAAATTTTGTAAGGTAATTACTCTGTCTTCTACTGTGGTGGGCATATATTTATTTTTTTAAAATAATTAGGACTTTCAAAAATGCAAATGGCAGAAACTCCGCAGGAATGAGATTAGATTAAAAAGAGAATTTATTGGTTTAAAAAAATCCAAGGACAGGATAAACACTCAAACTCTGGGAAAGGCAGAAATGCAGCTGAGACTAAGGAACAGCAGGAACCAGGAACTAAAAACCCTAAGACTCTCTCTCTCTGTATCTCTTTGTCTCTCTGTTCCTCTGTCCCTCTCTCTGTCTCTCTCTCCTCTAGCTCTCATCTCTGTTTCTTGGAGTGCATTCATCCTGTCTTCCACAGGTTGAGATGTAAGCCTGTATTAAGCTCTCAAGCCACCTGCCAACTCTAGCACAGTGAATTCTGAGTAAAGATTCTGATTGGCCCACCTTGAGTCACTGGTCTACCATGCACTGATCAAATCTACCCAAGGAAAGAGTTCATAAAAGAATGTTATAGGGACACCTAGGTGGCTCAGTCTGTTAAGTGTCTGCCTTCAGCTCAGGTCACGGTCCCAGGGTCATGGGATCGAGTCCCACATCAGGCTCCATGCTCAGCTGGGAGCCTGCTTCTCCCTCTCCCTCTGCCCCTCCTCCCTCTCATGGTCTCTCTCTGTCAAATAAATAAACAAAATCTATAAAACAACAACAACCAACCAACCAAACAAACAAAAAGGTTATAATTCCTGCATCAGCAAGGGCGAGAAGGTAGGGACAGGGAGCAGATACAGGTTCAAAGATCTATGGCTTAAATAAATTACTTGACTTATTGCTCAAGTAGCAGTCTTTGTATGTTGTTGAATATCAGCTCCACAATTTCAGGAACCAGAGCTGCTGCTTTCTTGTGATTCCACAAGACCTAGGGTTTAATCTGGATCACATGGTCCATGATGGCTCATCAACATGCTATCTGCATTCCAGATAAGCAAAAAGAAAAAAGGAAAAAGGAGAAGACATAGCTTCTTGTTTTTAAAGAAACTGCCCAACAGTTATATATATATATTGCTTTTGCTCAAGACTTGAGTCACATAGACATAATTCAGTGCAAAAGAAGCCCAAGATGCACTCTCTGGTTTTCTTTGTGTACAAAATGAATATGGAATATCTTAGAGTATCTTATAAGTAGTGATGGGTATTTCTAAATCAAGCAGAAGGATACAAGTTATTAACTCCCAGGGAAATATAATATAAAGAAAGAAATGTAATCATAGCACAATATTTGTTTTCACTGTGAATATTTATACACTAAAACTAATGGAAATTCCAGATGTGGATTTGACCTCAAATCATGATATTATTATACCAAAAAGACTGAGAAAGAAAAGGGGAGTCGTAAGAGAACAAAAATTATTATTTCTATATGAAGAACTTCAGATATAAACTTGATGAATTAAAAGATGGTAATATTTGGGGCCCCTGGGTGGCGCAGTTGGTTGAGCGACTGCCTTCGGCTCGGGTCATGGTCCCGGAGTCCCGGGATCGAGTCCCACGTTGGGCTCCCGGCTCCATGGGGAGTCCGCTTCTCACTCTGACCTGCTCTCTCTCACTCTCTCTCTTTCCTAATAAATAAATAAATAAATCTTTAAAAAAAAAAAAAAAGATGGTAATATTTGCCTATTATTTAGACATATGGAAGCAAATATCAGAATAAGGAGCTAAAAGTTATAGCAGTTGACTTGGTTGTAGGCACTGCATAATTTACAGATCGGATGTTATCAATAATTTTAAAACATTTCAACGAGGTGGTGTAATATTCCTATTCTCCTAATGAAGAAACTAAGGCATAGGAGTATTAGGTGTGACTTTTCTGAGCTCTTACAGCTAGTACGTCGCAGAGCTGGCATTCAGCCCCAAGCATCTGACTCCATAGCACTCTGCAAGGCTAATGATGAAGATGTTAATGATAATGATGTTGATGATGATGATGGTGCAACTAATGACGACAACAGTAAAAACATGGGAATGTCTTTCTGTTTCAGAACGGGACATTTTCCAAGATTACATTCAGCCCTACTTGGAACAAGCGAGTCGAATCTGGCCATGGCTCACTGGGGCTGCTGTGGTGGGCTCGGTCCTCACTGTTTTGCTGGGAGGGCTCATTAGCCTATTGTGTCGTCATCGTTGCAGGAGAAAGCAGCTCCGTGAAGAAAAGCAGCCACTCCTCATGGAAAAGGAGGATTACCACAGTTTGTTGTATCAGACCCATTTATGAAAGGCTTAGGCAACAGAGGTAGGGCCAACAAAGCCCTCACTTTAAATCAACTGATGTTCAGATCCTCAGAAGTTGTCCCCAGAGCAATCCCTGGCATTTGTTTATGAAGACTATTATCAGGATTGACCCAAAAGGTACCTACTCCTCCTCCAATTCAGGTGGAATACACCTGTGCTTGCCTCACTGTCTTTTGATCATTCCTTTGATAGTTTTCCTCAAACCCGTATTTCTAAGAAAGGATGCATTTAGTAATGAGTAACTGCTACCTGTATATGAATGAAAGTGCTCTTATAAAAATGTGGGAATAATTTTGATCTTTTCTCCTGATTGTTTAATGAAATGTTTCCTTTTATTGTCCCCTTTCTTTGATTTTAATAAAATAGTGACAAACTCACATTGACTCCTTTGAGTTTGAGAAGTACATTTCTGTTTTCCTCAGAAAGCATAATGTTTCCTTTATATTATATATTCTTGCTCCAAATGTGTTAGGGACTTCAAATAGTCAACTTTCAGCTCCTTCCCGCTGTAGTTCTATGTGTTTGAAGGTCACTGAAAATAAAGGTCATACCTGTACAATAAATCTGACTAAGTACCTGTCTCAAGATGTACTCATTAAATATGTTGGTAATGGTGATAATCCCACTGAAAACTTTTTTTTAGATTTCTAAGAAGAATTTTATTAGAGAATATTTAAAATGCTACTAAACATTTGAAGTTTGAGAACAATTATGTGAATTCCCTGCTTGCAGTTCTAGTAAAATCACATTTCTGTTTCTCTTGGCTATTGAGGCCTTAAATTAGGATATGCAGATAATCCTGCTCCTTGACTTTTTGGTTCCCATTGAAATTCTAAGAATAGTACAATTGATATTACATTTCTATTATAGTTATGTATAGCATAAAGACAAGGACCAGTTGGTAGAAGTTACAGGGGACCATTTTGGTCCAATAAAAAATGAAAAACTGTCCAATGTTCAGGGCTTTCCAAACCCAAAAGGTGCATCCTTAGAAAATCATAAGTGGTTACCACTATAATTCTTCACATATAGGTTGGATGGCTAATTCAAATTGAATTCTACAAAAAGAATTTAAGTATTAAGTCTATAGTAATACTTCCTTAAATCTCAGGACTTTTAACAACTCCCTATTCAGAAACAAGGCCAAGCATGTCCTACAGAAAGTCTCTGTGGTTCTTGCACAGTATTCCCGGGTGTTTCACCAGATGCCAATTTCCACTGGTTATCCAACCTCATTTGCTCTGTCCTGGTATCCTCCTTCTCTTCACTTCTCTTATGCCTAGTTAGCATTTGTCTGCTCAGCATTTCCAATATAATGTTCAATTTACTACTTGATTTGCCCTTCCCACCTCATCTCTGGACACTGTTTTCCCACTGTCTCTTGATTTAATGACAGACTTGTCTACATCTCTGGGAGAGTATTTAAAAGCAGACCAACTGACCTATATGGTACCTTTTAACTAAAATATTCTACAATTCCTGTTAAGTTCTGAAGCACAGTGTTCAGATTGTTTATGAATGCATTTAAAAATGAGTGGACTGAAAAAGTTGAGCTCTTAAAAATGCCTTTATCTGGAAAAGACTGACAAAAGAGTCAAGATCATATAACTTTAAATGATCACATTTCACCTAGTCCCAATTTGAATTTCAAAGAAGAGCAAGAATTAGCCTATTTATACACATTGGTCAAATGATCCTGGCTAATTTTCATTTAGAATAAAGAGAAATTCACAATTATTTCTGAAGTAATGTTTCTGACTCTCAGAAATTACTAATAGTTAATACCTCAATTAAATAGAATAATATGATCTTCTAGCTCCCGTTAGTTGTCAGATTTACTGCTTGCTTGTCTAATTTCAGATGCTTAGTGGAGAAAAGTCAGGCAAGGGATGGGGAACAGCATATTTTTTTAGACAGTTGAGGGTCTGTGGGACTTGAGGGCAAATACAAGGGATTCTCTCAACTTGGTGCATCATCCACTAGGAAAAAAAATTTTTTTTTTTAATAAATTAACAATGGCATTTGAGGACTGGATTCAGTTTAACTGGGAATTGGAACCAGTAAAACTGAGAACAAAAAGTGGGAAAAGACATTTGGATAATGATCTCCAGAAGATTCTGAGGAAGCAGTAGCAGTTGGAATGCAGTTGGTTGCCTTTAGTCAAATCTCAGCACACAATGTAGTTACTTAGCAAGATTTGATTTAGAGGAAAAATTTTAGTCCAGGAGGTATTTTTAACCATTTTTACAAAGCACCTCAAATAGAAGTCCACCCTAGGAATTTTCATTGTTCCTGACAGTGATCTGTAAAAAGTCATTCTTTTCTTTATCACAAGACAATTCCCTCTTTTATCTCTGCATTTCTAGATAGAATATCATGTTGTTTCTCTAGAGGCTCAAGGTATTTACTTGTGTAGCAGCAATGCCTATGATAAAACCACCACCACACTGATTCTCAATAAGGTTTTCTCAATGGGGTACCCCGATTACCTGACTGATATCTGAAGATACCTGGCAGTGTCATTAAATTCTAACCAACATTATAGTCCGTGGCATTGTTTTAGAGTGTGGCTTTTATAAATTGCTTCATTTTGGCTCTGCTCTTTTTCTACTGCTACATTACAAGTCACATTTTGTTACAGAGAAAGGAATAAGCAGCTGCCGCTCTTTTTGTTCCCCTTTCTGTGTTTTATTTAAAAAAAAAAAAGAGTATTTTTAGTAACCAACCTTTCCAACAAGTCAAACATAATTCTCCATCTGTAGAAACAAGTATGTGATGGGTACAAGTCATTTAAACCAGTGTCTCTAGCAGGCTGACAACTGGCATTGATGGTGGATGTTTTTAAAGAGACTTTTCCTTGTTTATATGGGCTTTGATTTGAGGAATACTTTTCTTTGTCATCATAAAAAGGGCCTCACTGGGGCCTCCTATTGTTAGCCTGTGCTATTTTGGAGGGCATGTCAGTAGAACAAAGTTCCACTCCCCTTCTGATTGAGGCTCCTTCTGAAAGCTGCTGAAATGCAAGTAAAAAGTGGTGTGTGTGTGTGTGTGTGTGTGTGTGTGTGTGTGTGTGTGTTTTAACTTTATTCTGCTTATTTTCAAAAGCATTTGCTAGTTTGTACAGTATCATGAATATAAAATGGCCTATGGCAACTACTGGGGAGGTCTTAAGGGCTTTCAAATCGTTCAGCTATTTAAAACTATATGGCAATAATTTGAGTATTTCTTTAAAATATAAGCCTTATTAAAACTCTAGATAGCCCATGTTTATCTAATTGTTTTTTAAGTTCTTTTCTTAATTAGCAAGGAAACAAATGATTCTTATAACTTTATGTTAATGTACCAATTTTTGTGTGTGTTACAATGATCATAGTGATTTCCAATTTCTTATTTGAAAATAAATAACAAAGATGTTACAATCTAGTGAGTAGTTATGATGTTCAAGAAATGTGTTGAGTGCTTCATATTATGTGAATTCATTTACTCCTCATGTCAATATGGGAATAAGTATTATTTGTGTTTTCAAATGAGGAGACAATGGATTAAACAGGAGATACACTTTGCCTAGGTTCAAGTGTCATTTTCCTAATTTAGGTAATTTAGCTAGGGTCTGATTCCAATTCTTTGTTCACAGCTATAAATGTCATTGCTACTTGTTACTCAGTTATGTTGGTGTGCCGTAACTTGTCAATTCCTTGCTATGGGACATTTTGGTTTTATCCAGTTTTTTTTAATTACAAATTTTTGATTCCTATATAAATGCACAGGGTTACATTGGTTTCAGGCACACAGTATAATGATTCAACAACTCTATATGTTTTATCTAGATTTTAAATTATATTTAGTGCCGTATGGAATATCTGGGCATTTTTGGCATCTAGTTTCTCTTAAATTATCCTCCAGGAGTTCAATCTGGATCAAAGCATATGAATAATTTTGTGGCTTTTTTTGTGTTGCCACAGTGCTTTTGAAAAGGATTGCACAGATTTAAAAATGCTGAGATGAAGTTAAAAATAAGAGATCAAAAGGAATGAAGAAGAAAATGAAGAGGTGAAGGACTTTGAAGAAGGAAGAAGAGTTGCAATTCTTTTTGAACAGAAGACTCTAATTGCCACTTGAAGTGTTGCTTCTTTTCATAATTTTTTTTTAAAATCATAACGTCAATTTAATGGGCAGTTTTTTCCCTCACAAAAATTAGAAGAAAATTCAGATCCAAACAATTTTAGACAGATAAGGAATAACATGCATGTAAATTGGTCTCAAAATAAGATGTACATCTTGGCTAGATATAGAGGTGTGTGTGCCTCTGAGCTATCAGAATCATGCAAGAAAAACAAAACCAAAAACAAAAAATCCCAGTAACACTAGAATCCATCCACCATTTGAAGAATAAGCACCAGGCCTCAAAACAGTCTGAATCAATAGAGAGTCAGAGTCAACTGTGAGGATAGGTAAGATCCCGGAACAGGAGTAGTGAAAGTTGGGAAGACTAAAAACCAAGTCCGGGAAAACCAAATTTGAATGCTTTATTTTTAGTACTTTTGAGAAGTACTCTGCCTAGAATTTGGTCAGTCTTTAGCAGACCATGTCAGTTTTAAACATTCTTGCAGAATAATTGCAAAGCATAGATGTGTTTACATCAGTGTGTGTGTGTGTGTGTGTGTGCGTGCATATGTGCCATGTACAGAGAAAAAAAGAGAGAAAACACAGTAAGACAAATTCTTTCACCTCTCTCCAAAATCAAAGAGAACTTTGTTGTTGGTTGTATTCATTTTTATTGCTACTCTAGTAAATTGCCACAAACAGTGATATGAATAATATAAATTTTTTATCTTGTAATTCAGTAGATGAGAAGTCCAATATGGGTCTCATTGAGCTAAAATCAAGGTGGCAGTAAGGCTGTGCTCTTTGTGGAGGCTCTGGAGAAGATTTCACTTCTCTCTAGTTTTCAGCTTCTAAAAGCCACCTACATTCCCCTGCTCCCTCCATCTTTTAAAAGCCAGATACATTGTATCATTCTGATCATTCTTTGTAGTCATCTCTTTTTGACATTCTTTTTGACTGATCTCAAAAAGAAACTGACAAATGAATTGAACTCATTAAGTTCACCCATTAGTTGAGCTAGTTAGGTAGTGCAACAAAATCATGGCAAGCATTGACAAACTGTGGCCCATGGCCAAAATCCTGCCTGCCACCTGTTTTTGTAAATGAGGTTTTACTGGAACACAGCCACATCCATTCATTTATGTTACATACTGTGAATGGCTGTTTTCATGCTACAGTGATAGAGTTGAGGACTTGCAACAAAAACCATATGCCCCTACCAAAGCTTATGATATTCACTACCAGGTCCATTACTGACAATGTTTACTGACTCCTGGCCTAAGTCAAATCAAGAAATTCAGGGGTCATGGAAGAGAAATAAATTTAGGTATAAAACCATGAAAGAGAATTTCACCTTAACAACTGTAACAATAATAGTTCCTTTTCTTGCTATTCTGTTTTGCCAGTTTAGTAGTTCTTCAGTAGAGAGAAAGATATAGATATACAGTTACAGTTTGTGTGTGTGTGTCTGTATCTGTAGTGTAGATTAGGAGTGATTCACAAGGTTGCAATATTGAATTATGTGTATAAGGTCTATGAAATTACCAGATAGGAAATCTTTTATTTTTCTGCCAGCAAATCAAAAAACTTCCTATACTTTTGTTTTATTCATCTCATTTTTATTTTCTGCTGTTCCCATTTAAGCATCCTTCCTGCTGTCAAAGCCCCATCTCCATGACTCTGAAATCCCAACCCTTCTGAACTCCTGTGGGGAGGGGGGCTTTACTTCATTGCTTTTCCTCCTTCAACCCTTCCCACTCAATAGGACCCTTCACACTTTAGCATTTATACATGCTCACCTTAAAAACAAAATCACTCTCCTTTGACATCACATTTCCCCCTAGCTTTTGACCTATTTCTTGTCTCCAGTCAAGCTTTTTAACAGAACTCTAAAAATATGTGATGGGGGCGCCTGGGTGGCTCAGTTGGTTAAGCAACTGCCTTTGGCTCAGGTCATGATCCCGGAGTCCCGGGATCGAGTCCCACATCGGGCTCCCGGCTCCATGGGGAGTCCGCTTCTCACTCTGACTTTCTCCCTTCTCATGCTCTCTCTCACTCTCTCTCTTTGAAAAAAAAAATATGTGATGAGTACTGGGCGTTATACACAACTGAGGAATCACTGAATGCTACATCTGAAACAAATGATGTAATGTATGTTGGCTAATTGAATTTTTAAAAAATAAGCATAAATAATATAAAAATATAAAAATAAAAATGTGTGGTCTCTATGTCTTTGCCTCCTACTTACCATTCAACCCAGACCAATCTGTCTTCTGTTTCTACCTCTCCACTGAAACTCTTCTGACCAAGATCACCAATGGTCTGTAAATTGACATTATGGTACTCATTCTACTTGATCCTTGTTTGATCTCTTTTTAAACTTTTTCCTTATGGTTTCTGGAATAGAACTTATTTTTTCTCAGCATCCCTTATGTGCTCAGCTCTCTATCTACACCTACTGGAAGTTTCTTAGTTGGGTTTCTCTGAGAAACAGACCAAGGCAGAAGCTTACATGCAGGAGATGTGTTAGGAAGCACTTGTAGGACTCACACTGCTGAAAGAGTAACAGAAGCAGGTATGGAAGTAAGAGAAAATAGAATCCAATGAAAGCCTCACCAGCCCTACAAGGAGCTTTGCAGCCAGAATGGATATGAATAGTAGGTGTATATATATATAATATTTATATAGATTATATGTGTGTGTATGTATTATAAAATAGTATGTATTATTCGACTAGAAATGTATATAAATATTATATATTATGCAAGTTATGGATAAAAATGCATATAAATTTATTATAAGGAATTAGCTTACACAATATGGGTAACTATGAAATAAATTCTGAAATAAATCTGAAGTCCGTAGGACAAGCAACTCAGAAGAGAAGATAACAAGCAAACTGGAATCCCAAGAACATGAGCTGAAACGTCTTCGCAGGTAGGAGTCTCTTTACTCAGGAAAGGCCAAGCCCGGTTGAAAGGGCTTCCAACTGATTGAGCCAGGCCCACTCAGAATAATCTCCCTTTGATTAACTTAAAATCAGCTGAGCCGGGCCTTGGATCGGACCTACAAATTCCCTTCGTGGCAGCACCAGGGTTAGTGCTTGACCAAATAACTGAAGATGTGTGAATGGGACAAAATGCTTCTTCCAACTCTGGGAGAGAATGTTCCTTGTGGTTCATTTTAGAAACATAGCAAGAATCTTGTACAAGAGTTCAGTATATGGGTGCCTGAGTGGCTCAGTTGGTTGAGCGACTGCCTTCGGCTCAGGTCATGATCCTTGAGTTCCAGGATCGAGTTCCGCATCGGGCTCCCGGCTCCACGGGGAGTCTGCTTCTGCCTCTAACCTTCTCTCCTCTCATGCTCTCTCTCACTTTCTCTGTCTCTCAAATAAATAAATAAAATCTTAAAAAAAAAAAAAAAAGAGTTCAGTATAGCCAAGTTGACAGAGTAAAAGCTGTCACACATGGTGAGGAGACCAGATTGTCCTGATTTGGAGCCATTTTTGGGCCATAGCTTCTAATGGACAAGCTGGTAAGTTTTGGGTGGTGCAGTATGAGATGGGCCCTTTGGATCCCATGGTCATGTGCTCCCGGTCGGCCACATCTTCTTTGCTGACAGTGTTAGTAACCTAGGATCCCCCCCAGAATCAGTTCTAAAGCTCCATCTCCTACTGTTAGTTCTGACTTACAGAGCGCAGACACCAGTGAGCTTCTCAAAAATACCGGTGCCCTTCTGAGAAATTTTTAATTACTTTGGTAATTGGAGGTTTCTTGAAGACTTACCATTGGACAGTCAGCAGGTGGCTTTTCCAGTCCTATCCACTCTATCCATCCTGGTCTGCCCTTTGATCTTTCCTGCACCATCAGCCATGGAGTTCTGACATTTCCCTTTCATTTAGGGGGGCCATCTTTTCCTCAAATATCCAACAGTGATCCTCGAATCATGTTGGCACTATCTTCTGGGATTCTTTCAAGGATATTAAATTCTACATCATGGGAGATGCCCCCCTTTTGGTAAATTTTTCCTACCTTGAACAGCTTCCTCCGGATCCAGACTCATCTATGTTTTCCCAGATTGTCCTGGGTATGTATCAGCTAAATCTATACCTTGATGTGTATACTTTTTTCTCTTTTAACTGACTTATTGTGTCCACAAGCAGTTTCATATTGTCACTTGTCCCTAATTATTCATCTGATATCCATGAGGAGTGTTGGAGGTAGGTAATGGAAGAAGAGTGTGTTGTTTGCAAAACAAAGTTGGTATCGTTTTCAAGGAAGAGAAGAGGACGAGCCTTTAAGAGGGATGAGTAGGCCACTTTTGCAACCCAGAGGGCTAAGGGGAAGCTGAGGGTTCAAGATTTCTAAGTTCACTGGGGCATCTGGGTGGCACAGTAGGTTGAACATCTGACTCAGTTTTAACTCAGGTCATGATCTCAGGGTCATGGGATCGAGTCCCACATCCAGCTCCTCACTCACAGTGGAATCTGCTTGAGATTCTCTCCCTCTCCCTCTGCTCCTCCTGCTCATGCCCTCTCTCTCTAAAATAAATAAATTAATTTAAAAAAAGATTTCTAAGTGCATCAATGCAGATGTCTCCAACTTGACTCAGGATTCCACCCAGTTCCAACCAGAGTCCTGATCTTTAGATATCAGAATTGAGAAGGTTAAAAATTCAAACTTTGTAGCAACTCAGTTCCCCATATTATTAAGTCTAGACTGATCATCTGGTGTTTCCATCCTCTGGTGGCAGGGGCTGAAATCCTCTTTAGATTCTTCCAAGAAGGCTCTCTGGCTTTCACATACCAGCTTAAATTGTAGGTTCACTGGTTTTCCCAGTCCACCTTAAGATGATTACGCCCAGACTTACATTGTCTCTTTTTCGGTGTATCATAGCACTTAACAAGAGCCATTTGCCTTGAGCTTCTCAAATCCCTACATTATGCCTGAGTTACAGGTGTATTCCATTCTACTACTATCCTATCCCAGGTGAAGTTTGAAACAACTACTCACTACAATAAGCTAGGAGTTATCCACTCCCCCAAGATGATAGAGTCTCCAAAGTGATAGAGTCTTCATTGACAATTAACTGGTAGGTTTTCCCACAGCAAGATCCTATTTCAGAGCCTGCTTCTTAAGATGATTTCTGACACCAGATGTCTCCATGTGGTTTCCCTGATGTCTCAGCTGATCCTAGAGCTATTTGAAGCTAACATCGGACTTTAGAACTGTCCCACATCAAGATCTTTTAACTTGTTTTTCCACCTTGTCTACTCATTGTGTATGAGCTGTCCCGGGGAGGAAGTGGAAATTTGAGCAAGAGATTCCTTTCTAGTTCCCGGTGAGGGACTCAGCTATGCAAAATCTGTAGGCAACAGTGCTAGTAGCTAGGGAAATGAGTGTCTCAGTCCTGAGGGAGCAATCTGTTCTGTACAACACAGCAGCCCTATGATCCTCTTATCTTCCCATTCTACTTTCTTTGTGAATTTTCTTTTCCTAAATTTCTACAATTACTGATGATTCTCAGTGTATATCTCTAGTCCAAGTTTCTTTTCAGATTTCCAGATGGATACATCCAACTGCTTATTTTTAAAATTTACTTAAATATCCTGCAGGAATTAAAACTTGCATGAGTTCTCTCAGGGTGCCTAGATGGTTCAGTGGGTTAAGTGTCTGCCTTTAGCTCAGGTCATGATCTCAGGGTCCTGAGATCCAGCCCTACATCGGGCTTCCTGCTCAGTGGGGAGCCTGCTTCTCCCCATTCTCCCTGGTCAAGCTCTCTCTCCCTCCTTCTCTACCAAATAAGTAAAATCTTAAAAATAAATAAATAAATAAACAAACAAATAAATAAATAAATAAAATGAACTCTTAATACCTTTCTAAAAATTAGTTCCTCCCCCAAATTGCCACACACGAATAAGTGGCACCTATACCCAAGCCACTAAAGTCCTTTCTAATATTTCATCCCCCTTTACCCTCCATCTTGATTCTACTTTCAATATACCTTTTATGTGGAAGGTATCCTTTTGTTTCACCCGTCCTCTGTGGAAGAATATGTTCTCTACTTGAGGTCTGGTCTAAGTCATCAACATCTGTTGCCCAAACAACTGTAATAACCCCTTGGCTGGACTCCACCTTCTTCACTTGCCTTTTTCTAATCCCCATAATAAGTGAAGTGGCTGTTTTTAAGCGTACCTCTAACACTTTGGAAAGTAAATATTCCTCTCTGGCTAAATTTTAGGTCCTCTCAACAAAGTCTTCCTTGTTGGGGCCTGCCTGTCTTTCCAGGACTATCTCATACCATTCTCTTTCTTACCTGCATGGTGCTCCCCCCACATGGTGGTTTATTTGTTTTTGCTTGGTTTCTAACTCGTTAGACATCATTCTTTCTATTCTTATCCTTATCTTTCATCCTAGCATCCCAAATATCCCATCCTTGCCCCAAATTCCTACTCATACTTTAGATCTCAAATGCCACTTTCACAAAACAGATCTTCCTCTCATATTTTATTTTTCTTCCACAGCATTTGCCACAGCTTTTCATTGCATAACTATTTGTGTACATATAGTTTAGTGTATTTTTTCCCTTAAAGCAATAACTCGATGAAGATAAGGCTGGCGTTGATTTCCAGACATATTCTCAATGCCTGGCCTCTAGTAAGCATGTGATGCATATTACACAGAAGAATGAAAATGAATCAACAAAAGTTAGATTTCAGCCAACAGAGAAAACTAAAAACAGAAGAAACACAACGTGTACATAGAAAATCACGGTAGCCCCCACTTCAGCATATAAAGGACTTGCAAACTTGATAGTTTGCAAAAGGTCAAGCTTGCATTAAACTAGGTAATACTCCTAATAAAGGAAAATGGAGAAGCTGATTTAAAGAGTGACCATGAAAAGAGAAAAGTGCTTCTGGAAAGATCCTCGGCAAGAAGTTAAAGCACGATGACATGATAAATCTGCTAATGGCTCTAGAAGACAGTGTTCTTAAGAGCAGATGGTGAGCATCCCCATTAGAGCTTCCAGAACATGATAAATCACGATGAAAAGGCCATTCATGATAGACAATACTGGAATAATTTATAAAAATACTTCAGTTCAGAATGAGTCTTTGTAGGAAGCAATCGATAACATCATGGGCTAGAATTAGGCATCCTCAGGCTTGGATTTGTGGGCATATAGAAGTGACAAGACAGAATTGCTGCCCTTACCGTGTTTGCTGTCCAAGAAGAAATGTAAGAGATACTGACATGCACAGACTATAAAGATAAAGCTGATTTAGCGTGGGGTCATTGGACAAGAATTACAGAAGTTGAAAGACTTGGTGGTCTTAGTATTTACAGAGGACTTTATCATATGTTATGTGAAGACCTGGGTGTATTATGTATTTGAGCTCATTCCATTGTCACTAAAATTCTGTGAGTTTAGTATTATCCTCATTGAAAGATAAGAAACCTAGACTATCAAAAGACTGTGGGGCATGCCTGAGGTCATACTGCTAATGTGAAGCTGGGATTCAAATCTACAACTGATTCCAAAGTTCACGGATTTTCGAATATATGTTGGGAAAGCTTACTGGCACATGTATGGGAGTGTGTGTTGCGTGGGTTTGTGTGTGCCTCTGTCAGTAGCATCAAGAAAAGTTCAAGGAAGAAATGACATTTAAGCTAATATTTCTGGTTATTCAGAGGACTGGTATGTCTTGAATCAAAGTTTGAATGCAAGACAAAAAAGAGTATTAAGAATTTTTGGTTTGTTTCAATTGATAATAATGGAGCTTCTCTAACAAAGCAAAAGAAAACACTTCTCTCCCGCTCCTCAGACGACGAGAGGTCACTAGGGTGAGCATTTTCTGAAACTTTTGGCTGGGATGCTTCCTTAGCTGATGCTCAAAGAATTTTGACTGTAGCCATTGATATTAAGTAAAAAAGAAGTCCAAGAGCTATGGATAATGAATACTTTTTTATGAAAAATGTTCTCAAATATACATGGAAAAATCATTTCTAATATGCAATGTGAATAGTCTCTAATGCTCCTCTACATTTTGGCCAATGAATTAATGAACTGGTATTGAAGTTGTATCTTTAGGTGGGATGGTAGCCATGGGAAAAGGACAGATAAAAGAAACTTCAAAAAGAAAAGAATTAAGAGGACTTGGTTTCATAGTAACATAGAGGAAAAATCAAAATTAATATTTAAATTTTGAAGTCTGATTCTACCTTTTCCCTAGTCAAATAATTAATGTGTAAGTGCTAAAAAAAAATCTTGATCATATAAATAATTAACTGATTCCTTTTGTTTTTCTTTATTTTTCTCTTTCCTGAGGACTATTTTAAGATTATTTATTTCTATGCATAAAAGTGCCTCTAGCAATACTCAATATTTCCTGTTTGTATGCTCCTCAGTTATAACAACACAATGAGAACTAGATTGAATTTAGCAAGTTACTGAGAACCTATTGAGAATCAGATATTTTGCTAGGAACCAGAATATAAAGATGATTAAGGTCCTAAGACTGTGTACTTCATTAAAGGAAAGAACAATTATTGGAGGTGTCTGGCAAGCAGATAAATAACTACAAAACTGTAATGGAAATATTATCACCTCAGAGCAATATCTTAAAATACATTTTCATAAATAAGATCATTATACAGAAAAAGGAACTAATTATCCATAGTCTACTCCCAGATTTCTTCAGGTTGGCCTAATTTCTTCTGTAACACTTATCATAGTTATCTTTTTGTCCGTTTATATGCTAGACAGAATTCTAACCACTATTATCATATAATTGTTACTTTTCATATAAACCCTGAAAGTGAACATATTATCTTAATTTTAATAAGGTAGAAACCAAGGAACAGAGACCTGCCCCAAAATTGCAGAACTAGACTTTCGATTCATACCTGTCTGCTCTACCATCCTGCTTCCAGACTTCCATAATCATCTTTCTCTATGTAATAAAATTATCATCATTATTAACAGTGTTGAATACCTTCTCTGTGTCCCTAAATACTTCATGTGTATTCATCCATGAAACTCTCATTTTTTAGAAAAGAAAACTAAAGCTGAGAAAAGTTAATGAAAAAAAAATATTGTCCAAGATAACAGGGCTAACCTTAAGCAGTATTGAACTTAAACTGTATGACTTTAAAATTCAGGCAGTTTGTCTCAAAAGGAGATAAACCATTGCGTTGTACAGTTAGTTCTGGAATTCTGTAGGTCTAGAAGGACACCGATCTGTAAAGTCAGTTGAAACAAGTCATCGGCCTCCATCTTCACAAAGTAGAACATTAAAAATATGACACCTGATAAGCAATCAAATTGGCCTCACCATGTCATGTGTTGACCAGACAATTGCTATCTCGGGTACGGTGATTCTTCTGTATGAAATAAACGAAAGCATGATGGGAAAAGTGGTCTCTGGTTCTTTTCAAGAGTGTAATAAAAATGGCTTATGGAGTCAAGTCTGTTTTTCCAGGGAATATAGGCCGTTCTGTAAGTTATGTGATTTGATAAAAAGAGGTTGGAGAATGCAGGTAAGAGAACAGAGAGAAAAAGGCATATCTCCAAAAAACTAATCCTCACAGCACAGCTCACTAAGGAAAAGATGGGAAAAGACAGGTTGGAGAAGAGGATGGGTAGAAAATAGAAACAGATGAGGAGTATCAGCATTGTGGGCGGTATCTTCATGATATTTAACAAGAGAATATATGAATCCTGCTCTGCCAACTACTTCTCTTTTGTGTGAGGTACTCTTACTTTGTATCAGGGATTGTGTATGAGGTCAACAAGATGCAAAGAAGAGAAAAAGTGACGTTAGTAACTGGGACAGTGTCTAGCCCCGACATGGATCTCTCTGATTAAGCAAGGCTGATCCAGAGGACATAAACAATAGTTTCAAATGGAGCCCTCAACTGTTAGTAAAGCTGACTCTCGATCCAGGGCATTAACTGCCATTCATCTGTTGGATGGAGAAAAGAAAGTGAAGAGAAAAAAGACACACAGCAAAGAAGACAGCAACTTTCAGACAGGCTGCTTTAAGAGTCAGCCACATGCACGGAATAAAGAAAATGGAGGAGAGAGCAGAGAGTGTGGGATAAGGTCCTGCGTCCACTTGCCTCCCCGGCACACAGAACAAGAGGGAGAGACAAGGTACTGAGAGGTATGTCAGGAATGGGGTACCCCAAGGTATGCAGGGTATGTCAGGATGCCCAATATGACATGGATTTGGTGATTCCTTAGGAGGACTCGGCAAATAGTTGTACTCGTAGCTAAGATTTATTACAGCAAAAGGACACAAGGCAAAATCAGTAAATGGAAAAGGTATGTGGGGTGAAGTCCAGAGGGAACAAAGCACAAGCTTCCAAGAGTCATTATTAGTGGAGTCCACAACATACACAGAATCCCTCCAACAACCAGTGGCTAGTAGCCTTTGTGAACTGTTGTCTACAAGGGAAGCTCATTAGAGATTCAAAATTTTTGTTGGGGATTGATCGCACAGGTACCCTGTGCCGAGCTCTTATCAAAATTCCTGACTCCCAGCAGAAAAGCAGGTGTTCAATGTAAATCTTATTGCTTATGCTAATGTTTAGTCATATTGAGCCACTCTTACTAGTTAGGGTGGTGGGAACACTCCTAAAATCTAAGTTCCCCAGATGCCTGCAAATGGCCAGCCTTGTAAGCAGGTCTTTCTAAGAAGGGTAGAAGCCACAGGTCTGGATGTTAACTTTTTCTAACACATATATATGCACAATCTTTTACACATAATAACCATGTCTACTAATGAATGTGAGCCAATAAAAATTCCGTACTCTCTCCAATCAAATTAATATTCCCTATTTTTGAGGTGGAAGAAGGAAAAGAATTAGAAGAGAAGCAGGTCAAGATGGAGAAGTATTTTTCTCACCTATAGAAAAGATACTCCAAAAGTTAGCTCAAAATCAGTAATAAGTGGGAAGAATAAAGATGAAACCTACAAAAAGGCACAGAATCTTCCTTCCCAGTTGCCATATCCAGGAAAAGTAGACATAGATTGCTAACCTTAATAACCTTGTTATTCATGGGATTCCTTATATGCCAGTCACCTACTTGCTAAATTTTTGGGAACCTCCAAATCAATACTTGCTGTACTTTCCGGGTCATTTGCAGACCTGCACAGAACAATGAAGAATTGGAGTCACTTGGGGCCTATGTTCCCAGCTGATATAAAATATGGCATCTCTCTGCCGTCTTGCTTCATCTCCCATACTGCTGTCCTTCGTTTATTTAGTGCCACATTTTTTGCATGTTTATGCATTTCGTTGGTGATTTTGCTGTTTAAAATGGCTCCCAAACGTCATAAAGTCCTGTCTAGTGTTCCTAAGAGCAAGACGGCTGCAACGTGCCTTGTAGGAAATATACTGTGTTATACTGCATAATACTGTGTTAGACAAGCTTCATTCAGGCGTGAGTTACAAGTGCTGTTGTCCATGAGTTCAATGTTAATGAATCAACAATATGTATGAAATAAGAAATACACATAAGAATATGTATTGATTGGTTGATAAAAGTATTGTGACCAGAGGCTCCCAAGAACCTAAATGGGAGCAGTGGTTTAGGATTCACTAATTCAGTGAGTGTTTGAGTCACCTTTACAGAATAAAACTACCAGAAAAAAAACAAGACTCAGCTGTAACTAGAGCATCACTTCACATAGAAATAAACTCTACCTCTCAGTTTACCATGATGTTACTCGGTTCTCTAATATACTGTGTGAATGGCAGTGGCAGCGACCATAGGCACAGAGGGATATGGCTGGGCAGGCACGAGTCATGCCTATGTGACTCCCCTAAGCCTGGAGACGGAGGAAATTCAGAACCAAGGATAGTAGGTTAATTCAGGGGTTGAATGAAAAAGAGACAGAAGCAGAGCCTAGGTTAATCCTAGGGGATTAACTAGAGCTAAACAGTTAGGCTAAACTGTTTTTTAGAGCTAAAAGAGATAGGAGCTAAACAGATAGGCTATAGGACACAGAGGCTCTAAGATCTATAGCTGGGCAAGGATAACAACAGAAAAAGAATAATTAAAAATACATGCTTAAAAAAAATACATGCTTGAGAGTCCTAAGGTTCTGGGTTAAAGCTGGTTTCAAGGCAACAGGTGGAGTCTATATTAAATGATGGAAAAGAGAAGCTCTGGACATAGGACAGTTTCGGCTAATGGCTGTGGTTCCCGGAGCTATCTGCCCGCTGATATACTTTGGAGTACCCTTCGGTTACTGACAGAAGGAGGTTAAAGGGTAGGGCCAATGGCTCCAAAAGGCAAGCTACAGGAAGCCCACACAGTTGTAGCACATTATTAGACATATTGCTTCCACCTGCTTTGAAAGACCAAATGTTTTTTTCCCTTGAAAGTATTCCATCAGGGATTTAAAAATAAATAATTAACTACTTCTCACCACCATCGTAAAAGAAACCTAAGGCAAACAGACAGCTATTTTAAAAACTTGAAGACTACGTTTGTTTGGTAATCAAAACCTCCCACCAAAGTCTTTTGTCAGAACAGACTGGAAATTTAATTTCAGAACTCACCTTGTCAAAATGCGTGCAAGGTGACTTTGAAATCTGTCACAATTAACAGTCACTCTAAGTTAAAGAAGTATTTTTTACACAATACCTTGGGTTTCCATGTGAAATGCAAAACCAAGTTTTAGATGTTTGCTTACATCTCCCAGTTGATGAGACATTTATCAGCAAGCTGCAAACAGGGCCTCTAATGCAAACCACTTAAAAAGATTTCTTATAGATTTCATTGCCTAATAAAAAGTCTTATAAGGAACTTTTAGTGTCACACATTTTCATATTTTTGAGCTCTGGCAAACACATTCCTGACAGCAGGGTAATCAATATGAATAAAGGAAGGCATTTTAGAGGAACTTTTAATCTTGAGGATTGAGATTTACATCAAAGTCCCCTTGATTCATGTACCCCCAAAACATTTTTTTCCCAATTATCTTTTGTGGTTTTCCCTCACTGGCTGCTGCTGATGAGTAATTTTACAACACTAATGCTATTAAAGCATGCACTCCTGACCCCATTGTGACACAAAGCAAATAATGCATATAGGGAATGCAAGCACATAACTGCTAATCTTGCCTTTAAATGCATTTGAACTTGACCTATTGAAATGCCCGTTATAGAACGCATGACAGCCTGGCAAAATACAAGAAGCAAGACACCACCATCTGAGGAAAGAAGATTCTTTGAAAATAAATCACTTGAAGGACTGGAATGTGATAGGAATTGAGAACAATGCAGTACCACATAGTGAAATAACCTGCTTCACCCCTACAAACAAGGCACCACTTATAAACACTCTAAAATTAGAGCACTGTAGCATCTGATTTGACTGACGAATGACTTTGAGATTAGAGAGAACAATGAATAATACTTTAACATCAAGAACATACTTTTGTAAACATGGATGGTATAACATCTTTTACTCTGAAGCAAGTATCTTTTCACTCTGCTGATGCAAAAAGGCTTTCCAACTTTGTGTACCTGGTGAGGCATACCTTAGGACTTAAAGTGACCACAATCATATATAACTGAAGCATCTTCATTCATCCTATTATCAAATTATAGGCTCACAGCCAACGCACAAACACAACATGGAATGAATCTTAGAGAAGACTGTAGTCTGCATTATTCCGATGGGGGAAATCACACAACCAACTTTCAGATGGTGCTGGAACACAGGTGTGTCTCTGAGCGCTTACGGCAAGCCTCTCGTATCCCACCTATGTAAATGTCGGGCAAATCTGTGAGGGAGGGATTCTATTAGTATTCCTTATTTTGTGTAGTTCACAGATTTCTAGAAAGGGAGGTAATATCCCTTGTCCACGAGGGAGACATTTCAAGACCCTCAGTGGATGCCTGAAACCATGGATAGCACTGAACCCTAGATATACTGTATTTTTTCCTACATATACCTATGATAAAATTTCATTTATAAGTTAGGCACAGTAAGAGATAAAAAACAACTGATAACAAGATAGAGCAACGTAACAATACACCACAATAAAAGTTATGTGAATGTGGTCTTCCTCTCTCTCGAAATATCTTATTGTACTGTACTTACCCCTCTTCTCCTGATGATGTGAGATGGTAAAACGCTGACGCGAGGAGACGAAGTCACGTGAATAAGGCCGGCATCTTGACGTAGCGTTGGGATGCTACTATGTATTGACCTTCCGACCATACGTCAGAGGGAGGGCCATCTGCTTCCGGAGCAGAGTTGACTGCATGTAACCGAAACCAAAACCGCGGAAAGATAAAGGGGAATACCGCAAACAAAATCTCAGCCGCAGTGACTATATGGGTGTAAATATTTATGGCAAACTCAACGTTTAGGTAAAATTGAAGCCCTCAGTGATAAACTATAAAAACTCAACATTTAGACTTCGCAACGAACATATTATATTATATTAATTTTCCATGCAGAAAAATATATATAATTTTGACAACTTAAGATTGTATAAATATTTCAGTGGGCACGATTATGAGATATAGAAATAATACCCCCCAAAAAATCCCAAAACCAAAAATAAAACCAAACTTCCAAACCCAGCATCTTAAATTTAGAGTTTAGAATTCTTTATTTCCCAGTTATACATTAGATGAAATGAAAGTTATAAGAAAGTGCAGAAGTTTGGAATTAGACCATTT
>CM052815.1:58172722-58221712 GCA_028533885.1 Nasua narica
AATACTAAGCCTTTCAGGTGCAATGGACAGTGACTCATAAAAGCCTGTGTTTTTAGTTTCTCGGAGCACCGTTTTGTTTTTATTATGTTAGCAAAAAACTTACTAAGGACGATTTACCCAGGAAATTCCTCTTACCTCAGCATTTTTTCCCTCTTATTCCCCACATGCTTGCTCTACCACATCCCAGAAAAAGGGATGTAGGTAGAGGAAGAAATTACATGCATTTTTATGTACGGAGCCTAATACTCTTGAGGGATAAAGGCTATGAGTCTTCAGATTTCTAACCCAGGGCCTGTTTACTTTGCACATGGGAGGTGGCTGGATAAAATGATGACCCTGGCACTCTCAGGGTAAACAGAATTGCAGTTAATCATTCCTACTTTTGAAAGCAATTTCTACTTTTCCCCCACTCTGAATCTGAATGAAATTTTAATGAGAAGAGAAAAAAATGAAAGAGAGTTCCCTGTCAATGCCATTTGGTCAGCAAATGGTGGTCATCTTTAAAACAAGGAGATAATTGCCACTGGTGGACGCCTAGGTAGGTGGTTAAACATGCTAAGCTAACTGAAGAGCTAGAATTTTCCCACATAGTTCCTGGGAATCAAGAATAAATTGTACAGGGGCACCTGGGTGGCTCAGTGGGTTAAAGCCTCTGCCTTCAACTCAGGTCATGGTCTGGGATTGAGCCCCGCATCGGGCTCTCTGCTTGGCAGGGAGCCTGCTTCCCTCTCTCTCTGCCTACTTGTGATCTCTCTCTGTGTCAAATACATAAAATCTTTTATTAAAAAAAAAAAAGAATAAACTGTGCAATACATCAAATCACAGAACATGGAGTACAACCCAGGTCACATTCCAACGTATGTGTGGTAAGTTAGTTCACATTCTTCTAAGACTCAGTTGGAAAGGAAAACCTGGAATATGGAACTGCTTTCTCCCTGGTCAATGGATTAGCTGCCATATATATTTTTAGCAGACAAATAAGGCTCCCATTTTGTCCACTGTGGAGATGTCTCACCACTAAAATGAATTATATAGTCACCCTAATTGAGAACCAGTTTGAAATGAATGTGCAGATACAGGTGAACCGATACACTGTTAAAATACAAGAGAGAACTTCTGTTTCTCAGTGTCTGCACTTGTGAAGAAGGTTTCTCTCCCGGTGGAAGGTTAAGAGCTGAGAAATATGACCTTGCAGCGAGTTGATTGTGCAGTGTATTCAGCTGAACAAAGGCCTGGTAGACTCCCCTTCTTTATTGCTACATATATTAGAGCATTTACATCGTGCTGGTTCTCATCTAAATGGCAGGCTTGTGTCCAGGTCAAATGCTCACGAAAGCTCTAATTCTCCCAGAAGCCAGATGTAATTCTGATCAAAGGTAAAGCTTCTGCTACAATTCTAGTCTCAATGAAAATGCGAAAGGACCCCTAGAAACAAACCAAACATTACATTCTCTTACATTTTCCCAAACCACAGTAATGGCCAGTTCTGCCAAACACTTGAATATCTATTGAGTTCTGAAAAGAAAAGCATAATCACGTCCTGATGTGTTCAGTAATTTCTCCTTCTTGACTCCTTTTTTTGTCTTCCTAGTTTTGCTGTTTTGAGGCATTTCTTGCCCTTACCAGTTCTTAAATTGTAGCCTAACCCTGCAGGAAGATTACTGGTAATTTTGCTACAATGTTTAAAATAAGAAATCCACTTTCAGATTTTATCAACAGGAATATAACAATTTTGTATAGGAGAAACTAAACATTCTGTATATTCACTTCAAAGAAAATTTCTGGTCTCTGTTCTAAAGCAAAATTGCTTAACTGCTAATTTTGAGTGATTGTCATGGCCATTTTTCTCTTTCTCTCTTAGTGGACCCTTCCTGGCTAAGTATTCAAAGTCTTCTGCTTCTTTCCTGTGGAAAACTTTAGCTAGCTTTTGCAACTTTGTCCTTTGAGAATACCACAGTATGGGATAAAGAAGCTGGGGTAATGGAGTGAAGATTTAGACAGAAGGAAACAGAGAGTTCTCATTGTTCTGTGCTTGTTGAAGTAAATGCTCAGTATGCTTGATTTCATTTATTTCCTGTCTCACTTGTTAACAAAAAGCCGATTCTTTTCTCTTAAACATAATGGTCATGTGAATAGCAAACAATAATCATCTGTTTTAATACCACCATTTCCATGGGTCTTTAGAAAGCTGGGAAGTTATGACTCCTGTTTATGAATCTAAATTTAAAATTAAATATTAGTTTTTCCTAGAAACCATACTATTCCATATTTCTTCAAAGTTCTGGAGAACATAATCCCTTCAGCACAATTGCCATATTTTAAAACTGATTTCTGGAAATAGGTTCTAATTGGCAAAACACTAAAGACTAACACATTTAGAATCAGAAGATACATAGGGAAGAAGAGTGTGATTTTCTGCACCTGAATATGGAATTAAGACATGGTACCTTATTTTCCACCTCACACTAAATAGAGTTCACAGCAAACTAATGGGACCAGATACATCTTATTAGGTGTGTATGCCATGTGGACGGGGAAAGAGCCCTTCAGTAGCAGAGATGAGGAAGCCTGAACTCCAGTTTCAGCTCTGTGATAAATTCAATGGATGACTTTTTTTTCCCCTACTACAAAAAGTCCCATCACGACCCGTCACCATAACATTACTCCTAGCTTCAGCCTTTTATGTTTTTACAACATTACTGGATATGAAAATGTCCTGGACGGCACACGAAAAGGAAATGTTTATAAGCAGCACTTAAAAACGTATCTTATCAGTTTGTTTAAGAACAATGTCACCGTTCAAGCTGGGTTAACCTTAAGGGGAAAAAAAATATCTTAGGTTTTTTTTTCTCTTTAATATCATAAAAATTCTTAGCCACTAGCATTATCTGATGACAATGGCCCATTTGCCTCTGACCAGACTCTTTAGCAATGCCTTATGATTTCGGTTTATTAACTGCTGTGAATGCTCCAAGTAAACAGTGATTCAGGGAGTTGTAAGTAACTTGGGTATAGAGATGAAATCAATTCAGCCTATCTTTTGTCTATACTGGTTTTATTTTTTGTTGTAAGCGCTTCTGTTATCACAATCACTCAGCTGGCATTTTAAGTTGCTACATGAAAAACCCAAAAAACAAAAAACTATCATTTCATTTTTAACCTGACTTAAAAAAAGAAACAGAAAAAAAAAAAAAAACTAAGCTGTGAATACAGGTGTGGTATGTATGTATGCATGTATGTATGTATGTATATGAATCTGTCTTTTATTATTATTGGTACGTAAAATCACAGCCTTCCCTTGTATAAAGCAGGAGATCTAAAATTAAAAACTGAGGGAACCTTCTGTTGGATTCTCTGAGGGCATAGAAAGAGAATTTCCTTTCCTTTGTCCACAGAGTTAATTTCCTACTAAAATCTCTTAAAAATGGATAGTTTCGTGCAAAGAAAAAAAACCAGAAAAAATGTATAGGTAGAAAGAGCTACAGTGATGGATTATCTCGTTTCTTTTTTTTTTTTAAGATTTTATTTATTTACTTGTCAGAGAGAGAGATCACAAGTAGGCAGAGAGGCAGGCAGAGAGAGGAGGAAGCAGGCTCCCTGCTGAGCAGAGATCCTGATGTGGGGCTCAATCCCAGGACCCTAAGATCATGACCTGAGCCAAAGGTAGAGGCTTTAACCCACTGAGCCACCCAGGCGCCCCAGGATTATTTCGTTTCTTAAATTGGGGTCCTTGGTTTGGCAGATTGTGGGCTACCCAAAATCGTATGTAATATTTTGTATTAATGTTATTATATTCACTTTTAATCAGGTTCTCAAAAAGATACATTACCCAAAAAAGATTAATAACTACTAATCTGGTCCAAATGAAAAATCTTAATCCCAGAGTGGGAGCAAATTGCCAGTTACACTACAGACCAGTGACATCCACAGCTGCAGAACTCACACTCTTGAGGCTCTCATGCTAGTCCAGATGCAAATAGATTGTTTCTTCAGTTTGCATCCTCTTGTGAAAAAACACTGCCTTCTTTATTTGTTGCAAAGGTAAAACACACTTATAGAGTTCTCATGATACCATTTTAACATTTATTGCCACTGACATCACTGTTTTAAGACCTGTAGGACAAGACATAGGCCCAGAGGGGGAAAAAAATCCCTCAAAACAAAACAAAACTCTCTTCTACATGCACGATGAAAATCTAATTTATTATTACCTACAGAAGCAAAGATGACTTGTATTTAACACTCCATGTTTGAACATCAACTAGAATTTCAAAGAGATAAAGCTGTTCATCCAGAATAGCAGACCTACCTGGAAAGATGTTTCCTTTTCTTTTTTTTTTTTTAAAGATTTTATTTATTTATTTGACAAAGAGAGAGAGATCACAAATAGGCAGAGAGGCAGGCAGAGAGAGGGGGGGAAGCAGATTCCCTGCCGAGCAGAGAACCCGATTCTGGGCTTGATCCCAGGACCCTGAGATCATGACCTGAGCTGAAGGCAGAGGCTTTAACCCACTGAGCCATCCAGGCGCCCCGATGTTTCCTTTTCTGACAAAAATCTTCCACCTCTTTTACTGAAATTAGGGGTATTAATATAATCACATCAATAAACTACGATCAGCAAAGAGTCAGTATTGCACATCAAGCCTGTACTAATTCAAACTTCTTTTTAGTCGATCTTTCTGTTATGTGTTTTTATGAAAGTTCCTTTTAATTTAGAAAGTGTTGCCAAGATGTACTGGTTATCAAATATGCCTTCAGAGCTAAATCTGTAGGAACATTGCACATTTCCCATATCTTTTTCTGACTTGCCTTCCCTCCACAGAAGGAAGAAGAAAGAATTCCAAGGGAAGGAAGAAATATCTATAAGTAATATGTTCATGGGCATTCAATGCTAGATGGTTTACCATGCTTGATTGCTGTTGGTGAATCAGAGCAAAAAAATGACAGTAGCATCTATCATGTTCTGTGAAACCATGCACAATTTTAACAAAGGCAAGAGAAATCATTCCGCTTATTTCAGCAATGTGCTCTATTTGATAGCAATTGATAGATGTCTACAAAATAAAATCACTAAACTGCAAAAATGACTTAATTCTTAAAGTAGGGAAGTGGAGTTTTCCCCCGAGCCAAGAATATAATGGCCCGTGAGCATAAAGTGATACGATCATGCAGTATCGTCCCAACAGTGACTTTAAACTCGATAATTTCCCCTTCGATACTAGACGATGTAACAAATAATATTCCTGATTCTGAACTTAAACTCAAATAATTAATGAAGTATTTTCACTTGTGTAGAAAGTAAAAAGTTTTTTCCTTTTTTCTTTTTTTGTCGTCATTGTTCAGGAACATCACTGCACTTTCCATGTCTCCAGCATAAACCAATGTGTGGCAAAAGAGAGATATCTTATATCTCAGTGACCACTGAGTGACACAATGCTTTTCAGTCTCAAAGTGCAAATTAAAGTACCTCCAGGGGTGAAAAATAAGACAATCTATGCTGGAGAAGAAAGTAAATAAAAATAACAGAGGCCAAAATGCTGAACAAGGGAAAAAGTTATTAGTCTATATATTCCATTATGATTTACAGTGATGATACTTTCCTCATTACTATGCAACAGTAATAGATTAAGTAAATTGCAGATGAAAAGGACCTATTAAATCATCGTGTCTAATGTATGCAAAGGGGGGCAGATTTCCATAGACAGAGGAAAAAAGAGGAAAGAAAAATATAAAAATAGATACTCTAGCAACATCTACCAAAATTCATTAGGCATTAAGTCCACAGACATCAAACAGAGGTATTAGCATCAGTGGTGAGGAAGAGGAGACACAAAGTACCCGTATTAATACAGAGTCCTGTACTGTATCTTCAAATATCCACTATATTTGCCTGGAGCTTTCCTAAATCAAAGCTACTGTTTATACTCACGTAGAAAATGTAATCTGAGTTTCAATGCATGTTTAATTTCATTCGATCTTGCATTTGTTCAGCCAAAAACAATTTAAAGAGGACCAAGGCTATCAGCCTCACAGTGAGCAAGTGTGGCGCCTCACTAGGGAGTTCTTGAATCTGCCATAAAAATCAACAGCGTGCGTCTAATAGTCTTCTTTTCATTTGAGCACTGAAAAGTGAATCATCATAGCAACTATTCTTCAGGGCCTCTTTGGTTTCCCGATTAAACATGTAATGTGACCTGCCATCGGGCCACATCCTCTGCTTTTCCATTTTAAATAATCATAAATAAGAAAACCTTGCTACTCTTTGGCATGATACAGCTACTTGATTCAGCTGAGCTTCCAAGTCTTAGAAATTGCACTCATTCTTGCTCAGAGTCCTGGTTCCTCTCAAAGGCTTTCAGCTGAAAGATTCTTTATTGTATTCAAATCTTGTCCCATACGGGTTGTTTTGGTTACTCAGTTTATGAAGAGTCTTAGAAATTGAACTGGGTCCACAGCAGAAAACACCGACAGTTTTCCTGGTGAGAGAGAGGGAAAAAAGGGAAAAATCAGGCGGAAAATTAGGCAGAACATGACAAAAAGTATGTGTCGGGAGCATGTCTAAGGTATTAATGAAGTTCATTTCTTGCTGTTTTGCATACTGAATTTCCCAGTTATTTCCAAATGTAAATGATCACCATGAAGATATTTTATGTACTTCGTGCTCTCCCTGCTAGAATTCAGGATAATTCAAAGAATGTAACTCTGAGCACAGATTTGCTTATTATCAGACAGAAAGTGAGCAGTCTGCCCTCAGCCTTTCCATTATATGCAGAAACCAAATCAAGGGCAGCAATGGATTGCTGTCCATCCACACTGGATCATGTCAATCTTCTCTTACTGGATGTTTTATATGCATTTTTCTAAAGATACCATGAATTGCCATGGGCAGTGATGAGTAAAAGAAAGAAAAGCTATTACCAGTTTGAAAGGATGATTCTAAGGAACTAGTTTATATCCATGTTGAAACAAAAGCATATTAATTTGTATACAGTTTATTTTTTTATTTATGCACTGTAATAACTGCACCAAATGCTAAGCAGGTTTTATTGTTTGCTAACATAAAACTTTAGTAGATAAATTATACAGATCCCTAACAAATCGACTAAATAAATCCCAGGAAATAACTGGTATTTCACATCAATCTGCCTCTGAAGTTTGTTATTTGTATTGAATTCTTCCTAGGATATCCAAATGATTAACAATTCATATCTTATCTTGGATAAATATAATATAGTATATCCTCATAATCTTATCTGAGAATAAGTGGTGCTGAAAAAAAACCCATAAATCCATTTAAATGGGTACCAAGATTTTGTAATAAATACTTAAAAAATGGTTTCACTGAAACTTTTTACCTTGAAGAATGAAACAAAGAACTAGAAAAAATAGAACTTTCACTTGTGGCCATGGAGTAGCAGGGACTAGATTTACCCTCATGCATTGAAACTAGGGGAAAATCCAATATATGGAATAAGTGTTTTCAGATATTGGACAGTAGGTAGAACAGAACAGTGATTCCTAAGAAAAAGAGAAAAAAAACAAGGGGAGAAAACCGGTTGCTGGCAACTGTCTTTGCTTATGGCCTGGAGGCAATCTATAGGCTGCAGCAAAGAAACTCAAGTGAAGACTGGGGTTCTCATTGAGTTGAAAAGACAAAGAATGGAATTCGTGAACAACAAAGTGGCTAGAATTTGTGGAAAGGAAGAGAGATCCACAGAAGGAAGCTCTATCCTCAAGTCTTTGGCTGAGTACTGATGTGCTCATGTATGAGAAGAAACTACATGAATCTGGGTAAAGAACCAGCAGGGAGCAGTAAGGCAAACAATTCCGAGTTGACACAAGGATGTGAATAATTCATATTCCCACAAGCCAGAACGGAAAGATCTACTTATCATACGTGGGCAATGGGTAGTGTTCTAGAAAGTTATCACCTTACTTGAAAGAGGCAGGATGGATGTTGGTAAAATTAGCCTTAGACTGAAGGTGCTCTGGATCTATACCCAGAAAGATCAAACTGAACCCAAGTCGCAAAACTGCATGCCAGAAACAAATCCAATGGTATTAAAAAGAGAAGATCAAAATTTGGCATTTAACATCTAAACTCCACAATGTACCGCACTCCATAAGAAATCACCAAGAATTTTATAAACCAAAAGTAGGAGTGTTATGGGCTGAATTATGTCCCCTCAAAATTTCATTATGCTGAAAAACCAAACCACCAGTACTTCAGAATATAGCTGTATTTGGAGATGAACGTTTTAAAGATGTGATTAAGTTAAAATAAGCCTTTAGAATAGATCCTATTCCAATCTGACTACTGTCTTTATACGAGAAAATTGGATACACAAAGAGACATGAGAGAATGCACATGTACAGAGAAAAAGACCGTGAAGAGGGTGGTCATCTGCAAGGCAAGGAGGGAGGTCTCAGAGGAAATCAACCCTGCTGGCATCTTGATATTAGTCTTCCAGCCTGTAGGGCTTTGAGAAAATAAATTTCCATTGTTTAATCCACTTGAGTATGTGGGATTTTGTTATGGAAGCAAGTCCTAGCCAACTAATACAGGGAGAAAGATCAGTCAACAGAAACAGGTGCAGAATGACAAAAATGATGGACTTATCAAACATCTCATGAAACAGTGAGAGAAAAATGCTTCATTATATTCAAAGGCAAGCATCACCATGGTGAGAAGAGAAACAGATTTTTCAAAGGCCTACATGGAAATTCTAGTGATTAATGGAATGTTTAAAATCATAAATATTCTGATAGGTTAACAGACAAATAGGCACTGCAGAAAGTAAACTTAAAGACCTGGTGCTACAATCCATCCAAATGAACCATACAGAGAACGAAAATTAGGCAAAAAGATGAACAGAGGCTCAGTGACCTGTGGCACAATATGAACTAGTCTAATATAGATGTAATTGTAGTTCCAACATGAGGAACCAAGGGAAAGAGAAAAAATACTTAAGAAATAGTTGCCAATTTTTTCCCCAAATTTGATGAAAACAAATACATAGATCCAAGGATCTAATGAACCCCAAGGAGAATACACACAAAGAAAACCATGCAAGTCAACTTATAAAAAAATTAAAGAAATAAATAAAATAAATAAAACCGAAAACCAGTGACAAAGAGAAAAACATAAAACAGCCAGAGGGGGCAAAAAGACACACTACAAATAAATAAACACAAGATGAAAGATGGAGTTCTTGTCAAAAACTCTGCATGTCAGGAGGCAATAAAGTGACATCTTCAAAGTGCTGAAAGACAAGAGAAAATCCATCTATTCCATACCAAGCAAATTCTACACTAAACACAAATAACTTTCAAAACTAAGGATGGAATATAAGCTTTTCAAAAGAAAGGGTAGAGAATTCATCATTAGCAAACCAGCACTATCAAGTATACTAAAGGAAATTCTTCAGAAAGGACATTGAAATCAGATGGAAATCGGAATCTACCCAGAGGAATGAAGAGCACAAAAAATGGCAAATGTGTGAATAAATATTTTGTCTAATTTTTAATCTCTTTGAAATATAATTGATGGCTAAAAGAAATGTAATAACAATGCATCATGGAGTTTAGAGTATATGGAAAAGAAAGATGAATAAGAACAACAGCCAAAGAAATGCAGGGGGAATGGAAATACAGAAAGTGGTATAATATTATTTGGAGTGCACGGTGATAAGCTAATGATGTACTCTCTAAACTGAAAGAATGAAATCGAACCCTTATTTTACACCACTTACAAAAATGTACTTGAAAAGAATTTAAGAATTAAATGTAAGATCTGAAACTATCAAAATTCCAGAAGAAAACACAGAGAAAGGGGCGCCGGGGTGGCTCCGTGGGTTAAAGACTCTGCCTTCAGCTCAGGTCATGATCATACCATTACATAATTCACTTTCTGAATTTAAAAAAGGCACATATGAAAAGAACCACCTCATACACATGTGTAAATTGAGTATAAATTGATTCAGCCTTTTGGTTTTGATAGGACAGTATCTAAATGTGCATACTCTTTGAGCCAGCAATTCCATTTCAAGGATCCTAACCTACTGCAATAGTCCTACAAGAGTGTGAGAAAGTGTGTGCAAAGAGAATTATCCTAGCACTATTTGTAACAGTAAAAGACTGGAGGTAACCTAAATATCTCTAAATAGGGTAGCAACGATCATGCTATCCATATTCTAGAACACTGTGGGGTAGAATTACATGTAAATTATCCAGGAGCAGTATATGAATGTACCTGAAAAAGACCACATTGAAGAATTCTATATTATAGATTCATTCAACTTTTTCTTTTTTCAACTTTTGTTTAAAAATTAAGGTTCATAATTTCAGTGTATAGATTTTAAGTATATTTATGCATACATACACACACATATATATGAATATATACTTTTATAAGTATGTACATGTGGGGGCGCCTGGGTGTCTCAGTGGGTTAAAGCCTCTGCCTTCAGCTCAGGTCATGATCTCAGGGTCCTGGGATCGAGCCCCGCATCGGGCTCTCTGTTCAGCAGGGAGCCTGCTTCCTCCTCTCTCTCTGCCTACTTGTGATCTCTCTCTCTGTCAAATAAATTTAAAAAAAAAGTATGTATGTGCGTCTGTACATATTCTTTCAGTAATTTATGCACTCAAGGTTAACCAAATTTTATATCTAAAATAAGGACTTTTGTTTAAATAGCACCTTCTTTCTAGTTAGTGAACCCTTAAGATGTTGATCTGTTCTTTTCCTAAATATGCCATGTAAAATTTTTTAAAAATAATGCATTTTAGGTGCCTGCCCAGAGCCAATACACAAAGCAAAATATTGTACAAAATGTCAACAGTAGATGATGCATACTTGTTCTTCTTAAAGCAGCTTTGCTGTTTGAAGAAAATGAATGACAAACCAAATAAACATACAAAATCTAGGTCACGAACAGTTTAACAAATGAGAATTCTCAAGACGTAACCAAAAAAATCAATAATTGCAATCTAATTTCTTATAAGGGATCCTCTACTGTTGTAAAGTTTGGTTTTAGAATTGAGCAAAGACAATAGCAACAACAACAAAATTCCCAAGTTTTCATCAGTACTTTATAAAAATTAGTAAAAGGATTATTGTCAGAAGTCAGCTGCATGTCATTAAAGAGAAAGGAGTCTACGGTACATTGCGAGACCCAGATGTCTCATTCATTTATAAATATCCTTTTTATATTTATAAAAATGTAGTTTTTAAGTTATGAATTGACCAACTGTATACTACTAATTATCATGATAAGTCAACCTAGAAGAGCTATAGAGCCAAAGGAAATTTTTTAAAAATTAAGTCTTCAATTTATCTACATTATTACTGCAGAAGTATGTTTACTTAAGCAACAAAAAATATGATTAGTTCTCAGCCTTTCCATTGAAATCAGGAATAGGACAAGGATGCCCACTCTCACCACTGTTGTTAAACATAGTACTAGAAGTCCTAGCAACAGCAATCAGAAAACAAAAAGAAATAAAAGGTATTCAAATTGGCAAAGAAGTTAAATTCCCTCTCTTTGCAGATGACATGATAGTTTATATGGAAAACCCAAAAGACTTCACCCCCAAGCTACTAAAACTCATACAGCAACTTGGTAATGTGGCAGGATACAAAATCAATGCACAGAAATCAGTTGCTTTCTTATACACTAATAATGAAAATATAGAAAGGGAAATTAGAGAATTAATTTCATTTACTATAGCCAAGTAAATTTCATTTACTATACCAAGAACCATAAGATACCTTGGAATAAACCTAACCAAAGAGATAAAGGATCTGTACTTGAGGAACTACAGAACACTCAGGGAAGAAATTGAAGAAGACACAAAAAGATGGAAAAGCATTCCATGCTCATGGATCAGAAGAATAAACATTGTTAAAATGTCTATACTGCCCAGAACAATCTATACTTTCAATGCCATCCCGATCAAAATTCCACTGGTAGTTTTCAAAGTGCTAGAACAAACAATTCCAAAATTTGTATGGAACCAGAAAAGACCCCAAATTGCTTAGGAAATGTTGAAAAAGAAAAACAGAACTAGGAGCATCACATTGCCTGATTTCAAGCTTTACTACAAAGCTGTGACCACCTAGACAGCATGGTACTGGCACAAAAACAGACACATAGACCAGTGGAACAGAATAGAGAGCCCAGATATGGATGCGCAACTGTATGGTCAAATAATCTTTGACAAAGCAGGAAAAAGTATCCAGTGGAAAACAGACAGTCTCTTCAATAAATGGTGCTGCGAAAATTGGACAGCTATATGTAGAAGAATGAAACATGACCATTCTCTTACACCATACACGAAGATAAACTTGAAATGGATAAAAGACCTCAACATGAGGCAGGAATCTATCAAAATCCTAGAGGAGAACGTGGGCAGTAACCTCTTCGACATTGGCCACAGCAACTTCTTTCAAGACATGTCTCCAAAGGCAAAGGAAACAAAAGTGAAAATGAACTTTGGGGACTTTATCAAGATAAAAAGCTTCTGCACAACAAAGAAAACAGTCAACAAAACAAATAGGCAACCCACAGAATGAGAGAAGATACTCGCAAATAACACTACATACAAAGAGCTGAGATCCAAGATCTATAAAGAACTTCTCAAACTCAACACTCAAAAAACAGATAACCACATCAAAAAAATGTGCAGAAGACATGAACAGATAGTTCTTCAAAGAAGACATACAAATGGCTAACAGACACATGAAAAAATGTTCATCATCATTAGCCATCAGGGAGATTCAAATCTAAACCACATTGAGATACCACCTTACACCAGTTAGAATGGCCAAAATCAACAAGACAGTAAACAACAAGTGTTGGAGAGGATGTGGAGAAAGGGGAACCCTCTTCCACTGTTGGTAGGAATGCAAGTTGGTGCAGCCACTTTAGAAAACAGTGTGGAGATTCCTCAAGAAATTAAAAATAGAGCTACCCAGGGTGCCTGTGTGGCTCAGTCATTAGCATTTACCTTCAGCTCAGGTCATGATCCCAGGGTCCTGGGATGGAGTTCCGCATTAGGCTCCCTGCTCAGTGGGAAGCCTGCTCCTCCCTCTCCCACTCCCTCTGCTTCTGTTCCCTCTCTCATTGTGTCTCTCTCTGTCAAATAAATTAATAAAATCTTTAAAAAAAAATAGAGCTACCCTATGACCCTGCAATTGCACTACTGGGTATTTACCCCAAAGAAGCAGATGCAGTACAAAGAAGGGCCACATGTACCCCAATGTTCATAGCAGCAATGGCCACAATAGCCAAACTGTGGAAAGAACCAAGATGCCCATCAACAGATGAAAGAATAAAGAAGATATGGTCCATATATACAATGGAATATTATGCCTCCATCAGAAAGGATGAATACCCAACTTTTGTATCAACATGGATGGGACTAGAAGAGATTATGTGGAGTGAAATAAGTCAAGCAGAGAGAGTCAATTATCTTATGGTCTCACTTAGGTGTGGAGCATAAGGAAAAATATGGAGGGCATTGTGAGAAGGAAAGGAAGGGTGAGTGGGGGGAAATTGGAGGGGCTGATGAACCAGGAGAGACTGTGGACTCTGAGCAACAAACTGAGGGTTTTGGAGGGGAGGGGTAGGGGGTTGGGTGAGCCAGGTGGTGGGTATTGAGGAGAGCATGTATTGCATGGAGCACTGGGTGTGGTGCATGAACAATTAATCTTATAACATTGAAAAAATAAAATAAACATATTTGGGGGAAAAAAGGAGATACGGTCCATAAATAGAATGGAATATTACACCTCCATTGGAAAGGATGACTACCCAACTTTTGTATCAACATGGATGGGACTGGAGGAGATTATCCTGAGTGAAATAAGTCAAGCAGAGAGAGGCAATTATCATATGGTTTCACTTACTTGTGGAGCCTAAGGAATAACATGGAGGACATTAGGAGAAGGAAAGGAAGAATGAATTGGGGGAAATCGGAGGGGGAGACGAAGCATGAGACTGGGAACTCTGAGAAACAAACTGAGGGTTTTGGAGGGGAGGAAGTGGGGGATGGGTGAGCCTGGTGGTGGGTATTTGGGTATTAAGGAGGGTACGTATTGCATGGAGCACTGGGTGTGGTGCATAAACAATGAATCTTGGAACACTGAAAAAATAAAATAAAATTTAAAAAATAGAAAATATGATTAGTTCAAATGTAAAAACACATTGAATTTTGATAAATTCTACAGGTTGAAAGGACAGAAATACAAGTTCAAGTAGAAACAATGTAAAATTTCCAATTGCTAATGAAAGCTTGTTTGTATATCTTTCCAAAACAGGAGGTTGGTATCAAAAAATTGGTATTTCAATTCCAGTAGACATGTTTAAAGAGTTACACTAATTTTAAAATGTCAACAGGTGCAATGTTAGAGATTAGAACTTTGCAACTGTTTAAACTTTTGATGAAACTATTTCAATGCCAAATTTCAAATGTCTGAGTGGGTATACGGTTTTCAAATTGCTTTTAGAATTCTTGTAGACCACAGCCCTGAACTACAAGTTTACAAAAGACAAAAGCGTTGCCTAGTCTGTGCCCTCAAGTGAACGCTCTCCTTCCACAGTCATCTCTTCAGATCACTGACACATATTCCATAATGCTAAGATTCTTCAGAGAATTAGAGCTTCCAAGAAAACAAAATTATATTTGGAAACACTCCTGTTTTAGAGACTGCATATTATGACAAAGGGTTTTTAAAAATTTATTCATTCTCATAAAAAAGTTCAAAAATCTGATTTTTAAGTGCATTCATTATTGGAACTGCTGGTAGAGCCCCATTATTTGCCAGTGTGATTTTGAAAAGGTTTTCCAATGATCACCTGCTACAGGATGTCAGAATGAAAACCCATTTTAACATGGGTCTACACAAATTTGAAAGTCGGTAGGAGAGTTTCATTCATAAATACTTTAATAGGCTGTTTCAAAGCCAAATTCTAATGATTTGGCATTCCAGGTATATGAGGTGGTCCCTCCCTTGCCTCCTCCTTTGCTAGTGATAATTGAGTGTTTAAGTGACTTTGTAATTTGTAAACCCATTACCTAATTCATCTTTAAAAACTACATGTAATGACTTGAGAATATTTTCATTTGATCATTAGCCACATGGCAAATTTCCTGAGCAATAGTACTTACCCTCTGTTACATTTTGCTATTTCATCAAACAGAAGTTTCCACCGAGGACGTCCAATAAAAAGTCTTGAATTCAGTGCTTGATATTTCTCTCCAATTATCTTCTGCCAAAAAGAAAGCACTATATTTTATATGACACAGAGTTGGATGAATAACCTACTTCTCTAACATCATTTCTACTGGTGCTGTGGCTTCCTACCAAATTGCTGTGATATCAAGAATATAAGTATCAAATGGCAAGCTATTAAGTACAGTCATTTCGAAGCATCATTTCCTTCCTCTTCTCCTTTAAAACCCATTAACTTCTTGAGTGCCATTATTACAAATGGCTGATTTTCCTAGACCTCAGTTCGTTGCTTCGTTTTTAACAACCACAGTGTTAAAGAATGCATTTTAATTGCCTACTTGCAAAATGGGGGGGGGCAGCACATAAACTTTATTGAAGGGTTTTTGCACTGCGAATACAGCCGGCATATTTGGCTCATTATATGAGTCAAATACTACAAACTGTCCTCATAAATTTGAGGAAATGATCCTAGGCAAGAGAGCCTAAGACAGAAGGGCTCCAAATCTTGGGTCTATGAACAAATAACTTCTAATGGGCTGGTGTTTGCAGTAAACAGGAGATTAGATCTGGATCGAAGGAAGTGAAAAGAGAGGGGAAAGTGTCTGAGTCACAGGTGAACAAACTGAGACCCAATGCAATGTACGTTCCGTACCTTCATTACAGCCATACCAGAGGAAGAACCATACCGACTTGCTTCGTGAGAATAGTAAAATGAATTTTTTTTTTTTTTACATACCAAGTGGGGGAGAAATCTGACTAGAAAAAATAGGGTTAGATTAGTTTTGAAGTAACTGACAGGCATTCGTATTTTGTATCCAAAGTATTACAGAGAATGGAAAATGGAAAATACTAAAATAAAACTTGCGAAAGCGTCCGTGCCCAGACTGACACACCTACGTAGCCCTTCAGTGTCATCTGTCAACATCAGTTTCCCCATCTATAACATGGGGATAGCACCAACCTCTACCTCTTGGATCTGTTGGAATTACACAAGATAATATGAAATGTTTAGCACGGTGTCTAACACAGCAAATAAATAATGTGTGGTGGCTATTACCACATTTTTAGTTTGCCTTGAAGAGAAGAAATAAGCTTAACTACATATGTCCTTATCTTGTCTCTCCACATAAAAACTCCCCTTGATGAACAAAATCATGAGACTGTTTGCTTCTGGTCCAACCTCTAGAGGTAAAGAATTTAAGACAACAGTGAAAAGGAGAGAGATGAACTCAAAGGTCTGTACCGGCTCCCTGTGGGTAGGACAAATGAAAGGCATAACACGGCTGGATTCAAGGACAAGCCACGGGTTTTCTGGACACACTCCAAAAGAGGCCTTCCTCTGGGAAACTTGTCTTCAAACCACCTGCAGAAATGTTTTCCAGCACAGCCCCTACAGTAAATCTTCTATTATCAAGAGGCTTGTTTAATTTATAAAAACATTCAACCACATACCTGTATCCCATCTGTCTGACTGAGGTACAGCTGGATGTTGACATAGTCAGGTCTGTTCTCTTGCCAAAACTGAGAGGACATAAAAGTAAATAGACGTGAGAATTCTCTCTGTAGACTCAGACTCTCTCTTCTTCTAACATATGTGATTCCACAATTTAAGATGTATCTGATCTAATCACAGTCAACATTTACAAGCAAAATACATGCTAGATTCCAGCATTAATAACCTGTGCCTTCTGGCACAATTAGTGTAAGCAGCAGCAGTAGTAGTGATGAGGTAACAGTAGATGGTGGTAATATAAGAGAATAATTCTATTATCGTTACAGATATAGAATCAAGCATGCTAATAAATACTACACTGATAATCCCCTAAATCCTTCCACGTATCTCTTATTTTATTCCTGAATCCCTAAATCACAGCCAAGAGTTCACTCATAAAGAACATGATTTTCTTAAAAAAACGACAGATATATAGTATGCATGCTAGGAACGAAACAAAACGAAACAAACAAGACAAAAACAAAAGGCTCTGTTCCTGTTCCTGCCTCCCTCCTACTCAGCCCTGGTTTTCCCTGTACAAAACCGTATGAGGCAGAAAATACACCTGCCAAAGAAAAAAGAATCTGGAAAAAAATCTTAAACATTCCAATACCTTGAAAAGTAAAATAAGAAAAATATTATCTGAAGGAAAATAAACTCAACAAAGAGGGTAAAAGGATTGTTGTTGCCCCATATGCTTCCTTTTTCCTTCTTCATTTTCATTTAAAAATGAACCTACTAGTAACTGACCTGACTCTGACTGACTCCTAATTCCTGAGATCTATTCTTTTGAAAATATTTTTGCACCTGAAACTAACATAGCACTGTATGTTGACTAACTGAATGGAATTTAAATAAAAACTTAAACAAAAAAAATATTACAAATTAAAAAAAATTCAAAAGTATTATATAAACACGATTTGAAATATTTAAAATTTAAAACTAACTTTTAAAATAATTGTTTTATTCTTAAAAGCATTCTTCTTAGGGCTACCTTTCATCACCCTGAAGTAAGGCGAAGCTAAAATATAAGGACCAGGAATCAAAAGTGAGAGGAGAAGGAGAGGCAAACAGGAGCCTGGTGGGCTCCTTGGAGAACAGGTGTGGATCTGAGTGTCTGAGGTGACAGGACCAGCACTTCTTTAAAAGCCATTTCCTGAGTGTAAATCAGAAGAGTGGGTTTGCTTGAGATGGTAAGGTTTTGCTGGACTTTACTGCAGCAAGAGGATTGACTAATTTAAAGCACTCTTTCTATGCAAGTATGATGATGTTTAGAGCAGCATTATCTATAATAATCCAATTATGCTACACTTGATCTTAGCCAAAAGGCCGAGAAGCGATATATAACAGTCAAATTATGGAAACAGCCCAAGTGTCCATTGACTGAGGAATAGATAAAGATGTGAGATACGGGGCATCTGGGTGGCTCAGTGGGTTAAAGCCTCTGCCTTTGGCTCAGGTCATGATCTCAGGGTCTTGGGATCGAGCCCCACATCAGGCTCTCTGCTCAGCAGGGAGCCTGCTTCCCCCTCTCTCTCTGCCTGCCTCTCTACCTACTTGTGATCTCTTTCCCTCTGTCAAATAAATAAATAAAATCTTTTAAAAAAAAGATGTGAGAGACATATACGTTGTGTGTGTATATATACATACATACATATATGCATATACATTATATACAACCATGTATACATATATAACAATATTATACATACATACATATATTTATATATACATATATACAACAAATAAAGACATATATACACATACAGAGGTATATATAGATATACACATAATACATACATCACACACACACAGAGAATGGAATACTACTGGGCCATAAAAAAGAATGAAATCTTGCCATTTGCAATGATGTGGATGGAACTAGAGAGTATTATGCTAAATGAAGTCAGTCAGTCAGGGAAAGACAAATTCCATATGATCTCACTCATACGTGGAATTTAAGAGACAAAACACATGAGCAAAGGGGAAAAAAGAGAGGGAGACCAACTAAGACTCTTAGCTCCAGGGAACATGCTGATGGTTAGCAGAGGGGACGTGGGCACTGGAATGGGTGAAACAGGTGATGGGGATGAAGGAGGGCACTTGTGATAAGCACCGGGCGACGTATGGAAGTGGTGAGTCACTAAATCGTACCCCAGAAACTAATATTACGTTGTATGTTAACTAACTGGAATTTAAATAAAAACTGAAAAATAAAGAAATAATTAAAAATAAAATAGAAATTTTAAAATGATGTATTGGGACTCAAAGCGGAAGTTTCAGGAATGCAAATAAAGTCACATTGCAAGTGGGGGGCTGATTAAGGAGGGTTTCATCAGCCCTCTGGAACCCCTTACAATGAAAGGTACGAGCACTTGGCAGGTAACTGGTTTGTTTCCATCGCCACCACTGCCTGGCCCTGACTAAGGAGTTACTGAATCATCTAGGCCTCTGTTTTTTCATCGGGTCTTTGATAGATATGGTTGAATGTAACCATTCCCCAGGTCTCCTTTCATATCTGAAATGATACATTTTCTGACAGGTGGAAACTCTGAATATAAAATCCCAATAAACACATATTTTACTTTAAGAGTGATGTCATGATTCTCATCTCCCATAATATTCTTAAAATATAATCATTAGTTATATCTCATCAAATAGCTGCCTCAAGTTATAGCCAAAAGCTAAATTCCTTTTTGGCCATTTCTGAAATGAATCAGAGTTTACGAGCTTTACCTGTGAAGATATAGAAACTTCTACATGCAAGTAAAGAATAGCACCTCACCAACCACATGGCTTGTGTTGATTCTCATCTTAAATGTCCAGCAGGATGCTGTTCTGAGATCAGTCCTATGACTCCTGCATCGATAACTGTGTTGGGTGTCCACGTGCCCAAGTAAGAACTATGCAAATTTGGACAATGTTTCTTAATGATTTCAATGTCTCCACTTGGAGTTACCCATCACTGAAGACAATAACATCTACTAAAGGCACAATGTTCTCCAAATAAGGGAACAGTTAGAAAATAGACATGTGGATGAACACAATCTTGCAAATAGATTAGGACTGTGGGATCATGCACAAATATTATGTTTTTCCATTTTATTTCTCCTGCCTGTACTGCTCCTTATTTTTCTCACAAATAATAAATAACAGGATGTGGGTCCTGGAAGGAATTTTACAGATCACTAATAGGAATCATAACAATCATTTATTAGATGCCTTCAAAATGATAGATACTTTAGGTATGTTAAAGCTGAGTCTCACATCAGGTTTCAAGTCACAGATTGAAAGCATAAATCGGGTTTATAGAGGTTAAGTGATTTACCCAAGGACTCGCAGTTCACATCAGGTAGAACCACTGTTCCATTGTAAATGACAGACTCCTAATGCCCGATGGAGCCCTGATCCTTCATCTTGACTTTCCCAATGTGACTTACAGAGGTGAAGTGACTTGAAGCAAGTCACATCATTGACATTGGCAGAGCTGGTACTGGATTACCTGACAACTGGCCCTGCACACTTCCATCACAACTCAGACAATCTGGCCAAGCAAGATCCATCTAAGGATATGGATCTTAGATGCAGATAGTCTGACACCGAGACAGAGTGACTAGGGCAACTAAGATAGCTTTGTCCTAGGCATTCTAGAATGATGTGAAAGAACTCAGAGATGGAACAAGATTGAAAGACTACATTTTCATCTGGCTTTTGAAAACATTTTCAGCAACTCTTACACAGACTATATGTAAAGTCTGTATCCTTTATTTCTATTGCTCTCTCTCTCTCTCTCTCTCTCACACACACACACACACACACACACTCACACACACACACTGAATCTGGTAACACAGTTGCAAACACGTGATCCTCAGAGACACAACTGAAGGACCAGTGTTCATCCTGCTGATGCGAAAAATCAAAACACAGATGCAGAGGTGTGTGTAGAGGATAATCATCACTGTATTGTTTACACAGTTTTAAGCTTTTATATTATTTACTCCATGGAATCCTAAGGGCAAAGCACATCCTTCAAAAAACTTGAAATGGAAAGAAAGCATAAATCTTAAGATTCAACTCCTTTGAGGGTCCAGGCACTTATTCTTTTCTTTCTTTTATTCCTTTCCTTCCCCACTCCTTGCCTTATAAAGCATCTGTTATTCAAATGTGCCTGTCCATATCTTGGATCATTTTATTTTAAAAAATGTACAGGTTCTGTGTATCAGTTCAAGAAAGATTAAAAATTAGAAAAACAAAGGTAGAATTAGGAAATCCCAGAAGTAATAAAACTGGTCAATAATCACAGGAAGAGAGGTTCAATCTCACTTGCATTTAGGAGAAAATAGAATAAGATCTCATTGTTTTAGAGATTGGTACAAATTTAAAAGGTTGGTAATATAATATTTTAAAGTATCTCTCATACTCTTTGGTGGAAATGTAAATTGTTTTTTTTAAATTTTATTTATTTATTCAGAGACAGAGGGAGAGAGGGCACAAGCAGGGGGAGCAGCAGGCAGAGAGAGAGGGAAAAGTAGGCTCCCCGCTGAGCAGAGAACCTGATGCGGGGCTCAATCCCAGGACCCCACGATCACGACCTGAGCCAAAGGCAGATGCTTAACTGACTGAGCCACCCAGGTGCTCCCTATCTTCCCCACTTAGGATGTAAATCACATGAGATAAAAAAATTGTTTTCTAGTTTGTTCTCCAACGTAGCTCCAGGTCCTAGAACAGTTTGTGATTTATAGTAGGCAGTGAGTGAATACTTGATGAGTGACAGAAGGACAGACTGAATAAATGAATATCTAAATAAAAAGATATGGATGATAATATATTCATTGCAGTGTTCTTTTTTTAAGATTTATTTATTTATTTATTTATTTATTTATTTATTTATTTAGAGAGCACATGCGCAGGGGGAGGGGCAAAGGGAGATGGGGAGAGAGATCTCAAGAACACCCCATGCTCAACATGGAGCCTGATGTGGGGCTCGATCCCAGGACCCTGAGATCATGACCTGCGACGAAATCAAGAGTTGGACGCTTAACCAACTGAGCCACCCAGGGACCCCATCATTGCAGCATTCTTTGTAATAAAAAAGTAAATATCCATCATTAAGGGATGGTTAAATAAAGTGTGGAGTACATCCATACTACAAAATAGTCTATAGCAGTAAAGAAAATGAGGTAACTTTATATGTACTATTATTAAAAATGTTTAAGACATAGTGATAAGTTTAAGCAATTCATAGAACAATAAAAATAGTATGGTAGAATTTATAGAACACTCATGAGTTGCCTCTGGTTCTACAGTATGAGTAAGGAAAGTAGTAAGGGAGGATTTGGTTTATCTGAATTATATGACAGTTTTCAAAGAAGGCATACAGATGGCCAAGAAATACATGACAAAAATGCTCAGTATCACTAATCATGGTGGAAATGCAAGTCAAAAATCACAATGAGATATCACTTTACATCTGCCAAAACAGCTGGTATCAAAAAGAAAGAAATAGTAAGTGTCGGTGAGGATGTGGAGAAAAGAGAATCTTCACATACTGTTGGTGGACATGTAAGCACTGGGGAAAACACTAAATTGAAAAGATATATGTGCCCCTATGTTTATGGAAGCATCATCTACAACAGTCAAGATAAGAAAGCAACCTAAGTGTTTACTGACATATGAATGGGTAAGGAATGTACATATATATATATATATATATATATATATATATATATATAATAGATATTATCATTTGCAGGTATATGGATTGACCTAGAGGGTATTAGGCTAAGTGAAATAAATCAGAGAAAGATAATTACCATATGATTTCACTTATATGTGGAGTCTAATAAACAAAACAAACATATAGAAACAGGCTCATAAATACAGAGAACAAACTGTAGTAGCCAAAGGGAAGGGGGTCGGGGGAGGGGTCAAATAGGTGAAAGGGACTGAGAGGTACAAACTTCCAGTTATAAAACAAGTCACAAGGTTGAAAATTACAGCATAGGGGATACAGTCAACAATATAATAATAACTTTATATGGCGACAGATTATCACTACACATATAGTGGTGAGAAGTCTGCAATGTGTAATTGTTGATTCACTATGTTGTATACCTGAAACTAACATACTACTACATGTCAACTACACTACAATTAAAAAGAAAAAGGAAGGGCATCTGGGTGGCTCAGTCAGTTAAGCGTCTGCCTTCGGCTCAGGTTATGATCCCAGGATCCCGGGAATGAGTCCCAGGATGCGCTCCCTGCTCTGCAGGGAGCCTACTTCTCCCTCTGACTCCCACTCCCCATCTCTCATGAATAAATAAATAAAATATTTTTTAAAAAAAAGGAAAAGGAAAAAATTGCTGCAAAAATGCAAGTGTATTACTTGTATAATTTGAAAAAGATAAATATACATATATTAATACATAAATAAAAGGTTACACTTAGGATAGATGAAGAAGGTCCTTTTTTAAATATCTGTAAGAAATAAAACTTGGAATTTGGGATTTTGAAATTTTGCCTAGTGTGTCAAAAGTCTGGTGATGGTCCATTTGGAATATTAAAGGTGGAAATAAGTAGTTAGATCTAACAGAACACAGGATGGAAAGTGCAGTAACAACTGTTGGCTGATATTCCCATCTGTCTTCCCTCACCACCCCCATACGCATATATCATTGGCCATATCCTTACATTTCTATGTTAAAACACAAATAGTAGCATTTTCATGTTAAAACATATCATAGGTACATGCCCATATTCTCACTTACTGATATCTGAAAATATGTTTACTAAATTATTAATATGCTATTTCTGTTCTTTGAAGTTAGAGGGTTTTTTTTCCTTCTTTCAACTTCTCTGTCTTATGTCCTGGTTTATTCAACAGTGAACATTTATGGGTTTTGTAATTAGAAAAAAATTTTTTTTATTTAAAAACATCGCCAAAAGAAAAACAAGTCTAATTTTACCTTATTATGCAACACACAGAGTAAGTCTGCAAACCAACGGAAGGATTGGATGTCTCTGCACACCCAAATAAAATACAGTCTTCTAAGCTTGTATGGTTTCCAGTCATCCCTTTAAAATTAAAAGAACACAAGAATGATTAGGGTGGCAAAAAAAATTAAGAATCCCTGTGTCTTTGAAAATTTGCTTTTCATTTATTAATGAAAAACCAGTCATTTACATGCATCATTTTATCATCTTTTATCATTTGTCATTGCACTTACCACAACTCCTAAATGAATGTTAAATGTAATACACGAACTTAGAGGAATGTAGTCCATGAGTTTAAGTGCTTATACTTGTGAACATTGTATGCATACCACCCACTTTCAGTTGAAAGGCAATAAACTAAACTCCTAGATGAGCATATGAGCCCCCCCTCTCAGAAAAAAGTTCTCTATTTTCAGTGAATTCTATCAGTCAGTAGGGCTCCAGTGGTGATTAGCTCTGCCCTGGCCTCCAGGCAAAATGAGCCAAAACCATTCCAGAAAGCTGGGTTGTTTATTCCCTTTTAAAAATCATTAAAGAAAGAGATGTAACAGTCACCTACTATGTAATGCATTCCAGGGCCTCGTAATTCCAAGTCTGGATTCCTATTTATAATTATGAAGTCGGCCTGAGGTTAAGAAAATATTTTCTCCTTTTTTTAACTTTAAGTGTCCAAATAACTTGCAGCATGTTTTCAGAAACAAATGATTTCTGGCTTGGAATATGGTTATTTTTCTAAGAACCTCCAAAAAGTCCCAAATTTGTAACAAGTGCTTAAAATTGAAATAAAATATTATTCAAACACATCATTTCAATTTTATTATTTCCTTCTTTAGTACTCCATAAAAGACTAAGTGCAAATCGTGTCTACTTGAAAAGGGAACGGAACTGATTTGAGAATAATTTCCTACTATTATTTTGTTTGTGTTTTCCTGACGATATTAATCCATTAATGTTTGCTTATAATCCTAGAACTAAAATAACTGAAAAAGCATTTCCTATATAAGCAGTCTTACATTTGAAATTTCTATTCTTCCATCTGTTATAAATTTGCTGAGTAACAGACTGTGGAATCATGTGCTCATTTGGCATCTGCCCAGCAAAACTTTTCCTGACGGTAGGTCTACAATGACCCTGGCCCTTCATTTCCATATCCCATTGATCTCTCTTCTTTTTATCAGACCTCTAATCTGAAATAATGTTATTTATGAATGTCTTACTGGTTTATACTTTACCTGTTCCATTTGGATACAAGTTATTTAAGGGCAGGGACTCTGTTTCATTCATTGCTGTATTTAGCACGATAGACTGGCACACAGGTGCGCAACGGTATTTGCTGACGGAATGGAGGAGGACTCCCCCTGAGCATTTAGGAGCAAGTACAGAGATAAAGGCTGGTGGAACGGCTTTGGAAGGATAGAGGAATGCCTGACTGTGATAGTTTACAGAGAGCATGCTGAAAGTCATGCACCACATACTGAGAATCATTGAATGCTCACCCTCATCAATCAGTAAATGGAGCTCCACGCACACAAGTACGGGAGTCCCTCCTTATCGGTGGTTTCACTTTCGGTGCTTTTAGTTACCCGCCGTCCTGTCGTCCATGGCTGGGAGGCAGAGGATTCTCCATCTGACATGTTGTCAGAAGGTCAAGGGCAGCATAATGCTTCCATCATTCCCCTCACCTCATCTGACTACACAGGATTTTACCATCCCACCTCATCACAAGAAGAAGGGTGAGTACCGTACAAGAAGATATTTTGAGGGAGAGAAAGAGACACCACACTCACATAACTTTCATCACACGATAGTGTTATAATTATTCTATTTTAATATTAGTTATTGTTGTTAATCTCTTACTGTGCCTAGCTTATTAGTTAAACCTTATCACAGGCACATTTGTATTGGAAAAGACACAACGTATGTAGGGTTCGGTACTATCAGCAGTTTTAGGCATTCGCTGGGGATCTTGGAATGTATTCCCTCTGCGCATAGGAGGGGAGTTACTGTAGACTAATTCTATGAGGATTACCTCATACTAAGAGTTCTCTATTTGAAAAAAAAAAAGAGTTCTCTATTTGAAGTAATAAAACATCAAAATAACATACAGCAGGGTGTTGAGTATTGATGCAAATGGAGTTACTCCAATGCCTCCAGCCACACAGAGGCTAACCTCGTAGTTCAAGGATTCCTCAAAGGGACTTCCAAATGGACCATCAATGTATAGCCTGTGGAGAAGGCAGACAAAGGTACAGAAATGAAAATAAGTTAAATTAATTCTCCATAATGGGTAGTAAACATGCGGAATCCAGTTTCCAGGCTTTGTATGTCCCAGTCCTTATTTCACTGTTCTCATACTGATAAACCTAAAGTAACAATAAACATATATGAAATATCAATATTAAAACAGGTACATCTGTTTCCAAGCCTTCCCTTTTCGAGTCAAATTTTAATTAAAAGTATAGGGAAGTGTATATAGGACCATGACAGATAGCTAAGGACAACTTAAAGCTCTGATCATATTATATTACTGTGTTTGACTAAATTAAAATATTGATTGCTTTACTGCTTCTAAATTCAATAAATAAGGTTCTCTTTAATGGCAAAGTTGGTAGCAGAAATATTTACTGAAACATTTACTCTGTGAACAGAAAAGTAATAGGAGAAAAAAAAAGAAACTCTTTTCCCTCTTGCCCTAGTGAGGCTTATTAGTATAGAAACAATGGGAGAACAATCTCAGAGGAATCTCTACTTACTTGAGACTGTATATTCAAGTGTGTGTGTGTGTGTGTGTGTGTGTGAAGTCCTTCTTAACTACCACAGAACTTGCTAATTGTTCACTAGATATTTTCCCTCCCTTTCTTAATAACAAAACATTAATTTATTCAGGGAAGCAAGGTGCCCAGCTAAACCACTAAATCACCCAAACTCCACTGCATTTCTTTTGACTCTGTTCTGGTTAATGTCATGTAAATAGCAGTGCTATTGGGAAAACTAGAAGGCTTCCTGCAGAAAGCTGCCTCACCTGCAAGTTGCACCTCTTTATCCCTCCCTTTGTCTCCTTCATCCTGATACCTAAAATGTTGTCCTGATGGACTTCATACTTACCTTTGATGGCTGTAGAATTAAGACAGCCTCTCTAGACTACCTAGTTCCAGGTATCTTAATGTGAAAGATAACTTAAAGACATTGCCTTTTCATGCTCTTTTTTTTTTCCATTTTAAAACAAATAACTTGGCTAAAACATAGCAACTGTCCCCAAAAGTATATATATGTCATCAGCCTTATAATATACCTAGCTTTCTCTGTGAGGAGTGACTTCAACAGTAGATCACTTGCTTTTAGGCATCTGTAGTCTTACTGGTTAAATGTTAAATGAATGAATGGACAGTCTTTTTTGATCTTGGAGCTCCATGGCATGCAGTCTAAGTTGTATTTCATTAGTCATTGCCAATATTTGGTTTTCATTCCTCTGGGCACTTACAGACTATACTTCTTGGAATTTTTGTAATTACATTGAGCCATACATCTAATTCCAACCCCTGGGCTGTGAGGAGAGGCAATACTCGCTACTTCTGGAATAAGGCAGGGAAAAGCTCTGTCCCTTCCATGAAAACTAAAAGCCGTGAGCTGAACAAAAGCCAGATGAATCCCTGACTTATCACTTGAAGGGAGCTGGAGCCACAGGACCCACAGAAGTCACTTCATGAGTAAGAAAGAAACCTGTTTTGTGGCTTACCACATTTTCAGGATATTTCAAGGTTCTAGTGACTAGTGACTGCAGCAGAACTCAGACCAGCATGACTACCACATGTACAATTTATATTTAAATCCTCAAAGGAATTTGCAAAGGTACTGATTTTTAAAAATACAATAGCCTATAAAAAAGGCACTTATTGTACCTCAAGAAAAAATAAGCAAAGTTTGAATGCTTGAGGTAGTGTTCTAAGCATGGCAGAAATTCAGAAAATACTGATCAGATACACACAATATGCCTAATTCTTATTACATCCATCTCCTTCATATTTTACAGATTATTCACTCAACAAACACGCACCGTGTACCAATGATCTCTGTGATACTATTTTGGACTCAAAGATAAAATTGACACCAGGACATCAAAAATGACCTTACTGGAGTTTTATCATCTTTATGTGAAAATCGTATTACATAGGTTGGGGGGATGAAAGAATGATTACGATACTTTGATCTTTTTGAAGATCAGATCTTCTTTAAAAACATCAATGATAAAATTGGCAGATGATTTTAACGTGTATTTAAAGGGCAGAATTTAGGATATGATTCTTTATATTTGTCTGATGTACAATGCTTTCATAAAGATATTTTCACTGAACATAAAAAGAACAACCTGAAAACAAAGCTACTGGAAGATATTTGAAAAATAATGATCAGTGTATTAGATTCTTGATAGAAATCTCAAAATATCAGTGGCCCATAAACAACATATGTAAAATGATTCTACCACTTCTCACCCTGTAAGCAAATCTAGAATATAAACATTAAGTAAGAAAGTTGGGCTTAAAAATAAATACTGCCAACTACAAAAACAGATCATTGCAAATCTCTACAACTATTTTAGACTCCACTACACCCAGAGCAATCTTCTCTTAATTAGTCATTCGCTTATTGAACAAATGCTTTTATGCATCTGCAATGTGCTAGACAGTGTGCAAAGTGTCAGGGAAATGGAAATGAACAAGATAGAAAAAGTCCCTGGCCTTTTGGTTCTTTGATTCTAGTGAAGGAGGAGCTAGCCCATAAAAAAAGACATAAATATAAAAAGATATATAATGTCATATAGTGATAAGGGCTTTTAAAAACAGGTAAAACATAGTCATTGTTGGAGCTAGGTGACTAACACATAAAAATTCATTTTACTATTCTATTTACTTTTACATATGCTTGAAATTTTGCATCATCAGTTTAAAGGGATAGTCAGGGAAGGGCTCTCTGTGCATAAGGCAATTGAACAGAGACCTAAATGAAGTGAAGAGGCAAAATATAAAAACATCTAGAAGAATCTTTCCAGCAGGAATAATGGGAAATATAAACAAACAAAGCCTTTTGGCTTAAGGATGTATTCACACGAGCTAAACACTTCCTGGGAATTTTGAGCTCAGTTTCTTCATTCAATCTCCTGCTAATCGTATTTATGAATTTTTCTTTGTCAGGACTGATGCTGTGTTTGGACCAATCCCTGTCATTTGTTCATCAGCAAAATTTTTGGCATCTATCCTATAAAAGGCAATTTTCAGGCTTTGGAGATGATGGCAACGAACAGGAGACAAACATCCCTGTCCTCGGAGAGGGCTTCTCTCTCGTGTGATTATCTAACACATCTGTCATTTGCATACATTGATTATCTTCTATTTGTAAAGTCCTAGAGATGGAAAACCACAGCTCCTGTCCCTGGGAATTATGGCGCTGCCCCCTTCTTTACTTGTGTCTGCTTCCTATAAGAAAAAAACAGACACAAGGAAATTTTATTCGACCAGTAAAGAGGAGCAGTTAGGAAACACCCCTCTTTCCTACTTGTCTACTTTACAACCTACAGGCCCCCATGTGAACCCTCCCTACATGTTTGGTGTTTGAGAATAACTTTGAAGAATTCAGGGTTCTAGACATTTACTCGGGTTGAGAGCACGGGCCAGATACTTGCCCTTGCCAAATCTGATTTCCTTCACTTCAAAAAGGACCAATCAGAGGGTTCCCCTTTCTCCACATCCTCTTCAACATTTGTTGCTTAGTGTCTTGTTGATTTTGGCCATTCTAACACTGTTGGTGGGGATGCAAGTTGGTGCAGCCACTTTGGAAAACAGTGTGGAGATTCCTGAAGAAATTAAAAAATAGAGCTACCCTATTATCCTGCAATTAATTGAACTACTGGTTATTTACCGCAAAGATACGGAGGTAGTGAAAAGAAGGGCCACGTGTACTCCAATGTTCATAGCAGCAATGGCCACAATCACCAAACTGTGGAAATAGCCAAGATGCCCTTCAACGGATGAGTGGATAAGGAAGATGTGGTTCATATATACAATGGAATATTATGCCTCCATCAGAAAGGATGAATACCCAACTTTTGTATCAACATGGATGGGACTGGAAAAGATTATGCTGAGTGAAAAAGTCAAGCAGAGAGAGTCAATTAATCATATGGTTTCACTTACATGTGGAGCATAAGGAATAACATGGAGGACATTGGAAGAAGGAAAGGAGGGGTGAATTGGGAGAAATCGGAGTGGGAGATGAAACATGAGAAACTGTGGACTCTGAGAAACAAAGTGAAGGTTTGGGAGGGGAGGGAGGTGGTGGATTGGCTGAGCCTGGTGGTGGGTACTGAGGAGAGCATGTATTGCATGGATCACTGGATGTGGCGCATGAACAATGAATCTTGGAACACTGAAAAAATAAAATTAAAAAAAAAAAAAAGGACCCATCAGATGTGGTGACACAGAAAAGGCTTACTTAAGAATGGTGGAGGGCCACAAATATCAGAAATGTTCTTTGGTAATGGCATCAATGAGCACCTGCAGTGTCCTGTCAGGTCAACTGAGAGGTCCAGTGTGAGACGAGAAGTAGATGGGAATGTGGTGCAAAACACCTTAGAGAAGCAGCTGTTTGGGGGAGGAGGGGAGTTCACTGATTTTTTTTCTTTTCTTTAAGTTTTTTTTTTTTAATTTTATTTCCAGTTTAACTGATCTACAGTTATATCAGTTTCAAGGGTACCATATAATGATTCCTTTGTTCATTTGTTTTGTTTCTTAAATTCCTTTGTTCATTTGTTTTATTTCTTAAATTCCACATATGAGTGAAATCATATGGTATTTGTCTTCCTCTGACAGAGTTGCTTGGCAAAAATTATATTCTCTAGCTCCAGCTCCATCCATGTCTTTGCAAGTGGCAGGATTTCATTCTTTTTTATGGCTGAATAATATCCCATTATATTAGATAATACAATGGGATATATATATGTGTGTGTATATATATATATATATATGACTTCTTTTCCGTTCATCTATTGATGGACACCTGGACTGCTATTATATTTTGGATATTATAAACAATGCTGCAATAAACATAGGGGTACATGTATCCCTTTGAATTAGTGTTCTTATTTTCTTTGGATAAATACCAGTAATATAATTACTGGATTGTAGGTTAGTTCAATTTTCAGCTTTTTGAGGAAATTCCAGACTATTTTCCAGGGTGGCTTCACCAATTTGTATCCCCACCAACACTGCATGAGGGTTCCTTCTTCTTCACATCATAGCCAACACTCGTTTCTTGTGGTTTTTTTTTCTTGTGTTTTTGATTTTAGCCATTCTGACATTTTTAATTTAATTTTATGTGTTGATATCTCATTGTACTTTTAATTTACATTTCCCGGATAATGAGTGATGTTGAGCATCTTTTCATATGTCTGTTGGCTTTCTGTACGCCTTCTTTGGAAAAATGTCTATGCAGGCCCTCTGCCTATTTTTTAATTGGGTTATTTGATTTGGGGTGTTGAGTTGTATCAGTTCTTTATATATTTTGGATAACAGCCCTTTATTGGATATATCATTTACAAATATCTTCTCCCATTCCATAGGTTGTTTTTTAGTGTTGTTAATTATGTCCTCCACTGGGCAAAAGCTTTTTATTTTGATGCAGTCCCAATACTTTATTTTGCTTTAGTTTCTCTTACCTCAGGAGACATTCCTAGAAAAATGTGTTACAAATGATGTCAGAGAAATTAATGCCCCTGCTCTCTTCTAGGATTTCTATGGTCTCATATTTAGGTCTTTAATCCATTTTGAGTTTATTTTGTTTTTGGTGTAAGAAAGTGGTCCAGTTTCATTCCTCTGCATGTTGCTTCCAGTTTTCTCAATACCATTTGTTGAAGAGACTCTTTTTTCTCATTACATCTTCTTTCCTGCTTTGTCAAAGATTAATTGGCTATATAATCATGGGTTTATTCCTATTCTGTTATATTGATCGATGTGTCTATTTTATGCCAGTACCATACTGCTTTGATTACTACAGTTTGCAATATAACTTAAGGTCTGGGATTTTGATACCTATAATTTTGTTTTTCTTTTTCAAGATTGCTTTGGCTACTTAGGGTCTTTTGTGGTTCCATACAAATTTTAGGATTGTTTGTCCTAGTTCTGTGAAAATGCTGTTGGTATTTTGATAGGGATTATATTAAATGTGTAGATTGCTTTGGGTAATATAGACATTTTTAAAATCCTTGCTCTTCCAATCCTTAAGAATGGAATCTCTTCCCATTTCTTTGTGTTGTCTTGAATTTTCTTTCATCAATATTTTATAGTTTCCAGGGTTTATTCCTATATATTTTATTGTTTTTGGTGCAACTGTAAATGGGATTATTTTCTTAATGTCACTTTGTGTTGCTTCATTATTAGTGTATGAAAATGCAAAACATTTCTGTACATTGATTTTGAATCTTGTGACTTTATTGAATTCATCTATCAGTTCTGCTATTATTTTGGTGGAGTCTTTAGGGTTTTTCTATTTACAGTATCATGCCATGTGCAAATAGTGGAAGTTTTACTTCTTCTTTACCACTTTGAATGCCTTTTATTTCTTTTTTGTTGTCTGACTGCTGTGGCTAGGACTTCCAGTACTATGTTGAACAAAAGTGAAGTGGACATTCTTGTCTTGGTAGTGACCTTAGGAGAAAAGCTCAGTTTCCCCACTGCGTATGATGTTTGTTGTGGGTTTTTCATATAAGGCCTTTATTATGTTGAGGTATGTTTCCACTAGATCTACTTTGTTGAGGGTTTTTATCATGAATCGATGTTGTACTTTGTCAAATGCTTTTTCTATTTGCATCTATTTCTAATGCATCTATTTAAATTATCATATGGTTTTTATCCTTTCTCTTACTGATGTGATGTATCATGTCGATTGATTTACAAATATTGAACCACCCTTGCATCCCAGGAATAAATCCCACTTAATCATGGTAAATGGTGCTGGTGAGGTTTGTGCACATCTTCTTAGAGGAAGGGGCCTGTAGTGTGGGAAGTAAGGTAATTGTGACTGGGAAGGACGGAATTGCTGAACCACAAGGGTGTGGAGCTTGGTGCAAGCAAGTTAGGTAGCAGGGCTGTGTTTGTTCTACAGGTGGCTGTTGTTTACGTTGGAGGGAAGAAGAGGGAATTGGCACCTGGCAGCTCCTTTGTTCCGGGAGGCATCTTCCTGTGATCCCTGATCTTTGGGGCACATTCTGAAATGGGTAAATTACTCTCCTTTTTTCAGCACTTTCAAACCGGTGCTTCTACGCTGTATCCCTGCCAACTGTTTGTGGTGCTTTCTCATTAAGGGTAGGGACTCAGCTTCCTAAAGCTTTCCAGGCTCCCTCAAAGCTGAGCCCACTGATTTTTAAAATCCTAGGCTTTCAGTCCCACTGGTTATAAAAACTCATGAGATTCAGCCCCTCTCACTTCCAAAGCCAAATGTTATAGGGATTCATTGTCTCTGTTCGTGAGCTCCCTGGTATGAAAATCTGTTTTATACCCTTCTCCACATCACCAGCTTCCTCCCCATTGCGGACAGTCATGGGGCCTGCATCTGGACTCCTTGGATGTCCATGGGAAGTTGCAGTCTCTCTTGCTGGGAGCGAAAAAGCCACCCGTGCAATGGGAAGCTGAGTTTGGAAGAAAGAAGGAAAGGAGACCATTGGTCACAGCTGGTTCATTGTCCAGGAAAATCAGAGTGATCTCCGGGGGTCATCTCCAGACTATTCAGTCTGTTTCACCACTGGCATTGGTCAGTAGCATCAGAGCCATTTTGCTCCCAAAAAACGCCTTCACTATTCCTACCTTCTATGATGTGTCCTCTTCTGTACCTTTAGTTGTGGAGTATACTCTACCAGTCTTTGGATTGTTTTCTGGTTCTTTACACTGATGTGAATGAGTGTTAGTTAGTTTAGGGACAAGGCAAGTTTAGGGTACTCCTACTCTGGCATTTTCCCAACCTGTATCTTCTCTGTTTTGTTTATTTGTTTGTTTGTTTGAAATACTTTTTGTACTTGGAGAAACAAATTTTGCTTCTTTGGGAGGAAAGATGAAGAATGATGTTATTGGTAATTTGGCAACACCTGGGCTTTTGAGGGAGGCAGAAAGAGGAACTATGTAAGTCATTTTTCATGTACTTAATGAGACTAATCTATAAAATCCATTGCCTTTAATTTATGAGCAGTGATTTTCTCCCATCTTAGTGCCTGCCTCATAAAGTAATGCAATATTCCTACTATCTTTGTGTGTGTGTGTGTGTGTGTGTGTATGTGAGAGAGAGAGAAGATTACAGAAAATAAAGGCAACTCTCCAAAGTCCTGCAACAACATAATGGAGGTGAGGTCCACCTGATATATTTTTAAACTTCTGTTCTGTTGATGACTAATAAAAATTTCATTATGAAGAAGTGTGGGTATGAGAAAATTCTAAGAAAAGGAGGGATGCTCTTTCCTAGAACTTTCAAAAATATATAAACATTTTTTTTAATTCAGTATGTTTTTCCCTTGAAAGTAGAGTATATGAACATGTTCAAAATTGATTTAAGGATGCCTGGGTGGCTCAGTTGGTTAAGCATCTGCCCTCAGCTCAGGTCATGATCCTGAGGCCCCAGGATGGAGTCTTGCTTCGGGCTCTCTTCTCAGCAGGGAGTCTGTCTTTTCTCTCTCCACCCCTCTCCCCTGCTCATGCTCTTGCTCTCTCTCAAATAAATAAATAAAATCTTTAAAAAACATCTTTAAAAAAATAAAGTTGATTTAATTTTTCAATGTGTTATATCGATCAGCTGCTAGACTAGTTAGTTATATCAGATCTCTTCCTCTCCAGAGAAAAGTCCATGGGCTCCAAATAAACTTAACTATATTAAAAAATAAAAGTACAACCAAAAGTTCTCAAAATATTGTTCCCCTATACTTCCTATCACTTCCCCCCAAACACACTGACATCATAATAAATTATAATAGAACTTACTTAGATAATCTGATAATTTGTAAAATTAAGAAAGATGTTTATTAATTTAAGAAAATAGATACAAATTATAAACATGTTTCAAAGAACAATAATTTAATGAGGAAAGATGTATTTTTTAGTCAAATTAATTTGGGAAATGTGTTAAGAAAGCTTTTTTACTTGTTTATTTAAAAATTTCCTTTTTGGGGGAGGCTGGCAGAGGAAGAGAATCTTAAGCAGGCTCCACACCCAGTGTGAAGCCCAGTGCAGAGCTGGATCTCACAACCCTGAGAGCGTGACCATCTGACTTTTGATCCAAAATCAAAAGTCAGATGCTTAACTAACTGAGCCACCCCGGTGTCCCTAAAAATTTCTTTAAAAATATTAAAAAAATAAAAATTCCTTTAATTCAAAACTTCTCTAAGTCTTCCACATGCCAAAAGTGCCTTATGAGTCTCCAAGCAGGGGATACACAGTACTTTGTAAACATATTTCACCATAAATTCTTTCTACATAAAATATCTGCCAAGATTTTAGAGAGTAGGGAACAAGTTAGGAAATAGAGAATAAAGAAAAAGTATTCCTCTTTACTAGACCCACTTCCATTGCTAGGTTTCACAAAGGATAACTAGCTACAATAGACACTGCAAAAATCATTTTAAAGACTAAGTGGGTGGGGAATTAATGTGCTTTTATTTAACATACAAGAATGGAAGGCTTAATATAAGTAAAGCCCACTACTATCTGCTGCAGCAAAAAAATAAAAAGCAGAGAGATGATTAATTGCAATGTCTGCCCACAAGGGGTTTACAAAGCGGGAAGTGGCTGGGACGATGCATAGGGTATAAAATAAAATGAGGCACAATTTGAGAAGTTACTTACATGTGCTGTATATCCATGTTATATAATATATATATTATATCCATATACATATATATCCATATACACAATGCTTTGTGCTTATCACGTATTATCTGTCATAATCTTAACACTATATGAAGTGGTTACAGTAAACTATTCCCATTTAACAAGTGAAGACTCTGGGGTCACGAGAGGTGCCATGACAGGTCTAAAGTTCCACATGTCTAAATGGAGGACAGGGAGGATGAGGGAGAGGAAAAGGTGAGGAGACAGACCAGAGTTCAGTCTATAAAGAGAACCTCCTAGGTTGTGCATCTCGGTCACAGATCTAAAAATATCTTTCCACTCAGAAAGAAATAAGTTGTGCTTCATGACAGCCATTGGTCGAATGTGAGAATAATCTGGAACTAACGCTACCTGCTGAAAAGGAAGCGCACCATTGCTCCAGAGCTACTCTGTCTGAGCAGCCCTGCGATCCTCCCTACAGGTGGTAAAAGTGGAAAGAACCCATATCGACACTTTGCCAATGGTAGTCTTTGCAGTGAGTGGAAGAGGAAGCCATTGCCCTCAGCAAAAGCTAGATGGGCTGAAATGTTGGAACTGCTCAGTGGTATTTAGGCTTTATAGCCATGCATGCACAACTTTAAAAAAAAAAAAAAAAAAACTTTCATTACCGTGATTCCAGCAACGGTTGAGGTGAGTGGGATAGAATGAACACTTTGAGATTACAATCTGTAATTCTCCATCTCTGACTTCCCTGTCACCATAAAACTACCATTCAATTACATTTAGATAAATGTCAGTTTCTTAGGAATTAAAAATGTTACATTATAAAGAATAGGCTTTTCTCAATAAATGTATTTTTAATGAATAAACAAAGGACATGATGTACTAGCCTAAGACATAAAAGATTTTGGGATTATTAGCTGTAGCCACTGAAAGAGAAGGCCAGTAGACAAAGATAAAATGAAATAAATATTTTTTTCTTAATAGTCATAGGTAGATAACAACCCTGAACAATTTTATGATTGTTTTTATGGTTATCTTTATTAACTTGAAGATCAAAAAACACATCTGTATGAATTTCTGATTTGATCTCAGAGCAATCCTGTGTCAGTAAAATATGGCAAAAATGGACTTTCCTAGACAAACCATAAGAGACTCTTAAACTTACAAAACAAAATGAGGGTTTCTGGGGGTTGGGGGTTAGGGGTAGGGTGGCTGGGTTATGGACATTGGGGAGGGTATGTGTTGTGATACGTGCTGTGAAATGTGTAAGCCTGATAATTCACAGACCTGTACCCCTGGGGCAAATAATACATTACGTGTTAATAAAAAAAAAAAAAAAAGGACATTCCTCCACATCTTCTATCTGGGTTGATGTCAAAGATGTTACTTTTAATGAAGTTTCACAGAATAACAAGCCTCAGGGGCAGTGAGGTTTCTATAGGGAATAGCGGTCTTTGAATTAAACTGGATAGCCCAAGGATTATTTTTCTGACCAAAATAAATTCATAGGCCTAATCTTTTTGTTTATGGGAAGATGCTACAATGTACAACTATCAGTCTTCTCCTTGTCTATCCAGACAACTATATAAGGCCATGTGGTTGGCACAGTGCTAAATGCTTTAGATGAATTATTTATCATTATTAAATTAGAGTTAGATGATATGATTTGACTTCATTGATCAGGAAAGTGAGGTTCTGGAAGTTTAAACATTTCTTGAGGCCAAGCATCTAATAAGTGGCTTATGTCTACCATCAGAAAGAATTCCATTTCTGGGGGCGCCTGGGTGACTCAGCTGGTTAGAGCCTCTGCCTTTGACTCAGGTCGTGATCTCAGGGTCCTGGGATAGAGCCCCGCATTGGGCTCTCTGCTCAGCGGGGAGCCTGCTTCCCCCTCTCTCTGCCCGCCTCTCTGCCTACTTGTGATCTCTCTCTCTCTGTCAAATAAATAAATAAAATCTTAAAAAAAAAAAAGAATTCCATTTCTGTTTAGAAAACAATCTAAAACTTCCCAAAACAAGAGTTTGTTTTAATTTTTCCAGAGAAATAATCGAATGAACCTTTTATAAATGATTAGTAACTCCCTTTATGCCTAGAATTATTTTTACCTTAAAGTCTATTTTATTGGGAATAAAGTTTGCTTTGGTCAGAATTTCTCTGCCTTATTCCTCACCTTCTTTATGATCAGCTTTTCTTTATCTTTCTGTTTTGAGGCAATCTCTTGAAAACCGCCTATTGCTCTGTTTTCTTTTCTTATTTCAGTCCTTTTCCTTTGAACTAGAGAACCGAGTCCAGTTATGGTGAGTGACTTACCACAATGTCATCTTGTCTTATTTATCTGCCCCTCTTTGTCTGACTCTTCCCCTCCCCTTTCTTTCCTTGACTAATTTTTTTTATTGTTAGTCTTTGCTTTTAGTTTTCTGTAAGCAAATTATGATGTTTTGCACTGTGAATTTATTTTTGTTATATTGCTTGGGACCTATTGGTATCTTTGAATTTGAGCTATTTTTCTTCAAATATGATATAGCCTATACTCTTCCTTTCTTTCTCTTCCTTATGGAAGGCTAATGTAAAGAAATGCAGGAACTTCTCCCTCTACCCACTGTACTTCTTCAACCTTTCTTTCTTATTTTCCATATCTTTGTCTCTCTATGCCACAATCTGAATAATTATTTCAGTTCGATGTGACAGTTCATTTAGTCTCTCTATGGCTGTGTTAACCTGCGAAGTTTATGATATTGTTTCTTTTATTTGGAGAAGCTCTATGGGCCCATTTTCCAAAGTGCCTTGAGAAGTTTGATTGACCTTTGTCTCTTAATCATTATTCTAATGCTCTGTTTTATTCCTTTAAATATATGAAACGTTTATGTTATACTTTTTGGATATGTGATTTCTACTAACATGTACTCATGGCAGTTTGTTTCCTCATTTTTTTAAATATGAGCTCATATTCCTTGGTGCCTTGTAGAGAGGAATCATTTGGGGATTAAAATATGTCCCCCAAGGGGCGCCTGGGTGGCTCAGTGGGTTAAAGTCTCTGCCTTTGGCTCAGGTCATGACCTCAGGGTCCTGGGATCAAGCCCTGCATCAGGCTCTCTGCTCAGCAGGGAGCCTGCTTCCTCCTCTCTCTCTCTGCCTGCCTCTCTGCCTACTTGTGATCTCTCTCTCTCTCTGTGTCAAATAAATAAATAAAATCTTTAAAAAAAAAAATATGTCCCCTAAGAAAGGATTTTCCTTTTCCTCTTCCAAACAACAGGACGAGCCATGGACCTGGAATCACTCTAAACTAATTTTTGTCTCTGGGCTTACTGGGCTACATACATATTAGGATTTTACCGTTCCAATCCAAGCAGTCACTAGATATCAGGGGAGAATTTTTGTTTTAATCCCTATCAGAGCCGAGGACAAAATAAGGCAATTGTCCCTATTGTCTCCTCCTGCATACCAGGATATTTAATCTCTACTTGATGCACTGAGAATGGATTATGAAGAATTTAGGCCATTTCCGGGGTCCTCTGATCCACTCTCCCAGCCTCCTTGGGGTCCAGGCCTATGTCTTGTCTACCACGCATGCATACAGCCCATTGAAATAGGGTCTAAGCTTTGGGGATAGATAGATACACTGGTAAGAGCAAATATGAGCTGGAGTACTCCCGTCACTTGCCAGTCTGTATAGAAACTTCTTATGGTTTATGATGCAAAGCAACGTCATCTATTCATTTTTTTACCATCTCAAACATGCATTAAAAACTGTCAACGTGTGTGTGTGTGTGTTAGTGAACATTTTTAGATTTTTTGTACCATTTTGTATCATAGTAACATTATTATCTAGTATACTATATTATCTAGTATGTTATATATATTTTTCACTCTTAGGTACACAGACACATACACACACACACGAATCCTCACCATTAAACTTAGTTCCCATAGAAAATTAAGGAGCGGGCCCCTGGGTGGCACAGTTGGTTGAGCGACTGCCTTCGGCTCAGGTCATGATCCCGGAGTCCCGGGATCGAGTCCCACATCGGACTCCCAGCTCCATGGGGAGTCCGCTTCTCACTCTGACCTGCTCTCTCTCACTCTCTCTCTTTCCTAATAAATAAATAAATAAAATCTTTAAAAAAAAAAAAAAAAAGAAAAGAAAATTAAGGAGCATTTTTTTTGGCCTTTTTATTTTGTTTTATGTGTTGGCTAATGTTGGCTTGATCTGTCAATATGCAACTTGAAACTTTTATTCAGATGCAAAAAACAGTTCAAATAATATCAAAGAAACCCTATCAAACTGTTCAACTGTGTAAACACTAGTACTTCAGTGGAAACATGAATTATAAGCTGACCAAACCCCTACTGGATTTTCAAGTGTAACATCTAGCCAAATTTCACACCCTACTCCACCATATATTTAAACACAGCTGTAACCCTTACTAAAATAAAATTACCTCTGAAAGCTTTTAGAGGGAATAGAGTCAGTTAAAATAAATACCCTTTAAGATTGAGTATAGATCTTTAGTTGAGACTTTTTTTTTTACCATAGTCAGCCTCTCTTTTTTTCTTCTTAAATACTTTATTTATTGATTTGACAGAGAGAGAGAGAGAGAGCACAAGCAGGGGGAGAGAGAGACAGGGGGAGAGAGAGAGAGAGAGAAGCAGACTCCCCGCTGAAGCGAGCCTGACCTGGGGCTTGATCCCAGGACTCTGAGACCATGACCAAAGCCAAAGGCAGAGGGCTTTAACCCACTGAGCCACCTACGTGCCCCTACAATCAGCCTTTCCAGCAAAGAGTGCTATTTTATAAATTGTATTTAAACTGTTGTTTATTTAGACGGTAATGAATCCTTTTATTTCCTGTCCATGTATATGCCTTCAGGCTCAAATATTTAATAATTTTTTTTCTCAAACAAGTCATTCCATCCTTTTCCTGTCTTTCCTCCTTTTTCCACATGGCTGCTGGCCTTCCTGCTGAAAGCTAGGTGTAGAGCAGGCTTTTATCTTAATTGCTGGCTAATTTTAGCTTCTTTAAACTTTCATACCTCAAATTCCTTTGCCCTATATGTTTGTTTGGCTACTTCTTTTCCATTAGTTTAGAGAGCTCAATTCAATTAAGAAATAGACCATGGCTTCTATCATATTATGTATCTTACTGTCTTCACAACCAATTAAAAAAAATAGAGGTGCAGGTAGGGGGAAAAAAACAGAAAAAGTGGGACAAAGAAACAAAATAATGTTGTAGAATATAATTCAGTTGTAAATGGACCAAAATCTCTGGTTTCAAAGGAAAAGATTGTTAGGCTGGAATAAGAAAATAGTCATAGTTCTTTTCAAGAGATTCAAGACCCTGTGTTTTGTATCAGGATACTAAGAAGTTGAAAGTTAAGGCGTAAAAATATAAGAGGGAAATTCTAGCAAAAGCAAAACAGCTGTAGTTACATTGATTTCGGATAAAACAGACTTGAAGGAAAGACACTACTATAGATACACTGTTGGTAATTACTTATAACCCAGCTGGCTACACTTTCAGATTTTCCTTTGTAATCAAAGACAGATGACTATGAGAAGGGAGACTCTACTCTACTCTCTTCTCTCCTGCTTAGCATGCTGAGCACATCTCTCTTCCCCAGCAACACATGTGGCAAAATGTGACTCTGAAGGGAATGAAAAGCCCTTCATTAGGCTGTGACTAACATGACATGCTTTGTTTCTATTTAAATTGTGGCTCTCAGACCAATAGCATCAATTTTACCTCAGAACTCATCAGACAGACAGAATCCTAGACCCAACTTCACATTTATTGAATCACAATCTTTGTTTTACTAAGATTTCCAGGTGATTCATATACCTGTCAAAGTCTGAAAAGCACTGCTCTACTGTATCTTTCCCAAGAACTCTATGATGTCAATAGGGAAGTGGGATTTTTCCCTTTGTTTTCCTCTTGTACTCGGTGAACATTATTTTCTTTGACTTTTTGAAAGTGATGGGTTAGTGATTTCAAGATCTGGAGGATAATGTCTACTACCTGAATATGAATATTCCCCAAAACTACATGATCTACAGGAATGGAGATAAAACTATACATAATCCATGCCTTCAGCATTTCTAGGAGATAGGGACTATCCGTTGCAGGAAGAAAAAAAATCACTAAATACTAGATAAAAGAGTGGTTGAAATGGAAGACAGGCAACTAATGTCCAAATTATATACAACTGTAGTCTCTAGAAAACAAAACAAACCACTACAATGGCATAGAACTAAAAAATAGAATCCAAGAAAGTAAGAATTCAGGAATATCATCAATAAAATCTCAACCTACTAAGTTACATAGGCTTTGGAAATTAAATGTCATATCAGTATACTTTGTGGGTATATGGATTTCAGTATTCTGCCTCATCTTCCCCTGCCATTCTTTTTTCCTTCCCTAGGTGAACCCCAAAATGTTGATTTCAGTTGTGACAACATTTACCAACTGCAATATTTACCAGACAGAATGAAATTAGCACTCTGTTTCTGTCATTCTAGCTTCTATGCTTACTAATCAATTGATTAGAGGTTCTCAACAAACAAGAGGAAAATGATATAATTAATAAGTAAAACTGACAGAAGAAATTGATATAACAGACAAAATATCACACATGGAAGTGCTTTGGAAAAAATAAAACCCTATAAGAATAAAACATAATTTTGTAAGTACAGCTGGCTTAGGCATTGCCAGATTTCCTCCTTGGGTTTTATTACTAACTCAAAAACCTACGAAAACCAGGGTGCTGTGTTGAAAGAGTTTGGCCCATGATTATCTCCAGTTGCTGGCACTTACGAGGCACCAAACAAATATTTGTTGAAAGAAGTACTGAAAAATAAAATATGTTCAACATGTTCATTTTCTTTTAACTTTAAGACTACTATCATTAGGCCCCTTGTTCCCTATGGGGGAGAATGCTCTTAGTAGGGTAAAATTTTCTGTTCTCACAACTTCCACAGCAATACCTTTCACTACAGAAATCTTAACAACAAAAATCTGCCTTTTAAAGTCCTGGGAGGAGAAAAAAATGCAACTTCAAAGAGTTATGGAAAACTTAAGGATGATAGGTATGTTTTTAATATATAATATAGTAAATTAGAATGTCAGCTTTCAGAACGAGTTTAAATCATGGCTTTAGCAGATGGCACTACATGACCTTGAGCAAGTTACTGATCACTCCGTGCCTCAACTGCATCCTTTGTAAATAGAAGGTGATCTAAATAACACAGATCTCACTGGTTATTGTAACGATTAAATGGGGTAATTCAGGCAAGGCAAAGACCACTTGTTGCCTACTCTATCTCGTTACCCTTATCCATTCCCAATTTTGGGGTGGTATGATAGTAATGTTTAGGATAACTAGGTGTAAGAAGTGCTGAGTTGAGATTCTGAGACGTTCTTTGAAAGGAAGGCCGCCTCGGCTGGCATGCACCTTTCATGAGGGTGGATTGGGACTGGATGGCTGGGATAAGGATGTGGTGCTGAAGCTGAAGAAGTCATCTTGCAACCATGAGAGAGGAAGGGAGGAGACCCCTCAGAGGTGATATGCTGACCACAAATTCCAGCCACCAAGTATCTTGGTACTTCTGATTATGTGAGAAAAACAAGCCCTCATCATTTTTAGCTACATTTCTATTTTGTGTAGCTGAACGCTAATACACCTGATAAGCTTTTCACATTGTACCTGAACACATGAAGCATTTGATAAATCTTAGACATTATTATTAATAATAACAAAGGGTTGTAATTCACATCCATTTAATGCTAATGTAAAGTTTCCATTTTTGGAAAATTATTTGCCTTTCTTACCTTTATCTGATTAGCTTTTACTTTAAAATTTCTTCTAATTAAAAAAAAAAAAACAACAATAAAAACAATCTTAGACCCTTACCTCCAAATCCTAAAATGAGATGTAGTAACAGATACTCTTCACTGAACATTTGATTTAATCCAGGGTCTACACTTGTTCTGTTCATCACTTCCCTCCTAATCCACACAACAGCTTTCACAGGAGATATAATCTCCCTCTTACTGCATTGGGAACAAAACCCACAAAATGCTAAGTAATTTTCTCACACCACAATTCTGTTAAAGGGAAAGACTCATCCAATTCCTTATGAGTCTCACTCCAAAGCTCATTTCCTTAGTGACTAGATACTAATCATTATAGTCAGTTGTAAATTATTTTGGTTAGGGATAATACAGAAAGGGAAATAAAGCCTGAAAAGGGCACACTGTGCCAAGGAACGCTTGGGAAATTCTCCTCTGCAGGCTAGAAGTGATCAGAGCCATCCTTTCATATAACAATTCTTCCTTCCTCTGGGAAAGATGGATGTCACAAATTGTTTCTCTGAAGACAATGGTGTTGCAATTTTATACCATTCCACTCCCAGGAGATAATCACATCAGTAAAAACAGCAAGAAGTAGGAGGGAGTTAAAAAGCCTGAGATGGTCTTCAAAATCTTTCTATCTTGTTCTAATGGGCCTCAAAAGTTAGTGTGCATCAGAATTTCCTGGAAGGTCTGTTAAACACAAAGTGCTGGGCCCCACCCCTGGATTTTCAGAGTCAGTAAGTCTGGGCTGAAGTCTGAGATTTTGTATTTCTAACAATATCCCATGTTGCATTTATGCTGCTGGTAGAGCAGATAAGAAGGATGGGGGGTGAGCTAGTACAGGTAGTGATTTTGATGTGTTGATCAGGGTAAGCCCTTAACATTTGAGTTAAGACTTGGTGAGAGTAGTAGGTGGTGATCCACATTGTTTGGGCTGTTTTTTATTTTGAATTTTTTTAAAGATTTATTTATTTTTTATTTGAGAAAGAAAGAGTGTGTGTGAGAGAGAAAGAGAGAGCTCGAGCGCCAAGGAGGGGCAGAGGGATAGGAAGAAACAGACTTCTTCGCTAAGCAGGGAGCCCAGCAACATGGGGCTCGATCCCAGGACCCCAAGATCATGACTTCAGCCAAAGGCAGATGCTTAACCCACTGAACCATCCAGGTGCCCCTTGTTTGGACTTTAGGAACAGCTTAAGGAAAGAAACTTTACCAGGAAAGGGTTAAGAAATCTCTGTAATTAATGTGTGATTATTATTTAATGCAATCTCATGCATAAATAAAAGCAACACTTTAAAAAACTACTTTGACTGATGTTGGTTTTTTGAAATTTTGAATTATTCAATCAAGGCCTTACAAATAGAAGCTATCGTTTAATTTAGGGTCTGCAAAGAAAAAAAACTCTTTGACAAGGAATTCCAATAAACAGACATATCGTTAAAATTTATGACTTGATAAATATAAGACTGTTTTAAAATTCACCTCAGCTATAGAGTTGATAAATTGTTTCTGAAATCATGGTTTCACTCTGATGACACCTCACTCTTATAGAGCTGGGAATATCATTGATGAGCTGGAAATCACCTACGCAAAAAGGAGGGAGTTCCAGTCCCAGGAAGTTAAGGTGGGATTTTAAGATTTGTACCAAAGGAAGAACTTCAGGTCACTTTCTCTCTCACCTGACAATCTCAGAGTCAAACCAAACAAATAAACAACAACCCCAAACTGAAAACAAATGCTGTCTGAGAAGATACACGATGGTGGGGCATGGAGGATGGGTCAGAACAAAGGAAGCAGACAGCTCTCAAAGGCACTAGGTAGAGAATCACACATGCTTACCTTACCCCCTAGAAAGTGTTTACTTTCTCAGCTTGTTTTGAGATTGCAGCTGCCTGGCCTCCCAGCTACAGGCTCCTCTTGGCCCTATCCTTGAATTATTTCTTACTTGAGTCCAAGATAAGCTATTCTCCCACTCAGCACCGAGGCATCCTTATTGCTTGCCCACTAGCCTTGCACTAACAGAGTTTCTTGACTTATCACATGTCTGAGCCAGTCTTTACAAGGTCAGGACTACCTCAGTGTTTGTAGGAGTGTTTGTGGGTTTTGGTGATCCACTTGGCTTTTGCAGTCCTGATGACAGGGTTTCTATATGTGAATGTCAGCCGAGGGGTTAGGACCTACTACCTACTGAGAGACCACCTTAATTCTCCCGTCTTGCTTGCCTACGTTTGCAAATATCAAAAGAACTGGAAATCCTCATTACTGCATTCCATTCTCTAGTCAGAATGTTAGCTTGTTAGATCTCTTGCCAGACAGGTACTAGAATATCACCTACTATACAAAAGACCTAAGTTTAGGGATCAGAAGAAGAGAAAAGTAATCCGTTAATGAAAGGCAATATAAAATGTTGAGTATATTGGGAAGAACATGATGCAGAGCTGTGACTGTAGAAACCGTACAGAACGTCCTTTGCCAGGCAGAACAGCGTGTCCCTATCGGCAGGATCTAGACTGGACCAAAGGCAGTAAGGCAGACCATGCGGTAGAAACTTCCCTCTGCCCTGAGGTAAGGCATAGCTTTGAGAAAAGGCAGAAGAGGGCCGCCTGGGTGGCTCAGTTGGTTGGGCGACTGCCTTTGGCTCAGGTCATGACCCCGGAGTCCCGGGATCGAGTCCCATATCAGGCTCCCAGCTCTGTGGGAAGTCTGCTTCTCCCTCTGACCTTCTCCCCTCTCATTCTCTCTCTCTCTCAAATAAATAAAAGAAAATAAAAATTATAAAAAATAAAAATAAAAAATAAAAAAAAAAAAAGAAAAGGCAGAAGAGAGCCAAGAATGAGGATGATGGTGAGAATTCACATTTGCAAGAGGCAGGTACTTTACATCATTTTATTGAACGATCACAAAGTCTTACAAGGGAGAATTATGCCAGGCACTGTGCATTCCTCAAAGCAACATTGGGGGAAGCTATTTGTGAAATTATAAGAAATACTTATGTTGTTCTCTTCTCCTGGTTCCTGACACACAGCTCCTAAGACCTTTGTAATTTCCTGAGGGGTAGAAGCATCTGACACAGAGTTCCCAAATCTCTTGGAATTTCCTGGTGATGCGAATCTATTTTGTTCTAATGAGGTGACTCTTGCTAGTCACCTCAATTAATTAGATAATTAATTAATTAATTAATGGGGGATGGGGATTGCTCACCAGAAACACCAAGCCAGGGGTGCCTGGTGGCTCAGCTGGTTAAGCTCTCAACTCTTGATTTTAGCTCAGGTCATGATCTTAAGGTAGTGTAATCAGTCCCATTGTGTTCCACGGGGCCTCTGCTTGAGATTCTCTGTTGTATATGCTCCCTCTCTCTTCCTCTTGCCCTCCAAAATAAATAAATAAATCTTCAAAAAGAAAGAAAGAAAGAAACACCAGGCCATGACTAAAAGCTTGGAATATTTAGCCCTACTCTCTATTTTCTGGAGAGGGAAGAGGAGCTGGAAATGAAGTAAATAATCAATCATGCTTCTGTGATGAAACTTCCAGAAAAACCCCAATGAGATGGGGGTTCAGAGAATTTCCAGGTTGGTGAACACATCTACAGGCCAGATGGATGGCACACCCCAACTCCAACTTCTGTCACTCCAGTTTCAGAAGTTCCTGCACTCAAGACCCTTCTAGATCTTGTCCTATGTATCTCTTCATCTGACTGTTCATGTTCATCGATATCCTTTATCATATTCTTTTTTTTTCTTTATCATATTCTTAACTACATAGTAAATTAATAAAGTCTTTCTGAGTTCCATAAGCTGTTCTAGCAAATGATTGAATCCAAGGATGAGGTCATGGGAATTTCTGATTTGTAGCCAATTTGGACAGAAATTGTCAGTAAATTGGGGACCTGCTACCTGTGATTGGCATTTGAAATAGGGGTGGACGGTCTAATGGGAATGAGCCCTTAACCTGTGGGGTCTGCACAAACGCTGATTAGTGTCAGAATTAAATTGAATTGGAAGACACCTAGCTGGTATTGAAGAATTGTTTGGTATCAGAAAAACTACACCCCACATCGGGTGTCAGAAGAATTGTATGTGAGAGAAAAAGCAATAGGGAGCTTTTCCTATAGCACTATTATTACCTCCATTTGAAATAAAGACCCCAAAAGAAGATGCTCAGAGCAACCTGTCACTTGTCCCCAGCCCTGGGACCACTAATGAAGAATGTGATCCAAATGAAAAAGTTTGAACCCCTTCTTTGAACTCCTTCTTCTCCCCTCCCCCTTTCCATCTTCCTGCCCTTTGCCCAGTAATCATGACATTCTTGTCATGGGCCTCCTAAAATCCTCAGATATCTACCTGCTTTTCCCTATTATTATCACTATGGAATCTATCCTTTCTCACTGTCTTCCTGAATATGAAACTGCCAACCAGCTAATGTGCTAGCCCCATGCAGTGCCATGTGGCCCTCTCTGGCTCCCTGATAAAACTCGGAAAATGCAAATATAATGATTTTTGCTCCTTTGCTTAAAGTTCTTTCATGATGCTCCACTGTCTTCACCACAGAATCCAAGCTCCTTTAAATGGAAATCCAGGTCCTTGATGGAGTGGTCCCTGCTCTCATTTCTCCTAATATCCCAGCCCTTCAGTGTGTATATATGTACGAGACATACACATACACATGCACGCGTACATGTGTGCACACATGCATGCACGCGCACACACACACACACACACACACACAAGGTTTTTCAACTGGAATACCCGCAGTTTTCTCTCAATGAACAACCCACTACCATGGCTCTATATTCTGCTATGCTCTTTGTTCCATCTAAAAAGCCTCTTCCTCTGGTTCCATAGCATCTGTCAAGATTTTATTCCAAGGGAAAATGAAACTTTCCATGAATTACCTGGACTGGAAGACAATAACTATAGGTCTTATCACATAATTAATTTCTCCAGTAGAGTCTGATTCTGTTTCCCCCTACCACCAGACTCTAGGTTCCTCAAAGTCATATGCTATTTGTAGCATTATTTTTGTATCTTCAGTAATTATGACTGATTCTAGTGCACAGTAATTGTTCAATAAATATCTGAAGAAAGGACTATTGGAAAAATGGACAGATGAAAGAATGAGAGGCAGTACAGCACAATTAGGTGTAATGTGGGGGCCAAACAGACCTTGAATTCGGGACCCAGCTCTTCCCTGTGACTTTAGGTAAGTCACTTAACCCATTTAAATCCTCTAATATATAAGATCTATAAAGTTGGGGAAATAGTACTACCTAACTTATAGGGAAATAAGAAAGACTAAGTAATACCTATAAAGCACTTAACACAATCATGGCAATGTAGAAAGTGTTAAGTGCTAAGTGTTTTTATTATGAATAGGAATAACTTAGCTCCAGAGACAAATATATTACACACATACAGACTGAACAAAAATTACTAAAGACAAAGAGGAGGCCTCCGGAAGAAGAGGAACCCAAAACTTTCTTTGGAAAGAGAAAGGAAGACAAGTTGGAGAACAGATGAAACCTTGAAATGTCTTCTGAGGCTTTGCAGTTAATCACCTGATGTCACCA
>CM052815.1:58222212-58273945 GCA_028533885.1 Nasua narica
AGAAGCAGGATGGTGATTTATCTCCATATTTATCAGGACATATTGAATCGGACTCTCTGCTTCTTGGTACCAGCACCCTGACGTTCTTACCATACACTTGGGGATGAAGTGAGAAGATCCTAAGAGAGGTGGTTGTACTTCAGAGTCCACAGGTCTAAGAAAGCACATTTTCATTTTCTCCTTCAAGTATACTTACTCTTTGAGTTCATATTTTAAAAATTAAATTATATTACCAATATACTGCTACTTTTAATGAGCAGAATTAATGTTTATGTCAATGAAATGACTAGTAAATTCTTCCAATGTCCTCATCTTTCAGTACACGTCCCAATTTATGTAGCATTTCATTAAATGAGCAACTTGTACTGTCTTTCCTTTTCCCCCTTTCCCCTCCATTTACCCTTTACCTAAACAAATCTTGAAAAAATTTGTTTTTTTGGCTGAGCCAAAACCCAGCCACAAGCATGAACTTTACATCAAGTAAAGAAAGAAGGGTACAATCAAGCAGCTACATTGAATATGATATATCCTTGGGTACTAACAATATAAATTAAAGTTTTACTGAATGATTTTCAAACCGATTAAAATGCAAAAAAAAAAAAAATCATAACTCTTAATGCAAACAACCATAACATAATATAGCCGGAGGACTTTCCCTGTTTCTATAATCACAAAAAACATTTGATTGTAAATTTGGAAGACAATCTCTGGAGATAACATTATATTGATAGGGTTTAAAGCACACACACACACACACACACACACACACACAGAGCGAAAGTAACATATAATAAATTACTTGCAAATCCACCCAAACTATAAAATCTGTAATGAATATTCCTACATTTGAAGCGTCCTTTAATCTGATATCCTAAATGCAAGTAACACTAAGCAAACGTGAAGATCCTTCGGTAGCTACCATGAATGTCAAAAAAAAGTTCATATATATATACAAAGAAAATAGCTGCTTAAAATGATGTTCCTTTAAAATGTTTATTTTTATTATTTTATTCATAAATTCCTAAATATGAACAATTAACTTTATCCCATACAGGTATACAGGTATAATGATTATTTTCTATGAGAATAAAAATAAATGATAAAAAAAGTATCCTTAGAAAAATCCAAGTAAATGAAAAATTGTTTGGTCTCCCAGATTTCTGCCAATCAATTAATCAATTAGCACCTCATTGTTTATCTGATGCTGGGGAAAAAGGACCAAAATAAACTGGTGTTTCCTCTGTTAAGTAGCAGAATTTTTAAAACAATACTTTTTCTCTTGCTGTAAATGTCACACTAGATGATCTGCTTTCTCAGGAGGCCCCAAGTCTATTGCTTAGGAAAATGGCAGTTATCTGAACACTAGATCTCAAGCCTTTCACTGGGTTCTTAGAAAATTTCATTAAAGCCACTGAAAAGAACCTGAGGATTTTCTGAAAAGTGATATTTTGATGAGTTGACTAATGATGAGATAATGTCTGAACATGATTGCCTACCAGTCGGGGATATATCTTAATTAAAATAAGCTTTTGTAGACTTTCACCCACTCTTCCCTTCTCTCATTCAATCAACGAAAAGATTGTGAGGCTGTCAGAACTGGATGGCATACTACACATGATTACACTAATTTGGGCTCTCTGGACAATCAATTGTGAGACAATACACTTAATTATTTAAAAATCAAAGATGAGAAAAATAAAATAATCTTTCCAATTCAGACTTCTTTGTGTATTTATTGTGACTGGATTCTGTGTCTTCCCCTTTGTGAAACACGGCCACTTTGTAATCCTCCCCCAAATGCAGAATTTAACAAATGCAATACAAATTTGCATAACAGCAAAAAAACAGTATGTAAATATGTTTTGCAGATGAGAAGACAATAAAATCTTCTTCCTACCACTATAAAAAAAGAAAGAAGTTAAATAACAGCAGAAAAGAAAATAAAAAATGATGCCTTCCTTCTGGAGTCCAAAAGTCCTTTGCATCTAAAGATATGATTATAGCCACTTAATGGGTGTCTTCAGTAAGAACCTGAGAAACAGCTGTTGTTTGCCAGTAAAATTCCATGGAGATTTTTACCAACTCTAACTCACTGTTTCTTTCCAAGTAATCCCCTTTCCTAAACCTTTGCTTCTCCATAGTCTCCACTATAGAAATGACATTTTACCTACTTTAAGTATTACATTATCTTGGGCAGGAAAGAAAACCAAATAAAACATCTCTAAAGAGGGGCCCCTGGGTGGTGCAGTTGGTTGAGCGACTGCCTTCGGCTCAGGGCATGATCCCGGAGTCCCGGGATAGAGTCCCACATCGAGTCCCACATCGGGCTCCCAGCTCCATGGGGAGTCCGCTTCTCACTCTGAGAAGTCCTGCTCTCTCACTCTCTCTCTTTCCTAATAAATAAATAAATAAATAAATAAATAAAATCTTTAAAAAAAAAAACATCTCTAAAGAGTGATAATGTTGCTCTAAAAAATCTGGTAAGAAGTTATTGGGATTTTTATTATTAGATACAAACTTTCTCCTCTTTCTTTTAATGCTCATATTACACTTGATTTGCAAGTTTGAATTTCTTTCCTCAAAAAGCATTCAGACAAAATCCTTAAGGGGTATTAAACCGACTCATTAGAGACTTAAATTTAGTTTTAAAAATAACCAGCATCATGTAACATAGTATTGGAAGTTGTAAGATAAAGGTTGTAAGGAAATAGACATCATTCCCATGCTCTTAGTCTTCAAGCAAAATCTGCAAACAAGTACATTCTAATATTTCTGTTATTTTACAAGAAAAACTGAAGATTATCTCATAAGACAGGCAGTGTTACAAGTGAGTCTGCATGATACAGGGTGTACCAAAGAATGAACCTCTCTTTACTACAGAGTTTGCAATACTTAGAAGCAAAGGGTATAATAGAAAAGGTACCACATTGCATGTCTGAAAGTCTGAGGTTCTCCATCTACTTCTGTCTCTGATTTTTTTTTAGAGATTTTATTTATTTATTTATTAGGAAAGAGAGAGAGAGTGAGAGAGAGCATGAGAAGGGAGAAGGTCAGAGTGAGAAGCGGACTCCCCATGGAGCTGGGAGACCGATGTGGGACTTGATCCCAAGACTCCGGGATCATGGCCTGATCCGAAGGCAGTTGTTTAACCAAGTGAGCCACCCAGGCGCCCCTCTGTCTGTGATTTTAATTCCTTTTCTCAACTGACAAAATGAGTTCAGTGATCTCTGAGACACCTTTCAACTTTGAATCCCTTAAAGAACATATGCTTAAGGACAGGATGGGAATCTTGCCAAAGCCACTGACGGGGAGGATGGCTGTATGTCTTAGTTTGCCTGGGACGCTGCTGGTTCATGCTCGTGAACATTCTGCTCAATTTAGTATTCATCTCAGAATCTTATTTTTTTTCCCAAATACTTTTATTTTTTCAGTGTTACAAGATTCATTGTTCATGTATTGCATGGAGCACCGAATAAAGAATCTTATTTTTAAATTGAGTGTTAACTAATGAAATATGCTAGGGGGGCTATGGTTGATATAGAGAAGCCCCCCCCTCCCCCCCCATATTCTGCTTCGGTGAAGTCCTTGTCATCCTGTTGTGGTCAGCAGGTAGCCTCCAGCTGTCACTTCCAGCAGGGTCTACCTCAGATGCAAGGGACAGAAATGACTTCCCCAGAACAGCCATAGCCAGTGGCTGAACAAGGCAGGATATTTTAGCTTCACAGAGGCAATATTACAGATGGGCAATATTTGCTCCAGAGCTTTCCACCAGTTTGGCTAAGGCTTATAGTCAGCACGGTGGTTCAACTGTTGTTGAGGAAGCTCAACCCAATCCTACATCCTTCCTTTTCCCTTCCGGGGGGTGTTGATCCCTAATAAACATTTTAAATTTCATAAATTACTTCTCAGACTCAGTGTCTGGCCAACCCAAACTGCAACACGTGGGCTTGCTAGACCCCCGCTTTCCACTTAGAGCTTCTGCCATGTTCTCCACATCTATGAGGTGAGATGCATGTGCATGTGCGTGTGGTTAAGCCAGAATAAATCAATTTCTTTTTCAGCCCTTTCCAGAAGTAACGTAACCAACACCTTCGTTATAAGCACAGATGCCCATTGTTAAAATGAAGTGTTCTCAGACACACATACACCTTGGGACAAGTAACACCGTTTAATCTGGGCTGAGGGTGGAAAAACTAAATAAATACCCTGCAGGGCCCGTGGTGTGCTAGCCAGCTACACTAGGCCCCGCGCTGCAGTCCAGGAGATGCGCAAGGCCACCAAGCCCTCAGGGGACAGTGTCAGTAGGAGAGGTAGGAAATCATAATTCAGACTGATATGAAAATGATATAGTAACCTGAAATGTACAGAGCAGCCTGAACACTGTGATTTTGTCCTTTTCCATGAAACACAATAAGTCATTTCAACAGTAAAAAGCTAAAATAGAAATGATTGATAAAAAAGTATATACTAAATTTATCTTACTTTGTCCAAAAAGTTGAACATGCACCTTGAACGACGTATTTGTCAAGGTTTGCCATCCAGCCTGGAGGCCAGGGAATGACTTCCCTGAACACGTGAAAATGCTCAAATCTGTTGATGATGAATCAGCATCTACTTCACAAGTTACTCATTATTTTATGAAAACTATGCATAATGATGATAATTTCACATATAAATACACAGAAGGTCCAGGAGGTGATCACTGTTATGAAAAAAAGAAGTGAGCTTGATGGTACCTGGGATCCATCCAGGTATCTAGTCTTTGTGCAGAATGTCAAGTTCCAGATTGGCCATTCATCAAAAGACAACAGTAAAGCAAATCTAACTTCGTATTAATGCTCAGAAACCAATCATTAATACATGGGAAGGTGGGGAGGAGTGAAGAGAGAGTATGATTTAAGTGTCCACAAACATCTTACACTCTTTCTTATGCTCCTTCCATTGATGCATACCTCAGCGTTCTCTACCACAAGGCAGCTTTTATACCCCAAGGGTCTCTGGCCTGTATGCTCAAGTTAGGAAAGACAGGCAGGTGTTTCATTTCTCTTTTTCTTTCCTATTTTTCCTCTCTGTATTTCATTTCCCATTCTTTCTCTTTTTCTAATGAAATTCACTCACTCCAAAGAAAATTCCTCTTTCTCATCTCTCTCTTTAGTCATTTTCTACCCACCTCCCACCCTTAACACTCTATCACAAAAATGCAATAATAGTTCCAAAAGACTGTCTTCTCTTTAGAAAGGGAATTGCAGGGGCACCTGAGTGGCTCAGTTGGTTAAGTGTCTGCCTTCAGTTCAGGTCATGATCCCAGGGTCCTGGGATCGAGCCTTGTATCGGGCTCCCTGCTCACCTGGAAGGCTGTTGCTTCTCCCTCTCCCACTCCCCCTGCTTGTGCTCTATCTGTCAAATAAACAAATAAAATATTGAAAAAAAAAAAGAAAAGAAAAAGGAATTTCAGAGAACAAAGTAAGCTGGTAAATATCATATTCTGGTCAGTGAGGTCTTCAAGGACATACCTTTAACAATATTTATACAGGGGTGCCTGGGTGGCTCAGTGGGTTAAAGCCTCTGCCTTTGGCTCAGGTCATGATCTCGGTGTCCTGGGATCAAGCCCCACATGGGGCTCTCTGCTCAGCAGGGAGCCTGCTTCCCCCTCTCTCTCTGCCTGCCTCTCTGCCTACTTGTGATCTCTCTCCTCTCTTTCAAATAAATAAATAAACCTTTAAAAAAAACAATATTTATACAAACAGAAAAGAATGGGGTCTAATTGCTGGACTTCAAGAAGCAAACAGTGGCAAAGATGATGAAATAAACTTAAGACTAACAATAAAACATGAGAAATGTTCCCTTTTACCTAAAAGTACAAAACATCAAGAGTAAATTTTAAAAAGTCATATTAAAGTGGGAGAAAAAGAAGATTATATAGATTATAGATAAGGGATTCTCTGACAGTGGCTCAGTGTGTATTCTAATCATGCATTCTGGTGGATTCAGGGACCCACTGGGCCTATGGGGACACACATTGAAGCTGAAACTCCATGAACTTCCCATAAGCCCCAACTGTTACTGGTCTACTATAGTAATGTTTTGGTTCCTCAGGATATAGTACCATCTTAGAGTCAATGTCAGTTCACCAAAAGTTGAATATTTCCCTTTCACCCATCCACTAACCCTGCTAAATCATAAAAGGATCATTGCACAGCTTAATTTTGACATGGAGAAGGGTCTTTTCTCAAAGGGACCTGACTATCCCTTTATTAAAGATAGTTTAGACCTGACTCAAGTCTGGGAAATGGAAGAAGGACTACATTCTGTATTGAGATGATTCAGGTTATGCCTCTGTTTGCCCATCCTAGAGTTTTCTTCTCATTTGTGTAGCTCAAGTAAGATTTAATGGATCATCCATCTATTTGAGTCCTATGGATGCCATGGTCAGTTAGTCAATACCGAAGATCTCTACAGGTCAGTCTAATTGGAACACCCTTCCAGCAATCTTGACTTTATCAATTAAGTGTGGTCTGTTAGCCCTTGCCTTTCAGGGGCCTCATCATCTCCCCTGAGTTCAAGAAGCTCACATCAGGGATGCCTCGGTGGCTTAGTCAATTAAGCATCTACCTTCAGCTTAGGTCATGATCCTGGGGTCCTGGGATCAAGCCCCACATCAGGCTCTCTATTCAGCATGGGGTCTGCTTCTCCCTCCCCCTCTGCCCCTCCTCCCAGATTGTGTTTCTCTCTCTCTGTGTGTCTCTTTCAAATAAATAAATAAATAAAATCTTTAACTAAAAAAATAAAGAAGCCAAATAATGGCCTCTCTCACTTGTCATTCTCAGCCTGCAAATAGTCACCCCAGAGCTTTTTCAGGAGTTCTAGAATGCCTATTGCCAGTGAATTTTCTCAAAGCCACAGTGAAAAAATCCTTTATGGGAATTTCGTTAAGGAGTTGATAATCCATCATACATAATAAATCTTCTCCAGCATTCTAATCTCTCCACGGTGTTGGATGACTTCATCTACAATATATCTAAGAAGTCTGTAAGCATATATATTAAGAATGAATATGTTTAAGGATATGAGATGAAAGGAAAAATATGTTAATTTTTATTTTATCTACCTTGTTCATATTTTCAATAGTGCCTACCTAGGGATAATTTTTGAAAAGATAGATGTGTATACTATCACTTGTACACACACATGAACATATCTTTAAGGGTACTTCTCATTCACATTTCCTACATTATAGTTTTTGTACCACGGTCCACTCCTCCACCTCCTAAGGAAGTCACAACACGAACAAAGAAACACACATGCATACGTGCAAATACACACACATACATACACATGCTACTTTAAAGAGACGGTACAAATTAACTTTCCCCATAGTATTTAGGGAGTACTGTTCAAATATATAAACAAAATATGCACATCTAACAATTACTTTTTCAGCAAACATTTATTGACCAGGCATCAAGTTAGGTCCTCAATAAGCGGAAGGTCTAGTAATGAACACAGATGTTACCAAAAGAAAAGTGTACTGCAAATAAATAAGTGCTAAATGTATATTTCAAGAGTCCAGAAGAACAGAACAACCAATGTCTCCTGGATCTGTTGGTAATAAAAAGCAAAAGAATCAGGAAGGTTTTACTTAAAAAGTGAAGCAGGCGAGCCTGGTGGTGGGTATTGAGAAGGGCACGTATTGCATGGAGCACTGGGTGTGGTGCATGAACAATCAATCTTGTAACACTGAAAAAGTAAAATAAACATATTTGGGGAAAAAATAAAAAAAAAATAAAGATAAAAAAAATTTAGAAGTTATTAAAAAAAAAAAAAGTGAAGCAAAAAAGACAAAGAAGTCCTTCTGATCCATAGTGCTAGATGAAGTAAATAGTTTTGCTAATATTTCTGTTGTCTACGATATATCAATAATCACTAATGGCACAGAATTTAAAGGCTAATATTTTGAGCAGAAGGAACTCTTATCAATTAAATCATACGTTATTCATTTACTCAGGAAACTTTTAGTAACTTCCTATTATTTGTCACACACTATGAATTAAAAAAAGATTCTTATTCTCAAGGGCAGCCCTGTTTTTCACAAGGAAATTCCAGGACAACAAAAGAATTGCAATTCCATTAGAGCTACTTGAAAAAGGATTTAGAATGTAATTACAAAATTACTTTTTGTAAAAGTAATTTTACAAAAAGGGAAAGAAGGGAAAGAAGAGCTGTTCTCCTAGGGATTTAAAGAAATTAATGGTTTGTAAAAATTCGATGTTTTATTTTCCTCAAAAAAAGAAATAAGCACACTAATCTTAGAAAAACAAATTACTTCAAAAACTAGGAATGAAAGGGCAGACTTAAGAGTGGTACATTCAAACCAACTAGAAAAATAGAGAGTATAAATTTTCCTTTTCTGAAAAGTTTAAATCAAGTGAATGTTCTTTATTACCATGGTAACTCAGTATTGAATAACAATAGTTGCTATTTAAAATATTGCTTTCAAAGCAACATCAAAGGCATTCAAATTAACACTATTTTAGATAAATCAGGAAATCTAGCTGCAGAGCAGTTAGGAGTATTTTGCTCCTAAAGGTATAGAAAAATCGTCTATTGATAAAATTCAAATGGAAATTCTGCAATTCTAGAAGAAAAAGCAATCAGCTATATGCTCTGGTTATTTAAACTACCTTTTCCACAAATACTAAGGTCAATGTCAAAGGAAAATAAAAAAAAATATTTCATACTTGTCTTATACAAGGAAAAAAATTAAAAAAACAAACAAGCCCACACTTGCAAGTCAGAAGATGAGGACATAGAGCACAGTGTATACACAACATGAGCTAATAAATGAAGAAGATCTTTAATAAATGATAGAAAAAAAGATACATAAAAATCCTGTCCTTGGCATATATCCTACCACAATATTCCCTTTAGATTTACTCAACTATACCAAAATTAATCTTTTGTCATTCCTACTTTATGTGGCATTAAATTATCCACATTCTAGAACTTATTTCTCTGAAAAGAATTATATAGCTTTAAAAAAGCAATGAGCTGAGAAATGAGAAAACTCCCATAATGCAGTATGTTGTAGGTGAGGAAGGTAAAAACCAGTTTGACTGACCAGCCCAAGGTCGCAGGGCAAGTAAGAAGCAGAGATTTAACAAACTAGGCACACCCGCCCCCACTGCCCGCCCCCAGCCAAATTCATGGTCCAGTGTTCTTTCCAATGCCTCACTGTTCTTCCCCTCATTCTTGGGAGAGAAAACACTTTACTCCGGTCCTTACTTTCTTCTTGTCTAAGAATTACAAAATGAGAAAAAAAAAAAAAAAAAAAAAGGCAGCAGGGTCATACACCATCCATATACACAGACACGGGGTACTTTTAACACCATAAGGTCTGGAGGTAGACCAGGCAGTATTATACAATGGAAATTATTTAACAGATCCTTTTATTTCCAGAGGAAGCACAGTGATAAAAATCTGTTCCTTTAATACTCATTATTCTGGGTCCTACTTGTTAAACATACTATTAAAAAAATCAAAAGCAGCTTTTGAAAGGACTGCAAACAGACTTCTTGGTCTCTAAATACATCAGTGAAGCAATGTCTATCACTAACTTTCTTATAAAAATATAAATTCTCTTCCATTGCCACAGAGGCTAAACTTCAACAAAAACTGACAGGGGGAAATAAAAGAACAGAGGTTCAAGGAAAGTAAAAGCAAACAAGAGAGGCATTTTTGGATAAACACATTATTGCTACTAAGCAATCCACCTTTTAAGGAAAATGTTATATTTTCATTTGTCACAGCAAATGCACTTTTTTAACAATGTTGGCATTCAACAAAAGAAACACCTCAAAGTGATCAAGGCTCAGCTTGATACTAATTCAGTTCCTGCTTTCCGCACAAACTCTGAATACCTGCTGGGTGCATATTCTATAAGGAGCAGGCAATTTTATCCAAGATCCAAAGCAATTGGGCATTTTCTTTTATGTTTTTATGAAGTTTGAACCAAAACCCCTGGGCTAACAAAATTAATGGCATACAATATACGGTCCTTTCAAGCTTATAAAAACCAACCTCATAGTGAGAGTCTTCTCTTAAATACAGGACCTCCTGGTCAAAGAACAAGGTTATAAAATGGATTACACAAGAGCAACAAGCAAATATATGAATCTGCTTCCTTTATTAGGTTGTTTCATTGGAAAAATTTGGGTTTTCCTTGGTCCCTCTTGTTTTCTTTTTTGCATATGCATTCCCAATGTCAGTATTTTGCATCCTCACTAACAATAACTATTTTAACAAAAAATATTTGTTAAGTGATAGGCAACATATGGTACTCTAGTTATTCTAATTAACATCTATTTGAATTCTATTATGATTTCCTCTATTCATGTAACTTATCCATTTCCTTTTTCAGCTTCTTATTGAATTGAAGGGACTCTTTACGTTTTGAAGGTATTAGTGAGTAACTGCTATAAATATTTTTCTGTTCAACTCTATTTTCTTTACTGATGGGATTTTTATATTTTTACATAGTTAAATCTACCTATTTTTCTCTGTGTACCCTTCTAGGATAGATAGTCTTTTGTATCCAGAGGCTGTTATTAATTTCTTATTTCTTCTGATTCCTTGACAGATTAATTTTTTTATGTTAAAAATATTTAACCTATTTGGAATTAATTTTTGGTCATCTAAGGTAAAAATTTAAGTTTTTTGAATAGTTAAGTGACAATTGTTTTAACTATTTACAAACTAATACTTCACATTGATTTATGGACCTTTATCATATCACATGTATTTTGATGTAGTAAAGGGTCTGTTTCTAGGGTATCTATTTTTCTTTGTTAATAGATACCTTGTCATTTTTGTTCTAGTACCATACTCCTTAAACTATTTCAACTTTATAGGAGGAAGCATAGTAAATTAGCACATGTTTTAGCATACAGTGAGCCTGAGTTCAAATCTCAACTGATCCACTTAATAGCTTCATGTTCCTAAGTACATCTTTTATTCTTATAAATTCTTAGTTTATGAAGTTCATGTCACTTTATAACATGTTTTAATAGGGCCAGTCTTGTCATTCAAGATGTCCTAGATTTTTTGTTATTTATTTTTAATTATTTTCTTGTGTTTTTTTCAAATAAGCATTAGTAATTATTTTTACTTTGAATTTTGATTTTAATTGAAATCATATTAAGACTATAATTTATCTTGGGGAGAATTAACAGTTTTCGATATTCAGACTATATCTAGAAACACAGTGTGTCCTTCTACACAGTTCTATCCTTTAAAAAATCCATTTTCTTGATATTACTTGATTTTCAATTCTCATTGAAGTTAAGTCAGCTTTTTTCTTCCGTGAATTCTTTTTAATACAGAAAAATAATAAATACCAAGTGCATGTTTTCGATAGGCTAAGGGAGTTTTTTTGTCAGAGGTTTACTTATAAAGGCTAACTCCTCCAGCTAGATAAAAAAGCAAATATAATATGTAATCAATATAATTAAAAACCTCTTTCTGAAAGATAATTTGGAAAATGCTGCCTTTTGTTCCTACTCTGCAGAAAAAAGTAAAAATAAGAATATTCATGTAAATTTCTTCCCTGACCTAAAAAGAAAGAAAGAAAGAAAAGAAAAGAAAAGAAAAGAAAAGAAAAGAAAAGAAAGAAAAGAAAAGAAAAACAAAAAAATATATAGTCCCATTGGTATTGGTTTGGGTCTTGACCCTGGTTGTCTTTTCTGTATGTTTGCTGCCAGGCTTGAAAGTCTATATGGTTGAGTACGCTACCTCAACCAGAGAAGACAATATTCAAACCGCCACTGAAGAGTCCACCATTCCAGAAGCAATGAAAGATTTTCACTGTTATTGTGAAAGTGGAAACTCAGAGGATTGTGTCATAAATGGGTAGGAGTTGGGGTAAGAAAGGATGACAAATCACTTGACCATTCCTTGAAGGACGTCTAACTCTTAAAATACATTTTATCTGTTCCCATTAGAGGCATAGCTTTCTACTAGGTATTGTCACTGAAAACATTGGGATATGCAAAGTTTTTTATAGAGATCTTCTTTCCTCTTTAATTATGTTGCTAGCAGCACCCCCAAATTTTTACTAGTTTCTCAGTACAGTGCCAACAAAAAATGAGATCACCTTCTATCACGCTACAGCAGACAATTTTAACTCTACTTAACAATCTATTGTACTACTCGGTTTGGTATATTTCTTCAGGTTCTCTAGCATTTCATGTGCACAATTTGTCACCTCCAAACTTTCTAAAAATCTCATTTCATGAAAGATTTTAGGGCTTTTTTTGTCATTAGTATGTTGTTTATTTTTTTTTTTATTTTTTCTGGGCATCAATTTTCTGGATGTGTCTTTTGTTATTATTATAATTTTTAATTTTATTAACACATAATGTATTATTTGCCCCAGGGTACATGTCTGTGAATCATCAGGCTTACACATTTCATAGCACTCACCTTAGCACATACTCTCCCCAATGTCCATAACCCAGCCACCCTATCGTTACCCCCTACCCCCCAGCAACCCTCCGTTTGTTTCAGGAGATTGATAGTCGAAAGAGTTTAGCTCTACCTTCTATTTACATCTGTTTATTACATCCCACACTTCTCCTTTGTTAAAACTGAAAAATCATAAGAGTGGTAGCATTTTCACTGGACCCTATTCCCAAAACTCCCTGACTCAGTTACCTTTGAATCCACAGAAGGTAAGCACCTTCCTTTGGTATTAACACACTTAAAGTCATAGATGTATTCATTTAGATGACATTTATGAACGCTATCTGTATCATTATAATCCATCAAGTTATAATTTTGCCTTTAAAATGACAATACATTTAGAGAACAGGAACTATATCCATTTAGCTTCTTTCATAAAACGCTTAGCAAGTGTAACAAACAAATGAGTACTTACAAATGTTCCTCATGATTGTGATAATGGCTCACAATCACTGATTTTTTGGCTTCTTGGAAATTATTTAGTTCATTGACACTAGACTAATATGGCAAAATGATATACACGTTTTTGGCTACCCAGTACATTACTGTAACATTTTTTTACATTCTTAAGAAATCATATTACCAAGAAAATTCCTCACTGTTCTTATTTTCTTTATAGAGTAAAATTAAGCAGAAAAAATAGTAAGATAACCGAGAGTCCAAACTTCTCTTAGGGACAAAACAATTCACAATAAAAACAGAATAATCCATGCAAACATACCACTTTGCTATAATAAATCTACTTCCAGGTCCAAAAATTGCAGAATTTTCTTATTTCCAAGAATTAAAATCACAATTTTTATTGGTTAGAAAACAAGAATTATGCATTTTCCCCCATTTTTGGGATCATAAAATGACTTAACTGAATAAAACTTAATGAGTAATGAATTCCAATCTTTTTCTGAACTGTCTCTATGTATTCTGTGGCATTATAAGTGAGCTGTCATCTATGAAACAATGACAGCACAGATTTCATGTTCATCAACTGAGAAACCAAGGGGAAAACAATTCATCCTCTCTCCTGAGAGCAGATGGGCATTTAAATTATAATATAAATTATTCATTTCCCTGATAGAAGAATTTCCCTGATTTCTGAGGTTATGAAATATGAAATTTAACCCCAGCTCATATTTATTGATTATATTATGATAGCAAATGAGTTATGTTGAATTCCATCAAATTAATTAATTGTCCTCCATGATTTCCACAGACTCACATGAGACCAGAATTATACTCTTTTGTTATATAAGTAACATATAACATTAAGACATAAAAAGTTAATCCGCAACCTGACCCAGACCCACCTCGATGAATACACAAGTAATTACATATGGATTTGCTCCTCATCGCTCACTGCTAACCACAGGTCAGTCCAAACTATAAATTCAGTCACTCTCAGAGTTCTGGGGAAATTTAGAAATAGGAAGAATTTGGAATTCAAGCCATTTGCTATGGGCTTCTTTTTGCACACTAATTCTGTCAATTTACTGCTCTCTAATATACTCAATAATTCACAGCAACTCATACCATCCCCAAGCCTGTTCCTCACATATTCCCACTGAGCTAATTTTTATAAGGTTAGCAGTAACCCATAGTTATCATTCTTCCATAGTTATTGTTTGGCCCTATTATGCTGGACACTATACGTCATTTGTTCCATATACCTCTTGATCTCCTCAGCTTCCTTGACTCTACAACAAATCTCTGATTTGGTGTCTTTGCTTCTAACCTGGTCTTTCTTCCTGCCAATCTTTGTAATACCAGCAAGGGGACCCATATAAAGTGCAAATTTTACTTCAGTTCCTGTTTAAAGCCCTTCAATTTTTCAGCAACATCTTTAGGCAAAATGACCAAACTTCTTAGCAATTTTGAGCCCCTCCATGACATGGCCCCTGGATACCATCCCAGCTTGGCCTCCCAACATCATGACATTTCCCTCACATTCCATGATAGTTCACACTTCTGAACCATTATTCAAGCTATTTCTTTCCCTGGAATAATCTCCCACTCTGCACAAGTCCTGTTTACCCTGACACTGTTAGCCCTAGAAGGCCTCCTAACTCTCCCTCCAAGAAGCATCTGCATCCTCCATTTTGGAGAGAACAGCTTTACATTTTGTTTATATATTTGACTCTTGCCCCCACTAGGACGTGAGTGTCGGTGAAGCAGAGGATACGCCTCCCTGCCTGCTTGCTTTCCTCCTTCCTCCTTCTGTCCATCCCTTTCTCCCACCCTCCCTTCCTTCTCTTAACAAATAATTACATTTACTAGGAACAACCATTTTAATTGACCTTTGACTACAATGTTGAGCAAAAAGATTACTACCATAATTACGCTGAGTCTATTGGAGGAAACTCGCTATACCAGTAACACTGAATACATAACTACCAACAGAGATAATTGCCCATAAGAACAGAAATATAGCAGCATATAAGAAACAACACCTAAAAGTGAGGTGTCTAGGTGGCTTCTCAGAATGTTTCCTGAGCTATGATCTAAAGATCCCAGGTACATGTATGGGTAGGGGTGAGTAGGGTGGTGGAGAATACTGTAAACCTATGGATCAGGACAGATACAGGGTGAAAGGAAGCAAGCAAAACAAGAACGAACCAAAAGGCTGGTGTTGCAATAGTGCAGAGAAGAAACAGGTGAATCAAGATGAGAGGTTGGTCAGGACCAGAGCAGGGAGGCCCTTCTAGGTCGTCATGAGGATTTTCTCTCTTAGGAGCAATGGAAGCTATTCAAGTGACTGAAGCAAGAGAACTGATTTAATTTGATTCAGCATTTGAAGCTTCTCTGGTTACAATACAGAGAATGAATTGGAGGTGAGAGCTATTCAATCGGAAGTAGGCCAACACTGGTAATATCCAACACCAACACCACCCCCGCCTGCACAATAGCTAATCTGAAGAACTGGACATGCCTGGAAAAAACTCACAATTATTCTGAGTTGTCTCACTTGAATTTGGGACCACCTGCCTTAGTAGGCCTCTTGGCACATCTCAGAAGGGCTACTACGTTTCACTCATCAATTCACTACTTCAAATGATACATGAAACCTTCCTCCATCTCCTCAAAATTCAGCACATCTTTCTCCATCCTCAGTCTCAGTGATAACCTATTTTTTTCACCAAGGAAACAGAAGGAACCAGAAGAGAATCCCATCCCTCCTACTTCAACCGCCCCCCACCCCCAATCCACGTGTAGCCATGCTCTGTAACCAGCTTCTCTGTGTCCCCTCCTGTTAGGAAGCATGAACTGCCCAGCTGCCTTATCTGGGGTCAACTCCTCCACTTGTACATTGAATCGAGTTCTTCTGGAATGCATTAAGAGACACATGTGGACCTTGTTTCTGTGATTATACCCTTTATCGCTCCAGCACTATTAACGCTTTCTTCTCTACTTCATTCTCATTGTTCCCAGATGTGAACATATTATAATTGCTCAAATTAAATATATGTGTATGTGTATATATTTTATATTTCTACATACATATTTGTTATATGTCCTCTTAACTGATATCTGCCTTGTCCCTCCCTGTATCCACCTTCCTTCAGCTACTGACTTATTGCTTTATTTCCTTTTATATTGAAACTCCTTAGAATTTGCCCAGTGGTGTTTTGACAAATATTTAACAGCCGGGTCTTTAAAAACATTTTTTAAATTCTTTTTTTATGATGTCTGTCAATTTCTGTGGAATAAATACACTGTGATGACTTAAAGCTATTGGACTTGACCTCATGGAACATGGAGTTGGAAGAGAAGCACTCAATGATCAAATGAGCTCACGGGAACTGGCCCCAACATATCACTGGATTCATCTATAGGGACCACCTCTACTTCTCTTACTATCTCTTGGACCTACTTGAGACAGGTTTCTGTTCGCAACACTCTATTAAAAACACATCTCGCAATGTCATTAATTCAGCCCTCAATGTACTCTACTTCTCAGAAGCAGCATTTGTCTCAATTAATCAATGCTTCTTTTTTTGAAACAATATCTTGTTCTGTCCAGGATTCAAACTCTCCTGATTCCCCTCTTATCTCCCTGGCCACTCTACCCCTGTCACGTTTGCTGGACTCTATGTGTTGAAAGTCTCAGGACCCTGTTACACTTCTCTATCTACACAAGTAGATATTCTTGAGAGGACAGTGCCACTTTGGAGGTCCAGCTTTCAGACCTTGGGGAGGCAATTTGGTTCTCAGAACAATGATCAGCAGTTAGTTACTAAAGTGTGGAGGGTAGGGATTGGAGACATTAGATATCCTGTAACATTGTGGATATTGAGGATGAGATGTCACGCAACAAGGATATAGCACTTCCTGCTTGTTTTTCAAATGACTTTTTGGACAGTTATGTAAATGAAAAACTCTTTTATCAAAAATGCAAAGTATAAACAATGAATCTTGGGATATTGAAAAAAAATAAAATTTTAAAAAATGCAAAGTATTACATTACATTATATGACCTAAATATGCGCAAAAAAATCCCAAGATTGCAACCACCCTGCAAACTGCAGTAATATTGTAAACCATTGTGTCTAGAACTTAGCCAAAAGAAGTTCAGTATTTTGGAAAATTAAACCATAAAGAAAACAGTACTCATAGTACTTCAATTGTATTGAGATCCTGTATTTAGAACTGTCTTATTCATGATCATTCTGTATGTGGGTTAAGTCACCTATTTCATTATGACTTCTAGTATAGTCATGCTTGAAAATTTAAATAGGAAATATAAATCATTTACTATAAGTTATTTTATTTTAATAGCTTCCTTATACTAAGGTTAGGACATTATATTGGTTTTTAAAAATCATTTGTGTCCATATCTGCAAATTTCATTTTAAGAATGTAAAGTGGGCATATAAGATGCTATAAAAATGAATATAAATTGCTATAAAAGGTATATTAATGTAATGACATACAGGTCAAATACATACAAGGTAAACACATAATATATACAATGTAAAATTATATAAAGGTATATTAAAATGTATGTAAATCTTACATAGATGAGAATTACTATTGTAGCTGATCTATTGAACTTCCCATCTTTTTTTTTTTTTAAGATTTTATTTATTTATTTATTAGGAAAGAGAGAGAGTGAGAGAGAGCATGAGAAGGGAGAAGGTCAGAGTGAGACGCGGACTCCCCATGGAGCTGGGAGCCCGATGTGGGACTCGATCCTGGAACTCCGGGATCATGACCCGAGCCGAAGGCAGTTGCTTAACCAACTGCACCACCCAGGCGCCCCTGAACTTCCCATCTTTAGATACATGAATATCATAATTCCCAGGTATCTCTACCCTGACCTCCAGATTCACACATGCAATGGTCTATTCAACTTTACTTTTTGAAAGTCTAAGAGGCATCTCAAATTTGAACTGTACAAAATTGAATTTGAATGCCCACCCTTGTGCTCCCTGATATGCCACAAAGTTCTTGAACTCAATACACAGAGCACTGTCCATCCACTTACTTACTTACTCTAAATACTTTAGATTATCTTTGATTTCTAATTCTTCTTTTTATGAAATTTTTAATTTTTAAATGAGTTTATTTATTTATTTATTTATTTAATTCATTTATTTATTTATTTGATAGAGAGAGAGCAGGGAAGGGGCAGAGGGAGAGGAAGAGAGAATCTCAAGCAGATTCCACCTTAAGCATGGAGTCCAACGTGGGACTCTATCCCATGACTCTACGATAATGACCTCAGTGAAATCAAGAGTCAACCCCTTAACTGACTGAGTCATCCAGGTGCCCCATGATTCTTAACTCTTCTTACCTCCAACCTGCAATCCATCAACAATAGCTATCAGATATACCTTTAGAATCCACCCACTTTTCATGACTCTGTCAATGTCACCCTATGTGAAACTAGCAGTTTCTCTTGTCTAGACAGCAGCAAAGGCTGCTCTCTAAACTCATCTCCTAATTCCCACTCCGGCCCACCCACATCATATTCTCTATACAGTAGCCAGAATTACCATTTTAAAATGTGAGTCAGACCCTCATCAAAATCCTCCAATGATTCTCTACAGCATTCAAAATAAAACTGAAGTGTGTAAGTGCCCATCATGTCTGGTCCATGGGTATTCTCAGATTTTATTTCCTACAACATTCCCACTTACTCAGTTCCAGCAACACTGCACTTCTAACTGGTCCTTGATCACAAACATTTTGCCTGCTTCCGGGTTTTTACACTTCCTCTCATCTTCCCCATTATTACTCCTTTGGATTCAGAGCTCTGCTCATAGAGGCTTCGCTGACCTGTAACAGTCCAAATCCAACCAAAACCAGGAATGACTACATAATTTAAGTGGAAGGAATTTAATACAGGGAACTAGTGACTTAGGTGAGGGAAGAACTGAAGCTAAAAGACTGCAAAGAAAACCAGAGAATAGAAAGAAGTTACTACCAAGTTGGGGGTTAATGAGGGACCAGGCTACCAAAACCCATAAATCAGGGACATATGGCATGAGATAAAACCACTACTGAAGCATTATTAAAATGATGAGACATTCCCCACCCCAACAAAAAATTTGACCTGTTTTCTGCCACTCTCTGAATCCCCACCTTTTCCCCCTTCTCCCTAAACTCAATCATTTAAAACAAATAAATAATCTCGGCCTGACAACTACTAGGTAGTATGTATTAACATAAAATGGGTATCATTCAGATGTAGATTTCTAAACCAGGCCTTTTTTCTCAATCACATAAAAATGAAAATCCTCCTATAGCCAATAGCATCCAATCCCCTGCTTACCCTTCTGGTCTATTTCCAACTATTCACCCTTTCTCCATCTCCAATCCAGCCCCACTGGCCTCCCTGCTGTTCTTTGAGTATCCAAACATTCCCACCTCAGGGACTTTGCACTTACTCTTCCCTTAGTCCAAATACATTTCTTCCTGAAATCCACCTGACATCCCCTCATCTCCTAGTATGTAACTAAATACCCCACCTAACACAGAATTCTTACTCCCTTACCTTTATTTTTCTTCATAGCATTTATCACTATCTAATATATTATACCTTGGTTTGTTGTTGTTGTTGTTTATTGGAGATCTCTACTGACTAGAATACAGTCTTTAGGAGAGCAGAGATCTTGTCTGTTTTGGCCAATTCTGTATCTCCAGACACAGTACAGTGTCTGGTATACAGAAGGTGTTTAATAAATATTTAATTATGAGCCAAAATAACAAATAGCTTAAATGTTATCTTCCACAAATGTCTAACCATGACAATTTGCTACTCAAAGCAGCAGCAGTGACAACAACAAAGAGTATTTCTAGTCACTCCTTTGTGGATGTGGCAATTGATATTCATATTTATTACGGGCTTAAGCTAAAGCTTATACTATGTGAACATGCATTATGTAAAACCCATAGAGTTCATATATCCAAGTATGATTTGTGCTGTTCAAAAAACCCAGTTTGCTCAAACTTATTTTGGATCTGCTTTTTGGACATGTCCTCTAAAATATGGTTGGGATTCAATAGGAGTACTTTTAATTTTTTCGCTCTTTCTACAGCCACCAAAAGCCATTCACAGATACAGATGGTATAGGTGGATGCCACAACTGTTCTAAAACATGTCCTCATTACAAAATGATAACATAACTATAATTTGTGTGGCCATAATCGGACTTGTAAAAAGTTCCCCAAATGAAAAGAAAATACTTTAAGTGCATTACACATATTCTGTTTTAATCTTTTCATAAACAATCAGCTAGATAAAGTATAATATGTACCTGGCTAATTTGGTGACATAGAAATAAATAGAGAGGTAATTATCAACTCTTTTTTTGGTCTAGTCTTCAACTAAAGTCTATCTAACATTACTTGTACTATGAGTATCAGTGTATTATGTATTAAGGCAAATTTATGATATTATATGGCCCTGTTTTCCCACTTTTGATCCTCAAAGTGAACCATATCTTCTGATTATAGCAATATTTTTCAATAGAAATTAAATTGATAGAAATTGATAACACAGATTCAAGGAAAATCTATTATAGGATATATACAATAAGCCCTCTGTTGCATATTTATCCAGTTGTCAATCCATTAATTATTGAATGGAAAAGTGACAAAATGTTTAGATTAATTTCAATTCAGGTATTATGCATATAATGATTTTGTAGTAAAACTTAACCTCTCTAGAGTAAGCTGCTATTTAGACCACTAAAAAAACCAACAGTATAACATAATCTCAGTATTCAATAGTAATGACATCTAATGCACAAAATAACAAAACATTTTGGATAGTTACAATGATAAGCAAACCAGTAGGCAATCTGTGATCATGTATTTGAAAGTGGAAAGTATAACTGATTCTAGAAAAGCAACAAAAATAAATTTGATGATAAATCCACTTGAGTAATTTACTCTACCACCATCATTTCGAGGAAAAACCTAAATTGTGGTTGAGGTTTGAACGGTCTTCCAAACTTAATGAGTCCTTCACATACTTAAGAGGTGCAACAAAAGTCCTGGTTAAAATAAAAAGCCAGACAATAAATCTGAAACTTTGAGGCCTCCTTGTCCTGGGCTATGCTTCAATTGCTTCTTGGTCACTTTGCTGCTGGGTATCAATGATTTATCTTGGAAAGATGGGGCAGTCTAAAACTTGTTGTTTTGACCTGCCCAAGGCAGAACATATTTCAGGGAAGAAAAAAATAACTGTAAAATATTTGTCAGTTTTGAAAAGCAAATCTCTGATATTCAACTTTTAAGCACCTCTTTGGTATTTCCTACCCCTGTTGCTCTTAATATTAAGTTTTAATAAATTATTTTAGAACAAAACCCAATGATCCTAGGAGTAATGTTCCCAGTTCTCCTTCCATAATTATAATTCCATTGTTTTAAGACAGCTAAATCTTTTTTTGAACTAAAGTTCCAGATATTATTTAGCGCAGAATTATTTAGGGGTTTTATGCATGAACACTTGACATTTTTTTCCAAGTCAACAAATATTTAAAGTCAACAACCAAAAAGGTTTATTAATTGAAAAGCATCTGACTGGAACTGTACTCTGAATAAAATGATCTTGTTTCTCCCTCAATGGCACAGTACATAAAAAAGGAGCATAAAATTAAAACTATTAGGTGTCCTTAATTGAAAAGATTGAAATAAATGATGAGGTAATCATTTATTTTAATGAGCTACTGACAATAGAAAATAACTTTAAGAAACTTAGTAACAATAGCTAGTAATAATCCATCATGAGGTTTCTCCTTACCATGATGAATTAAATTATATCTTCATTGTGCTTATTTCCCTTCAGATATAGAATTTTATAAATTTACCATTCATCACTGAAGTTAATTCTCACTTCATTGGGATTCTTAGCAAAGAAGAACTTTACTTGTTCTTTACTTGTCAAATAGTGCAAAACAACTATGATTATATCAACTAGTTCTGGGCTTATGATAAGAATTACTATTTTCATGCTATACCAGTGTTTTTCTAACAAGGGGCTACCATGATCTCTTTTGATGCAATCAGATAAACTATACCTATTGAAGGCTGATTCTTCATAATTCTGAATAGGTCATTACTGCTCAAAGATCTTTTGATTAATCTCATCATTTGCCCATTAGATACTATGTTGTTTTTTCCCTCCATTTTCATCAAGTCTCCAATTCCAAGCTGGTTGTCCTTTCTATAGTTAAAGAATTTATACACTATTATTTTTAACTGTATGATATAAGCTCTTCAAATGTCCTTCTTTGTAAAATACTTCCTTCTTATTACACAATATTTTGCCTTTTTCTGATCTTTACAAAATTAGTCCCCCATCCCAGGCTAACTTCTCAAATCTGTGCTTGCAAATCCATTCCTTCTAGTCCTCTTTCCATTCCCACTCCTCCACTGAACTCTTCTCCTCTGCCTTCCAGTACCAGTAAGTGCTTCCTTGATTCTAATCTATCCAACTAGCAAATTGTTAATACTATTTTTGTTATAAGGCTCCAAATCTTTCAAAAGTTCTCTAGCATCTCTTAGTTATTTTATTAACTTATCAAGGCATTCTAGATCTTCACTGAGCTAACTCTAAATATCTTTTCCATAGTACTCCCAAGAATAAAATCTTTGCTTCTGCTAGGCTGATTGACTCACCTTTCTCAGGTATGGTTTACACATTAGATTCCCTGATTTTTGACAATGCTGTGAATTTTACTAAAATGACCTACTTCCTTCTTCATATGCCTGATTTTCAAGGCTCAGCTCAAATTCCCTCTTCTCTGTGAAGCTCCTCTGATAACCCCAGACTATACTAAATCTACCTTTTTCTGATTCCTTCCTCCTAGTTTAGCATTCAATTAGAAAATACTTTTATTTAAAAAAATACTTTTATTTTAAAAAAAGTACTTTTATCTACACTTGCATTCATGTTTATATCTGCATTCTTTCTTTTAAGCAACCAAACTATGCAACTAGCCAACAAGTTAACATTTAGTGAGCACTCACTTGTCAGTCACTGTATTGGATCAGGGGAATAGAGAATGAATAAGGTCTCGTTTATTTATTCAAAACTCTTAATACAATGCATCTCTCAGATAATATAAAAGTTTTTACTGAATAAATGATATTAGATTATATATATATATATATTATATATATATTATATATATATATAGATAATAAATAATAGATTTATTATTAAAAATAACCACTATTCCAAAGATGCTGTGGAGTTGATATATTATACACAAAGGTAATACCACAAAAAGGTCATGCAAGAACTGGAAGATTTAAATCTCGATATAAATCCCAATCCCAGGTGTTGATTATTTTGAGAGTAAAATCAACCACTTATTTTAAAATCATATTTTCTAAAAAACACATTTCATTCTTCCCACCACTGCCAGTGCATCTGACAAGTAGGCAGAAACCAATGATTTGCAAACACAGCAAACAATACATTATTAACAATTATTGATATCCAAAGTATTTGAATTCCAAAAATGCATCCTACAAGAAGAAAATATGTCTATCAAAACTGTATATGCAAAGAAAGAAAACAGAACAACAGCTTGAGAACATATACACATTTCTATATATGCAAGTAGTTCCACTACTTAAAAACTCATGCAAACTATTGTATGACCCATTATTTTCAAAGCATGTACCTTGAAACTACATGTTCCACATACCTGTCCAGTCTCCTACTATTTTAAGGTGGACCCCAAATGTTGCTTTGGTTTCAGTAGGACACTAAAACAAATAAACAAAAAACACCGGAATCAATTCTGAGGAATAGTTATATATTACCAAACTATGATTTAATTACAATTTTCATTCTCATAGCAAGTCCCCCAAATCAATAGAAAATAGAAAGGAGTGAACTAAAAATCGATATAGATCCTCATTAGCGCAAGAAAAAGGCAACGTCAATCAGTCAACAAGACAATATACATTTTTCTAAAAGCCCGTAGGTATCTATATAAAAAATACATATAGTCTAAAATTATTAGTGTATCACATTTAACAACAAATATTGCCAAAATGCCTTTTGAATTAAAATATTTAAGAGGACACAGCTTTTAACCACAAAGGAAGAAGTGGAGACTAATGATTTTAATGTCTTTTTCTCTCCAGATATTATTATATCCTTCACATCTTAACAAATTCCAGGAATAAAGAAAAAAACATTTCCCAATGTGACCTGAATTTTCCATATCCAACAAGGAAACTCCTACTGAAAGAGTTCTATTTCATTCCCTCCCTTAATTCTCAGAAGAAATTACTTGGAGTGAACTGGCAAGGTTAGCTGGGAAGGGAAATGAGTATGGTTATGCAAGTAAGGAGTAAGGAAAGTATCTATGCCCCCACGTTTACAAAATGTAGAAAACACCCACATCCCTAAAATAAGAGAAAAATTTTGACTCACAATAAGGAAATGCAGAATCTCCTTTTATTTTTCAGAACTCCAGTCTCTCCTCCATAATTCCCAGATTCAAACATTGTGAAAAGTAAGTTTTTTCATAACTCACTTGGTGGCACCATCTGACTTGAGTTTATGGGAGGGTAATGACAGGAGGCTAGTACCTCTGTATAAAAATCCATACGGAAGTGTTTTCCCACAGAAGTATCCATTTGTTGGGGCACCTGGGTGGCTAAGTCGGTTCAGCGTCTGCCTTTGGCTCATGTCATGATCTCAGGGTCCTAGGATTAAGCCCAGCGTTGGACTTCTTCCTTGCTTAGTGAGGAGTCTGCTTCTCCCTCTCTTCCCTGCTCATGTAGTCTTTCTCTCCCCATCTGTCTCTCAAATAAGTAAATAAATCTTTAAAAAAAAATTATTTGTCTGTTTAAGAATGGTACCTCATATCCTGCTAGAGATCTTATGTAATATATGAAATATACATACCTTTTAAAATCCATAAAATTTTGAACTCTGAAAACACCTCTAATCTAAGGGTTATGCATAAGAACTTTATACACACTATTATTTTTAACTGTATGATAAAAGTTCGTTCAACTGTCCTACTTCCTAAAACATCCCTTTCTTATCACACAATATCTTGTCTTTTCCTGAGTTTTATAGAAATTAGTCCCCCCTTTCCATTGTTAACTTCTCAAACCTGTAAACTACCAAGCTTTCACTGAGTACCATGTACCAAGGGAAGTGCCAATTTCTTTATTTCCAAAATCTCACAGTAACTCCTGTCTTTAATAGTTAGGGAAACTGACTAATTGAGACTTAAAAATATGAACTTGCCCAAGGTCATATAACTAGTAAGAAGACAAGACGGAGTTTGGATCCAAGCCTATCTGGTTACCTATTTCTTAACTATGGCAAGTCATTGTCTCCACTAAGGCAAACATGGAAAATGGGCAAGGGTTGCATGAGAAATCAAATGGAGTAAGAGGAAGAAAAGTTACTTGTTGAAGATTACTAGAATCAACATGGAACAATAAGAATTAAGGGGAAATATGAGCTGAAGTCACATGTGGTCCTGGGAGCCCTGTGATAAAGAATGGGTTGCATAAAGCAAGTCTAGGATCCTCGAGCTCACTGTGTCAACCAATTAATGTAGGTCAAACCGGGATGCTATAAGAAGAGGAAATAAGGGGAGATGAAGACACCATGAAGAAATGTAAAGAACTCACAGTCAAACAAGAAAGGCGGCTTGGAAACCAGTGAGAACACTAAAATAAAAACATTGGTATTGCTCACTTGTTCACCATTGGTCATAAACATACTAAAAATACATGGTCTAATAAAAGTTCAGGGTTGGGAATCGATGTGACATGGAATTTCCAAACTACATTTTTGGAATGTAGTGTTATGAATAGAATCACCACTGTATGATAAAAATATTAAAAGAAGTAAAAATACTATAAAAATGATATTATTTAAATATTATTTGTACTATAAAAATGCTATTTCATTTATAATAGTGACTCTAATACTTATCTCATTTGCATTCCAACATCATTAAGTTTTGTTAACTAGTATATCTTAATAATTATACCATTAGTAAGATGGCGTGGTCTGTAAAAATCACCCATCATTTTTACTTCGTATTATTTAATGCTGGCCAGTGCTTCTACGCAGTAAAATTTGTAGCTTGCGGAAAGCAAGAACCCCAACAGAAGTTCCAAGCTACCAATCTGTTTGTCCATGAGTCACTTGATGTTTCCCTCCTTGTGAAATAACCCTCGGATTATAAAAAGAAGATCTAAGCCAAGAAAGTATCAGAATAGAGAGCAAAAAAGTTAGTCTTGGGATGCCTGAGTGTCCATCCGGCTTGATATATTATCATATTCTAAAGGAAAATATATCTTCCCAAATATTCATATCTCTAGGTCAGTCTTTCAGTGCAAACATTGTAAAAGGTACTCACATATGATAACATCTCCTGTCTTGTAGGAGCCTACAAACCTCCCCCTTGTGAGGCTGGCCATGTATCAGTACAGTTTTTAAGGCTGATCTGATTTTGAATAGATAAAACAGTTTTGTTTCTCTCAAACTCTGGGTATGATACCTTTATAAGTTACTGATACTTTCTCAAACTAAGTAGGAAGAAGCACACAGAATTTAACATCATCTTTGCCCAATCATATTGCCTCAAATTGGAAGGGGGGCCTGCCAGAGTAACGGACAGAATGGTTTCAGCATGTGTAATTTGAAACAATGACTGGAGATCTTAGAATCACAATCTAGGAGCTTTGCACAAAAAATGTTCAGATTCACTAATGTTGCTTAAAACATAGTGTAGTGATTCTTTAATGCTTTCTCCTATCTTTTAGTTTTTAAAATTTTTTTTAAGTTTCTTTCAAATTCCAGTTAGTTAACATATGGTGTGATATTAGTTTCAGGCATACGATACAGTGATTCGATGCTTCCATATATCACCAGGTGCTCATCACAAGTGCCCACCTTAATCCCCATCACCTGTTTCCCCCATCCACCCCCCAGCCATCTCCCCTGTGGTAACCATCAGTTTGTTCTCTACAGTTAAGAGTCTCTTTCTTGATTTTCTCTCTCTCTTTTCCCTTTGCTTGTTTGTTTTGTGAAATCATATGATGCTTGTCTGTCTCTGATAGACTTGTTTTGCTTAGTATAATACTCTCTAGCTCAATCTACGTCATTGCAAATGGCAAAATTTTATTCTTTTTTATGGTTGAATAATATTCCTCTGTGTGTGTGCGTGTGTGCGCGCGCGTGCGTGTGGGGATGCATGCATGCCTGTATGTACATACACACACCAAACTGGACAGTGAGATGCAAAAGAACGAAACCAGATCAAGACCACTTTCTTACACCATGCACAAAAACAAATTCAAAATGGATGAAAGACCTAAATGTGAGACAGGAAACCATCAAAATCCTAGAGAACACAGATCTTTTGACACCGGTCATAGCAACTTCTTTCTAGATATGTCTCCTCACTATCTTTTCAAATAGTGCTTTAAAAACCTTCTCAGAGAGAAGAAGAAATAGTAAAGTACAGATATCTATGGCTATCTACCTCTCCTTGAACATTAATAAGGAAATATGCTTATGACTCAGTTTAAAAAGTTTCAGGATAATATGTGTACTTAAGCTTATTTTACTAAAATAAAAACAAATATCAGTGCTTTTTTCTATACAGAGAAACAAGTTGAAGAGGATACATAATATGGCATTAGGAATATTAACTTCTGGGAAGCAAAATTGAAGACAAAAATGAGAACTCGTTTTGTATACATCTCTTTTTAAAATTTATTATTAGCCTTTATAATGTTTACTATTTTAAATATTTTGAAAACCTAATTTAAAATGTAAACAATAGGATATTGCTGAGTCTCAATTTAGTTTCACTTAAATTTCCTACATGAACGAAAAGAGTACGGCTCATGTTGACCATAATATATGCACCAAAATACACATCACCCAGTTTAAGGATAAGAAAATAAAGTGGCCAAATTTGTATGAAAGAACAGATCCGGAGGAATTTCTATTTTGATATCCTTGAGTAAAAATGTTTTCCTTTCAAATTATTTGTTCAATATGACACTGAGTTTTTAAAGTGCTCAAATGACTAATGATTTTATAACAGTCCCACAGAAATATAAACAGATATTACATAATCATCTTACATTTGAGAACTAAATGTAAAAATGATGTCACTGCACAATGATTTATTCAACATGGAAAAAGAAATTCAAAAGCCACAAAGTGTTTGTTTTTAAATCAAGAGCTTTGCATTAATAAATAAAAATGATTCTGAAGTAGATGATACTATATTAAACACTCTATTTTCAATACAACAAATTTGTTAAGCCAGAGAAAAGGATCACAGAATATGAGTCTTTAATCATTATTGTCAGGTCTTATTTTTAACCCCTTCTTCCAAAGCTCTAGTTTCTATGCCTGCTAGACGTTTTCACCTGAAATTCACTCTGAATGTACTATATTTAAAATTCTCATTATCTTACTTCTCCAATTGTTCTCTCTTTCTGATTCTCTTATGTCTGGACATAGAACCTATGCCCTTATCAGAACAGAAGCTCAAATCTCAGAGGAATGTCATGTATATTTCTTCCTGCCAGCATGCAATCAATTTTCAAGTCCTCTAAAATAATCTTACCAAAGAAAATGTCTGATTACAGCAATCTCCTATTGATTAACCTTTTGTGTCCGCCTAAGGAAAAACACCCACATTCTTTCCTAGAGTCTATAACCAAACACATCTGTTCCAAATTCTTTCCAACTTTATAGTCCATATTCCTCCTTGACAACTATAATCAAGCTAAGCCAACATGGGTCAGCTAATACATTTCCCTGGCCTCTCACTTTCCCACTTACTAGTCTACGCATTTAGAATGACTCCATTCCCATTTCTCACATTGTATCCTAGCAATTCTTTAAGACCCATCTCAAATGCCACCACTTTCACAAAGAAATCCCAATTTTCCCTGCCATGAAAATTCCTAACTTCCCTGACCCCCTAAATTATTTGACATTTATGCTCTTTATTACAGTCAACGTCTTTAATTTTATGTAATTTATCCCTGTATTAAAATACATTTACAATGTCTTGAGATCAAGAAATATTTTGAAGTCAGTACTGTATATTTCATAGCACCTTACCCATAGTGGGTATGCACTCAAATATCAGTTCAGTAAAATATTGGAGAATTAACCTGAGAATGAATAAGGACTTCAACGATGGGCAATTCTTCTATATTTATTCATACATTCAAATAAGAATCCAAAGTGTTCCAGAGACTATACTAGGAGCTCATGCAATTTCACAAATGAGGATTGTTCTAAAAGTAAGAGAGGAGATAATGAGCCAGGAGCACAGAACCCATCACAATTAATGCAACTTCACGACTCTAAACATTTTGACAAATACAATATTTTAATGTCTACTTGTTGAAGAAAAAAATTAATGTTGACTTGTATATTTGCATGAAAAAATAGACTCCATCTTAAACAGAATATCCTGGAAGAGTATGCAAATGAAATGTTTATGAACTGTGAAGAAATGTGTGTATTTATCTCAACTCCCTCAAAAAAAAACACTGAAATGACGGTTTAGGGATACAAAAACACAAACTAAAACAGCAAAGATAACATGGGATATGATATCAACAATGGCGAGGTATCAACAAAATTTGGCACGGTGAAATGTGGATGAGATGGTGGTTGGAAAACTGATAGAAAGATACATATGAAGCTTAAATCCCACTACATTCATAAAGGGGATCACCTTGAGAAGCAATCCCGTCTTTCCCTCACAACAGACCTTAGAGAAAATAGAAGGAAACCAGGGTTCAGCCTCTGATGAAAAAAAAAAAAAGGAGGACTTGGGTTCATGTCTGTATATGGGATCATCTGACCCCCAGAATCATCTGACCCCAAGCACAAGCCAGGCAATTCCTCCTCCACAAACCCAAAGACAAGTAGAGGTGGGACAGAAGGGGTTCTAAATGTAGGAATAACCTGTACGGTGGAAAGGAGGGCTGAGATTGCTGAGATCAGTGACTTTGCTGACTAGCCCAGCAGATATTTAATGAAAGCATACTAAATGCCATCTCAAATTTACATTCCAAAACTGAGCTCTACAGACACTCATCAGGACCTGCTCTCCCTATGGCCTTCCCTAGCTCAATGAAGACCCAGTTGCTTAGACCAAATACTTGGGAGATAACCTTGACTCTTCTATTGCACATTCCATAGCCAGGCTAGCACTCACTTAAAACATACTCCAAATCTGACCACTTCTCACCAGATCCACTGTCACCATCCTGGTCCAAGCCATCATACCTCAACTGGATGCCCTCCTAAGTGGTCTCCCTACTTCCGCTCATTTCCCTTCATCGAATCTTAACACAGCAAGAGTAACCCCTACTAAAAAGTAAGTCAGATCATGCTGTTCCTCTGCTCAGAAGCCTCCAGTAGCCCCTCCTCACTCAAAGTAAAATCCAGAGTCTTCAAAATATTCTATAAACTCCATATAATCTGACCCCTCATGACTTCTCCAACATTATCTCCTACCATCCTCCCATTTTCTCAGTGTATTCCAGCCACACTGACCTCCCCCCTTCCGCTCATACAGATAGACGCACACACAGGTTTTTACAGATGCAAGTCAATAGGCATTAGGTATAACTCAGGGTGAAAACAGGCCAATTTTGAACAGAGAAATGACATGATCTGATTTTTGTTTTAAAATAATCACTCTGGCTGCTTGTTGAGATTAAATGTAGGTGAGCAAGGGCAGACAGAGAGAGACCAGTCAGCAGGCTATCCAGATGGTAGTAGACAGTGGTCCCCTCTGGAAATGGTGGACATGTTTTGAAGGCAGGCCAAGAAAATATGTGGAAAGATTATTGACTATATTTTTAAAAATAACAAAAATCAAGAATAATATCCAAGTTTCCAGCCTGAACAATATGAATAATGGAGTTGGCATTAACTGGGGTGGGGAGGACTGTGGATGAAATACATTTGAGAGGCTGAAGGTTAGGAGTTCAGTTTTAGGCATGCTAAGGTGTCCTTTAGACATCCGACTGGAAGTTTCTGGCAGACAACTGAATACATGAGTTTGAATTTTAGAGTTAGAAGTGGGGCTGGAAATATACATTTGTGAGAAGATGGAACCCAGATGCATCAGTAAGACTGCATGAGATCATCAGAGAAATGAGTTGAGCTAGAGAGGAAAGAGGGTTCAAGGAATGGACACTGGCGTGTTCTGATATTTAGAGGTTGTGGAAATGACAAGAAACAGTGAAAAGTGACTGAGTAAAAGCCAGAAAATGAGAAGGAAAACCTGGTGAGGCAGATGTCCTGGGAGCAAAATGAAAACAGGGTTTCAGTAAAGCAAGTGATTGGCGGTACCAAACGCTGCGGAGAGGTCAAGTCCATCGAGGACTGGGAAATGACCACTAGGCTCAGCAAGCAAATGGTCATTGCTGAACTTGGAAATGTTTTTGTAGGGTGCTGTGGGCAAAAAGTTGGTGGACTTAAGAGAAAATAAGAGAAAGAGAACTAAAGAACCGAAAAATGGGGCAGTAGTTGGAAGGAGATGTGAGTCAAGAAGGGAGCTTTTATTCATCATATTCTCTTTTGTACCCAGGTAAGAGGAGGCATCTAAAAATACCAACAGAATAAGCCAAGTTTAATATTAAACAGCTGGTTTTCTCTGAATACATTGACCTACTTAGGTTCATATTTATCACACAAACCCTCATTAGGCACCAAAGGAATATTTTCTTTTCCCCTGGAAAAGAGCCAAACTAGAGCAGTTAGATACTGTTTAATGTTCAGGGAGTTCAGCTATCCCATTATGTTTCATGAACATTATTGACCTTTTTGTGGCTATTTCCTCCAATACGTCTGGTCTACAGTTAAGACACATTATTGCCTTGCTAATCTATCATCTATCCCAGCTGAGTTTCTAAGCTTCCCAAGCCAAAGATTTGTGAAGCCCTAGAGAAAAACATTTTTTTTCTTCAAGAAATTACGCAAATGAAAGCAAGACCCAAGATCAAAACAGCTGATGCAGACTTCCTGGTTGTATTTAAACCCATGAAATGAAATAAATAATCATAACAAAAACTCGACCAATCTTTAAGGAGTCCACGACCATTCTTGTCTGGTTTTCATTGCAAACTGGAAAGACTATTCCCAAAGCGACTGGTTAAGAGATTAAAAATACAAAGCAGCAAAATGATGGCAAGTGCAGGCTTGCTATGAAAAAGCACAGACAATAACAAGCTAACAGCTCTACTGGTCTCTGACTCATGGAAAAATATGTGAAATCAGGTTATGCCAGCTTAAAAATAATGAATCACACAACTTCAAATACAGATGTCAGGAAAGCACATGTGTATTTCTGAATACAAATAATAACGAAAACATATAGAAGTATTCATGAAAACTGTAATCAGTTACGTCCAAAAATAAGCAAAGTCTACATTATTTCTTTAATTGAGAATCCATGAAGAATATCAGTAAGCAGAATTAATGTCCATTGCAGGTAATTACTAAGAGATGCTACATTTCTTAGGAAGCAGTTTTCATGCTTTCTTAAGTTTGAGCTTTTTAAAAGCCATTTCTGATTTGCATATCTAAATTAGGTGAAAGCATACCCTAATAGAAGATTTGATTTCTGTTTTGTTTTGTTTTTTGTTTTTTTTTTTAAAGATTTTATTTATTTATTTGACAGAGAGGAGAGAGATAACAAGTAGGCAGAGAGGCAGGCAGAGAGAGGTGGGGGAAGCAGGCTCCCTGCTGAGCAGAGAGCCCAATGCGGGGCTCCATCCCAGGACCCTGAGATCATGACCTGAGATGAAGGCAGAGGCTTTAACCCACTGAGCAACCCAGGTGCCCCTAGAAGATTTGTTTTGGTAGAAAATCTGAACTTTGGTAATTATAGAGCACAGCTGAAAAGCATTGTTAAAGATCCATTAAACAGTTGAAGAACAAAATATAAAATTCTACCCAGATCTGAAGCCCATAAAGGTCCAAAGAGGGAAAAGAATCTGAAAACATGAATTCTGGATCTAACTTTGTCATCAGTTGTGTTACTCTGGTTACTTTGATCCCTTGAAGAATCTGTGCTTTAAATATACCCTTTCCCCAACAATAAGTAAAAAAAAAAAAAGTTGGTGTTCGGACTACAAGCTGTTTTTTAATTGATGTATAGTTGACATTCAATATTATATTGGTTTCAAGTATGCAACATAGTGATTTAACAATAATATACATTATAAAATGCTCACCATGGTAAATATAAGTACCATGTGCCACCATACAAAGTTACTACAATCTTATTGACAATATTCCTTAAGCTATACTTTTCATCTCTGTGACTCATTTATTTTATAGATGGGAGTTTGTGATTCGTAATCCCCTCAGACTATACGTTTTTAAAATTCAATGAATTTAGATAGCCTAGGATTTTTTATGTGTCTCATACTTAATCTCGAGTTTTAAAAAAGACTTTTCTCACAAAAGACATATTTACTACACTTTTTAATATATTTATAAATATATAATTGAATATAAGTAAGTTAAAGACATACATTTAAATGTCATTTGTAGTGGAAACTGTGGTGTGCTGCTCAGATCTTCTTTCACCCCCTACCCCACAGCCCACCCCACCCCCAGCCTCCCAATTTTCAGGATCAAAATACTAATTCCTCAATCTCCCAGCTGTTCTAAGTGTTTCCTGCAGAGCTCACTACTGAGGCCCTCCCCAGGAATCGCTAGCCACAGAAGAAAGCTTCTGTGCCTCTAAGTGCCTCTCCCTGGAGACATCGGACCTCCAACAACTGGTCAATTGGAGAGTACAAAGGTTTGTCCTCTTGACCTCAACATAGGACAACCCTAAACTCTCATTTTAGGCAGAGCTCCTGTCAGACCTGAGGAGGCCTCTGTTGAGACTCTATCATGCTTCAAATTCTGTGGTGTGTCCTCAGTCTCTCACTCCTTACCAACGTTTCCTGAGCACACTTCCCACGACCTCCCTCAGAAAAATCTTTACCTTTCAGTCTGTTTCCCAGGAAACCCAACCTAAGACATTCATTCTACAGGCTAGTCAATCACGGGAGGCAAATCTTCAGTTCCCTCGAATGACTGTTTCTCAACCAATCTGTGGCCAGAACTTAGTTATTGCATGATGCAGAATGAGGCAAACAAAACAAAACAATTCAGTTGAACCCTATGTTGGTTCTCCAGCCATTCTCTGAAAGAGGAACCGTAACATCTCTTACTGAGAACTTAGGCAGCGCAAGCACCATGCTTAGCTCTCGATTCTATCTTTCTAATGAAGATGCAGAGTAACTGCACAGAGAAGTCACTATTATTAACCACACTTAATAAAGAAGTGAACCAAACTTAAGGATGTCAGTAGTCATAGTACTAAGTGGGGGATCTAGGCCTCCAATCCAGGCTGTAAGATTCCAAAATCCACAGTCTAACACTACATAATGGCCTCTGATTGCCATCCGTCCTATCAGCAAACACATACCTGGTGATTCTGCTGGAGAGAATCCAGGTGCATTAGCAGAAAACAACCACGACTTCCTGGGAAAACCCAACAGATTAGCAAGTCTTCTTTGTGTATGAAAGTTAATGTGAAGTGTAAGAAACACTGAAGCACTTTAAGCAATTAACACTCCAACCTCTGGATTCCTGATTAAATCAATACTGAAAACTTAGTTGTACTTTGACTAAAATTGTGAGACCTACTACAGTGCTCCCATGCTTTATCTCTTGTAATTTTTGTATCTTTTGTACTTTTGTACTTTTTGTATCTTTTGTACTTATTTTTTTGTAATTTTCAGTTTTAAAAGCTTTATCTCCATGTTTAAAAAGGAAAGTCAGACTACTGAATTTATAATTGTATATTTTACAGATTTATTTTTCTGTATATTGGCCCAGTACATGAAAATAAACATTAGACTTTTTTTCTAGTGGGGGAATTTGGCCTTTAATTCTCCACAGTAGAGAAGAGCTTAATAATATGGACAATCTAATACTTTCAGTTGCATCTTTCTCTAACATTTTTATAGTTTCAGTAAACATCTCTCCTAAATGGAGAGACTTTTTTTATCATTTGACTCCAGCAACAAGGATTTCCAAAAGCAAGAGGAATTTCAGAAATATGAATGCCTTTGGGATACCTGGGTGGCTCAGTCGGGTAAACATCTGACTCTTTTTTTTTTTTTTAATGATTTTATATATTTGATAGAGAGAGGGAGCACAAGCAGGGAGAGTGGAAGAGGGAAAAGCAGGCTCCCCGCCGAGCAGGGAGCCCGATGTGGGGCTCGATTCCAGTACCCAGGGACCATGACCCGAGCTGAAGACAGACACTTGACAACTGAGCCACCCAGGTGCCCCAAGCGTCTGACTCTTGATTTCAGCTCTGGTCATGATCTCAGGATCGTGGGATCCAGCCCTGCATTGGACTCCCAGCTCCGCAATGGAGATGGCTTAGGATTCTCTCTCTCCCTTTCCCTCTGCCTCGCCCCTGCTTGTGTGAGCATGCGTGTTCTCTCTCTCTCTCAATAAATAAAATCTTTAAAAATATATATCTATGAATGCCCTGAACGTCAATGGATGGTGAGTCAGGTGAGAGCACTGAACAGCTAGCTAGGAACGTGCCCTTCTGCCAAGCAGGTCTGTGTTTATATCTCACCTGTGCCACTAACCAGCTGTGTGACTTTGGACATGTTATTTAATCTGTGGCATACTATTTTCTGCATCATACAGGATGAACAATACATATCTCATAGAAATACAATAAAAATTAAAACTACAATATTTTCAAAGTTTATGAAAAAATTTCTTAGGCGCTTAATTGGTACAGACTATTATCCTTAAAAAAGATAAAGTGTTTACACACTTCTTAGTGGGAATCAGCAAATCGGAAATTGTTTTGTGTTGCTTTATTTCACAGGAACGCTTAAGGGAAATATCCAGTGAAAATGTTTGAGAAGCATGCATTTTACATGTAAATGCCAAATTGAAGTAATTAGAAAAAAGAAAGAAATGGCAGGGAAAGACAATACATTAACATAATAGCATGATGCAAAATTTAGCTTAGAAATGTTTGCTTTAGTCAAATTCATTCCTAGGCAGCAGCAAGATTTTCCTCTTTTCCCTCTTATGAAAATAGAAACTCCCTTGGGGGATAGTAGGAGTAAGCCAGCCAGTAACCCCCCAAAATCTGGGAAGGCTACAAACCATTTCCTAAACCTACACAAGTACATGATACACAGATGGCCTGATGAAAAGAACTTCCTTTGCCTTAACATTTTTTTTTTGGAAGCCAACTATTGTTACAATCTAAATCAAGAGATACCCCCAAAAAATGATATTTAAAGTAGGAAGAAATGTGAATACACAACCTAAATTTAAGAAATGAATACCTGGGGCGCCTGGGTGGCTCAGTGGGTTAAAGCCTCTGCCTTTGGCTCAGGCCATGATCTCGGGGTCCTGGGATCGAGCTCTGCATCGGGCTCTCTGCTCAGCAGGGAGCCTGCTCCTCCCCTCTCTCTCTGCCTGCCTCTCTGCCTACTTGTGATCTCTCTCTGTCAAATAAATAAATAAAATCTTTAAAAAAAATGAAGACCTATTTCCTAAGAAATATAGATAGTATTTATCAGATAAGCATAGAAATTAAGAACAAGAGACTTTCCACTGTTAGCCCAGGAAATAGGGGATGGGAGGTGAAAAAAGATCTATTGTTTTTGACCAGATGAAACCCATGCATTGTGTCCTTTTGCCTTTGGTATTCCCCCCCTCCAACAACCTTTGCCATTAGTACACCCCCCCTCCTCTTCTGAGCTAAAGTAAAATAGCCACCATGACCTTACAGATTAGACTCAGAACAGAGCTGGCAATCTAGTCTTTAATTGAAAACCACTTCAGCCATAAGCATTTCTCCTTTTTCTTTAATCCCTATAACTTCCTCATCTCCAGCTTCACCTTCCAACTAGGAGTATGCCAAACAACAACAACAACAACAAAAAGATGGAGGAAAAGAGAATCTAGTTATAAAATATTTCTCAAGCTAGATCACAAATGCTAGTTATAGATTAGGCATTTTTTTATTCTTTCAACAAATTTGCATTGGGTTACTCTGTGTCCCAGATATTGTGCTGTAAATGCATCTTTGAAAGGGCTCCTTTCAAAGGACCTGGACCTTTTGGTTAGAAGTAAGGACGCATTAACCAAATAATCTAATGGCACTGGTGTAAAAGACAGTACACAGGCACTTACAAGAGGAAAAGGTCAAGAAACAACCAAAAAGGAAGGGTCTGTGAAGCCTTCTCAAGAAGTGACACTGATGAGGTGGGAAAGATGAGAGGAGTTACCCAGGCAAAGAGAGGGTCAGGCATTTGGAGTTTGAATCAGTAGAAGAAGCAGACAGAAGTTGGTTTCCAGGGTGAACGGCCTAGTTTATGCCAAGACCCAAAAGAAGGAAAGGGAGAAAGTATTAAGTACATGGGTGAATATAATTTAATGAGATTGTTTATTAAAGAACTTCTCAGAACTAATAATATGTTAAGAGGCACTATGAATGTCTAAGTGATGTATATCAAACAGTATTTTCCAAACTACTTTAGGTCACAGAAAAACGCTTTTTCTTTCTCGTTCTTTTCTCAGAGGATTTTCAAAGGACCATGTTCCTTTAAGAGAATTGAAGAAGCATCCGGGAAGAAACAGAAGGAATAAGGAAAAATCTTTTCTTGATTGACAAAAGTAAGAAAGAAAGAAAACTGGGGGGAATATATAATTCCAGGCATCCAATCTTTTTGCGTCCATCCAATGCATCCATGAATCTGGATCTTCTGAAGATGCCTGCACTGGCCTTAGGGCCTTCATACTGAGGGCTCACCAGCCTGTCTCCAGAGTTAGAGGAGTGGGTGACGGTCCTTTCCTACAGCAGGCTGCTCTTAGGAAGCTTCGGGAATGCTGTATACCCAGCAGAGCCTCACTGAAGGGAGGAGTTCAGCTATTTCCCCGTCACCCAGGCAAATACATCCTATTTCCCAAAGTAGGCACTAAACCATTATTTGTTCTCTAAGAATAATGTACTGTTGATCCTATTCCCACATTTTAGGATTCCATAAGAAAAAAGTAATAATCTTTCGTTCACATGACAAAAATGTCAAATATCGGAGAATATTCTTACATCATTTTAGCTCTTGATTAACTTGTTTTATCTTTATATAGCTATCTTAATTTTTCCTTTTTTTAAAAAGATTTTATTTATTTATTTGAGAGAGAGAGAGAGAGTGAGAGAGAGCATGAGCACGGGGAGAGGAAAATGGAGAGGGAGAGGCAGTCTTTAGACTCCCTCCCGCTGAGCAGAGCCCGATGAGGGACTCGATCCCAGAACCCTGGGGATCGTGACCTCAGCCAAAAGGCAAATGCCTAATGGACTGAGCCACCAGGCATCCCATATCCTACCTTTTCTTTCCATTCATATCCAAACCCTATTATTTGGGAGTAGATAACTACAAATATGGAAAATAATTATGAATTTGAAAATGACTCAAATTCTCTTTCAAAGCTCTCTACCACAGGATGATATTCAGGAACTCAGAGTAGCCAAAATAAATTTGGAACTACAAAAAGGATTCTAGTTAAGTAGGCAAAAATTAAAAAAAAGAATTTTTTTTTTAGGTGATGAAATCCATGAGTACTCAAACAGAACCCTCATATGCAAGCTAGCTGAAAGAGAGGTGTTCCCACTGATGTGAGATCTGGGTCCCCAGAACACAGGCACTGCGACTCTTCACCTTCTCTACTGCCTCCTAAATCCTCCCTTCTCATCAAGGGCATCATAAGGACCACGTAAGAACCATTCTAAGGGCACTGTAAGCTGTATTGGGCAACTACTGATTGAGCATAATGGTTCTCAACTGCTGGCAATTCTGCCCTTCCAGGGTTATTTGACAATGTCTGGAGACATTTCTCATTGTCACAAGTCGGGGGTACCATTAGCAGCTAGTAGGTAGAAGCTACCAATGTTGATAAACATAATGTATAGGACAACATGCCACATCAAAGAACTATCTGACCCAAAATTTCAATAAGGCCAAGGCTGAAAAGTCCTGATCTAGCACAAAGCTCCTTCTCAACATTCCAGGGAGATGGCTTTCTAAGTTTCTGGACTGGTCTCACTGTTAGAAATATCATTATCATTTTGACTCAAAGTATATTTCTCTAAAACTTTTTACTATTAGTCTTATTTCTACACCTTGGGATCCCAAAGGAAAAATGTCTAACCCTTCATCTACATGACAGATTTTCAAAAGCTGAGACTACTGTGATATCCCCCCAATTTTTCATTTTCATGTGGAAAAACCACATGTTGATGTCCTATCCCTGCTTCTCAAAAACAACACAAAGCAAAAATGAAAATTGCAGAAGTGAAGGCAAAAATCCAAATTAAAAGGAAACATTCTGAGATGATTAAAAATAACAACAGTGTAGTTACCAAGTACTGACCGCCACCAGATATACCCTTCGGGCACAGAACCCATGAGTGACAGAGCTAGGGCGGAACTGCCAAGTTCATGTTCTTTGTGTGACTACTCACTACCATTTTACATCACATATAATTTTACATCACATAAAAGGCTGTGATAGCCTTTTCCCAACTCTGGCTCTTACTTCTGGTTACTCTTCCATCTGGTCTGTTCCCTTCCCCCACTTTTACCTCCCTCCCAACTCTGCCTGCAGCCAGCCACAGGCTATCACAGCCCTTGCCCCAATCACCTGCTTGGGAAGCAGGTCAGGCCACCGGGAGCCCTTATGTCCTACAAACCACTCTTTCCTGAATTTCTCCCTTTTCCCTATGAAAGGACTTTAGGACAACCCAAAGAGAGCAGATCTAGAAGCCTCTTCTTGGATAAGAGAAAAATTCTTGGATTTTCTGTTTTGAGGAGCATAAACATTTCCAGGGACAAAATATATGCTAGAAAGTGGACTATCTTCTCTGTTTTTACTGAAGCTGGGTGTTGAGAACATGGCGGTCCACTATACCATTCTCTCTACTTTTGTGTATGTTGGGAAATATTTTTGTAAAAAAAAAAAAAAAACCCAAAAAAACCCTTCTCTTCTCTGTATTTAACATTCAGCAACTGCCTTCCTTTCTTATTCCATATTCTCTATTTAATGCTATGGTGAAGAAACTACTTTCAAAATAAAGTCTCAAGTCACACACCTTAAATATATATAATTTTTCATTTTTCAATTATACCTCACTAAAGCTGGAGAAAAACAGAGTCTCACACAAAGAAAGATTAACTTCAGAAGGAAATTTCGTATGGCCCCAAGAGTAAGCTAAACTCTTTAAACTACTTAAATAAAGACAAACCTGCGTACACACTTTCTCCCTGTTCCATTCTTCCTCTTCTTTTTAACGTTACCAACTTCATTATTATGGGATGCACACAATCAGAGAAATGGAAATGTTACAACTACCAGAACTAAACACGGTGCTTCTGCCTGTAGTGGATGCGATCGTGTGAGAATGCCTTCATGATTCAGCTGAAGCATCACACAGGAGGCTTTGTTTGCCACATTCACTCACCAAGAATCCTAAGGTCTCCTGGAACTAGGGCAATATTAAACCATATATCCTAGAGCAGTGAAGGGCATGACATGCCTATTTGGCTCCTAGTGATGGCTGGGTCCCGGACTCTGAAGTCCCGACTTTGAAGCCCATGGGGGCAACTAAGTTTTCACTATTACTCAAAACAACACATTTCCCCTCTCACTCTAGCTAGCTGCCCACATAGCACCAGACGAAAGAGTGTCTGGACAATACTCATCTATCATCAGATCGAAGAAACAACAATAAGTTAATTTCTTCCCCAAGGTAGGCCAGTGCTGCCGTCTTTCTTGATAAAATGGAATGTGGTCAGTCATTTCACTAGATGCCAAATCACCTTTCTTCAACCGTTAATAAATAAGTTTGCTACCTATGAACGGAATACAAAATTTGAAGAAACTGAAGCAAAAATATATTTTTCCTTTAAAGAAATGCTGTTGAACAAATCATGTCTGTTTTTTCTCTAGCCACTTGACACTTCCTTTCTGTTTCTTTTGTCCCTTAAATATAGATTTTTTTGGTCTGTCTTCACAACTACATGTTCTCAAGGAGCAAACTCACACTGAAAATAAAATCATAATAATTGCTAGCATATAGGGCGCCTGGGTGGCTCAGTTGGTTAAGCAACTGCCTTCGGCTCAGGTCATGATCCTGGAGTCCCAAGATCGAGTCCTACATTGGGCTCCCAGCTCCACAGGGAGTCCACTTCTCACTCTGACCTTCTCCCTTCTCATGCTCTCTCTCACTCTCTCTCTTCCCTAATGAATAAATAAAATCTTTAAAAAAATAATTGCTAGCATATATTTACATGTACCTCGCACCTTCCATGTTCCAGGCTTTGTTCTATATTCTTTACTTGTGGGAGTTCACTTAAACACATGACATACCTAGGAATAGATACTGTTTTTATCACGATATTACTCTGAGGAAACAAATGCGCAGAATGATGAAGTTACGTAGCCAAGGTTTTTAAGTTTTCAACCTAACACATCAAATTTGAAAACAGTTATTTTTGGAGTGCCTGCATGGCACAGTTGGTTGGGTGTCCAACTCTTAGTTTTGGCTCCAGTAGTGATCTCAGGGTTGTGAGCTTGAGCCCCGCATTGGACTCCGTGCTCATCGCAGAGTCTACTCCTCCCCGGCCTCTCTCAAATAAATAAATCAATCTTGAAAAAAAAAAAGCCTTGCCATTCCCAGTATAGTCCCACCCCTACATCCCAGCACTTAAGCACCCAGTGATTTTTCTGTCCCCCCATCTGTTCAATTTTCTTTGCATATCTTAAGCATATATTTAAACATTTGGGTCCTATTCTTATTTTTGCTAGAAATTGGGGGAAAAAATCTCAAGTCTCCATCATCAATGGGAAATATTAAATAAATTACAATACTATCCTACCGTGAAGTATTAGGCAGTCATTAAAAAAGAATGAGCCATATGCAAATATAGTAACATGGAAGGTTGTCCATGATATATTGTTGAGCAAAAAGAGCAAATTATAAACCAAATGATGTAGCAAATGAATGTCAAACATCTATATGTGTCTAAGTATATAGGAAAATGTCTGGAAGAATATAAGCCAAATTCTGGAGAAGAAAGAGGATTAAAAAGTGGGGGAAATGAGAAAAGCTGAATTCTTTACTTTTTGATAATAGGCTCACACTATATTTATAATGCAAAAAAGAATGTTAAATAATGTCTGATGGGCTAAAAATATTTGGTGAAGCCATTATTTAGCTAGGTCTTTCCCCCCACCCATTATTTATCCATTTTGTTTTTTCAATTGTATTTTCCTTTCCCTCCCTCACACACAGTTTGATACCAATTACAATGGGCTTTTTTCTTTTCTAAACACTGCTTAGATTTTCTTATGCTTCCACCTCAACTCGGAGTACCCTCTTTGCCATTAAATTCCATCTCTCTAGAAAAAAACCATACATATTATATTTTGGTATGCTTTCATAAAAAGAAAAATGTAAATACCCAGGAAATTTTCTGTATTTTGAATCATCAAGTTTTAATACATTTTAAAGATATGGCTTCCTGAATTGTAAAGTGTCCAAAAATAATAAAGAGCTACAACATTTCTGAACAGATAATATTTCTTTGTATAGAAAAATGGCTTACTTAAACACTTAGGACATTGTGATTGCCTTGAATGATGTTTAGACTAAGGTAGAATACACACACAAAAGAAAAAGATGCATGTCACTCTAAAAAATTTTAGGAATCAAAAAACAAGTTTCTTACCATTGTGAGGGTAAATGGATGGTTTTCTAACGCAGACACACTGGGACAATGTAGAATAATATACTAAAAAACAACAAACATAATGACCAAGAAATGCAAGTATTCTAATGATGGCATAAATACTTATTTTTAAAGAATTATATAAAGATAAAGGGAATTTGGGGTGCCTAGGGGGCTCAGCCAGTGAAGCATCTGACTCTTGATTTCTGCTCAGGTCATGATCTCAGGCTTGTGAGATCGAGCCCTGGGTCCAGGTCCGCACTGGGAGTGGAGCCTGCTTAAGAGTCTCTCTCTCCCTCTCCCTCTGCCCCTTCCCCCCTCAAAAAATTAAGATAAATACATACATAAATAAAAGTTGCTGAACACTGACTCACCTGGCCAGGTCTTGCTTTAAAATTTTCTTTGATCATTCGGATTTCCATGACATCTGAAGGATGACTTATGACCGAGATGATGGTAACTGGTTTATTGCTCCGGATACACCTATAAAGTCTTTCAGCACAATACAGGCAAAGGGGTCCAGAAATCCAAAGCCAAGTCTGATGGAGAATTTTTGAAATATACTTTAAGAACATTTGTGTTGTTGGGATCTTTATATACTACTCAATTGTTCATTTCATATATTACAGTAATGGTATTGTAATCTGTATTTTAAATGATAAAATGTGAAGAAAAACCAGTAAAAAATAAGATGTTTACTGTGACTTATTCAAACAAAACTAAAACTAAAAGAAGCGAGGTGACACATTAATAGGTATGCATACTTTGTTTCATATTTCCTCCTGTGCACACAGAATAAATACATAATGCATGTATATGAAATATCTTCATCTAAAAAGAAAAGACAGGGAAGATAAATGCTCAAATAAATCTGAAGATGATTTTAGAAAAACATGTGCCAGTCCAATGTTTGTTAAAAAAAAAGAAAGAAAGAAATCCTGGATATACATATGATTTTTTTTTTATTTTAAGGTATTAAAATGTTTTCATTTCTAGGAATAATTGGAATTCTTCAAAATGTCAGGTAAGGGTTTTTTTTAGAGTTTTTTTGTTTTGTTTTGTTTTGTTTATATTTATCTTTTACTTGAGTGTAGATGACACAATATTTTATTAGTCTCAGGTGTACAACTTAGTGATTTGACAAGTTTATACATTATCCTATGTTCACTAACGTATGGCTACCATCTGTCCTATTACATCACTATTACAATATCATTGACTGTTTTCCTTCCACAATGCCTTTTACTCTACCCTGGGTATTTTTAATGCACATAACATACATGCATAATGTTCACACACATCATGTATATACAATATAAAACACGTATATGAATGTATTTCAAAATATAGGATATACTAAGCATGTTGCTTACAACTTACTTTCCCATAATAAAAAAAAAAATATGCACAGAAGGTATTATGCAGAATTTGGAAAGTGTGACGATTTTGCACGTGTGCTGGATGGATAGCCCCAATCCCAGGATAACCCACTGCATATGCTCAGAAGTACAAAAGTCTGTCCTGTGTGGCCAACTCTTCTCCTAGAACTGCACACCGTATTTTCCCCATCACCGAGGGGCCTCTGACCCAAACTTATTTTAACGGTTACTTTTTAAAACCATGTTTACGTAGCTATTTCAGACCTTTCTCCTTCCGTGCAGATGGATCACGCCCCTTCCTGATATTTAGTTGGATGCTATGTGAGTAGCAGGCATCACAACACAAGCCCTGTAATGCAGCAGGCTTGCAACTTTAAGACGGGCACTTACGCTCTGAGCATCAAGTTCCATATAAGAAAAACAGAAGTCCTGATACCGGTCCTGCCTAACAGAGAGCACTGTGTGAAGCCAAGAAAACTATGAAAATTGTGAAGTCCATGAGAAACCTAGAAGATTATTACTAAAAATAAACACAAGACTAACATACTCATTCCAAAGTCATCTACTAATTCACTCTACTCTTTGACTCGTCTTTCTTCTCTTCTGAAAAGAGACATTTGACGTCACTGTCCCATAGGCAAAGACTGTTAATTCCCACACGGGCAGCTCCCATATCCACATGGGAAGATGACTTACGGAACCACTTGCTGGGTATTTGGGTAAGAAGTTTTCCAAGAGAAAGCATTTTAGTCAACTACCTAGTTTTGGACTCTGCTTCTCCCTATATTAGGTTGTAGAATTTGCTCAAGGTATTTTATGTATTCAAGTCACAATTTCTTCATCAGAAAATTAAGGATGATAGTAATTGCTTCAAAGGACTATTGTGAATATTAAAAGAAATTATGCATGCAATACACTTTAGCATAAGACTTAGGAGATGATACCAAGCATTCAAAAAATTGACTTTATAATTTATCATTTATAATATACATAATATCATACCCTAATATTATGCTATGCCATAATAATAATTACAATTAGTTCTTTCGCTATCGCTTTTATTATTCAACCTACTTTTCTCAGTGGATAGGGAAAATATCTTCGTCACTTCTCTTTCGGCAAGCACCAGTGTCACAGTATGCAAAGATTTTAAGACCACTTACGTAGGAATTTTCTATATTCTGCAATATCATAGGTCTTTTTCCTTGACCTCCCAGCTGCCTCTTATGGAAAAATAGGTGCTATCTCACTGTTGAAACATCCTGAAATGTTCTATAATTCCTTCATAAAACTTCAAAACCATATTTAAATACAATGCTGATCAATAATTATGAAAATATGGACTTTGAGGAGACCACTAAATATATAAAATTAATCTGACCTGTGGAAAATTAGCTTGAAATCTGGGCTCTTCCATACAAATGTTCGCAGATCTGTTTTGGGTAAGTTCATCTGGTTTTGAAAGTCCCCCAGGGAAAGATTCATGAAAATGTTCCAAGCCATGGTCTGGTAAGTGAACATTCTGGTAGCGGGTCCCATTAGGATTAATGCAGCCAGGAGGGTGGGTATCTAAATTAGCTTGATACTTCAGCAGCCCTCTGAAATTAAATTAAGGGGAAAAAGGAAGATGAAAACGAAATTGAAATCAGAGGACACAGTGTGAGAAAATAGCCTCTTTTTCTTATTACCTTTCCATAGCATTTATCTGAAAAGTGCTTTTCATATATCTTACTTAGGAGCAATTGAGAAGTCCTACAACTTTTAATGAATTCTTTACTATGGGACTAAACCAAGAGTGTTAGCCCTTAAACAAATGCTACAAATACATGGTAGGGAAGAACACATTAATCTTTCCAATTGTTCTTGAATTTCACAGCTTGTATTTCACCTCTATTAGGCCTGCATACAATTATATGCCACTTTTCACTTCCATATATACTATAATAATGAGTACTTTTGCTATATCTTCAAACGCAAATGGGAAAGTATAGGGACCATATTTGACTTGGTTAAGACTAGATAAAATAGGCATTGCTGATTTGCAGAGATATTTTAAACAAGCATAGTAACAGGAAATGGAAGCTTGCAACTCCTTTGGTTTGAAAATAATTAATATACAGCAATTAGATTCTACAAATGTTTACTTCTCAATTTCTCCATAACCAAGACCGCATAAAAGGCTCTAAGATAATTAATCAGGCAGGAAAGCCTACGACCCTAAAATACCATTCTGATTGTTTCATATTTTGTGACCTTCTAAGATCACCATTCAACTTTCTGTGTTTTGTGTTGTTATTAATAAAAAGTTAAGTAAGATCTACCTCATGGGGATAGTGCATCAAGTGATAGATTGTGCAGAACATCAAAAAAGATCCCCACTGCATAAGTAAATCTTGAAGAAAAAAATTAAGATTTTGAAAAGCATTGGAAATTTGACAGTGTGTTTTATTTTTATTTTAAAGATTTTAAATTTTAGCATCCAAAATTACTTTTCCTGGTTAGCTAAGAGCGGATTTTTAAATTACTCTTCAAGTTGCCAAATAATTAACTTTCGTGCATTACAAAAGAGTACATTTTAAGTACATCACAGCTACGATGATTTTATAAAGTATTTTACAAATATGGTATTTTGAAACAACAAAAATTATAACATGAATAATTAGAACAAAGAGGTCGAATATATGAAAATTAGAAAAGCAGTGGCCAAGGCGGTCTTTGCTGGAATTTACCATCGACTCAACCTGACCATCCTCCTTTTGTTTATGTTCATTCCTTTCCTCTCTCTTTTTTTAAAAAATATTTTATTTATTTGAAAAAGAGAGCAAGCAAGAGCATACAAGGAGGGGCAGATGAAGAAGGAGAAGTAGACACCTCACTGAGCAGGGAGCCCAAAGCAGGGCTTGACCCCAGAACCCCCGTATCATGACCCAATCCGAAAGCAGATGCTTAACCAACTGAGTCACCTCAGGTGCCCTCTCTCTTCTTTTTATATTACTTTCTTCCTTATAACTAATCATAATGAGGTTATATAGTATGACATATACTATGTGCTCATTAGAGAGATGTTAGAGAGCACACAGTATATGTTACAGTATATATCTAAGTGGCAGGCTGTATAATATAACATCCATGGCAGCCCACACACCTATTTTTTAAAGCAATGCAGTACACATGGCCCGGATACAAAATAAATTAAAGATTATTATAGAAATGTAGGCCAAGTATAGAATCCTTTATAGAATTCTAGTCATATAATACAATCACTGTGGTATTATACTTGGAAAACCTATGAATTTGATTCAGCTCCCATTATAAGTAAAGATTTACCCAAATCTGTTGTTCCTACTGACCATCCCAAGACTGACAGGTGGGTAGGCCAAAAGTCTCAGGCATTTATTCTACTGCCCTGAAATTGAACAAGCTTTGCCATAATGCATTTGGCACTATTCTACGTGATTCAACAAAGTTCGATAAGGCGTCAAATCTGGTCCCTGAACCTCAAACACTTAAAATCTAGTTTAGAAGACATCTTGGAAGAAGCTGAATGGAAGTCAGATCACAGATAATTGGGCTAGAGTATTTTAATAAGACCTTAGTAATGTGTGATAAATATCAAGTCCCAAAAGAGCAATTTATATATATTTTACATTATATGCACAACTGCATGAAATAGGAATTATTATTCCCATTTTACAAATTAAGAGACTATTTTAATAAATTAAATAACACTCCAGGGCCACACAGCTAAGTGGCAGAGCCAATACTTGAACCCAGTTCTGACTCAAATTCTATGCTTTTCACCTGTCACTATACATATGTTAGGTCATTGGATCCTTACAATATACCTATGAAAAAAGGTAAGGACAGGAAGATTAATATTTAAGAAGGGATGTCAGGATTTTTTTAAATGTCTATTTCCCACTTAAACTTGAAAACAAAATACTCATACGGGGTAAGCGTTTTGAGGCCCATTATACAGATGAGAGATTTAAGACATTAACTAAACGGTCATCTGAGCATGGGATTCAGAAACTCATCTCCCTCATTCCAAAAACCTGTATCATATAAAGTAAATCAGTTAGCTATAGAAGACGACATCAAGGAAAGAGATTCAAAATAACAAAAGCTTGGAAATAAAGTCAGATAACGTGTGTGTGTGTGTGTGTGTGTGTGTGTGTGTGTGTTAGATTGGAAGTGGGTTGCTTACCATCAGGCAAAGGAATGCTATTTACTCTTCCAAAGTCTTAAGTGGTCAGATGGGCAGGACCCCATGTGCTAATGACCCTTAGAACAACAAACATCATCACTATGCAGTACAAATCTTCAGGCCAGCTCAGGCCAACATAGCATTGCTGTTCTTGGTATTTCAAGGGGGTATGTAATGTTCTAAAATCCCTTTTAAGGATGTCTGGTCTATCCCAGTGATGTGGGCCACAAGGAAGATCAGCATTGTCTGGCATATCAATACAGAGCTGCATGCTCCTGAAAGCTCAGTTGCATTTGGAAAGATCACATTAAATTCTAAAGGGAGACATGTATATTATGTCTGCGGAAATAAATCCAATACTAGGGATTCAAAACAATCATAAAACAACAAAAATCACACATAAGATATAACTCAATTTTAACAAATGTGCTCACAGTAAAGTAAGTGGAATAAAGAGATGATATCTGATATTTACCTATCAATCCAAATATATCCATAATATCTAGCCTACATTTCTATTAAAAATTCCTCAGAATGAAATTATTTTAGCGGCCACCAAATATAACATTTAAAGAAATATATTCTAAGAATGCATATTCTAAAAATTCCAAGAAATTCTGTACTAGTACGAAAGAACATCTATTTTTTATAGTATAGTAAAAAAGTAACATTGCATTTAACTGGACTTAATAAATAATGTAAAATTATTGATTTGGTTAGAAATATACTTCCTCCTTTTGCAAATCTATAACCAGACAGAGCTGTACTTTTCTGTTCAATGTGTACATCGGTCTTTAATTTCAGGATGTTGTCCATAGAAAGAATGGAGGGGTCAGGGAAGGCCTAGTACAGGGGAAGGTCTCCTCTGCCTTTGGTCTCTGAACTGGCCAGCCATTGGCTGACAGTGTGAGTGTGGTCTTGGGCAGAAAACAACTCTGAACGTTCTCATTCAAGATGGGGCCACTGACCTTTACCACACAAGTTTGTTATAAAGTTATATGGAAATAGGCAGTAAGGCATGAAGCACCTTACTGGTATGCCCAATACTTATCCCTTCAACATGGAATTCAAAATCTGCCAGTGTCCTTCCTTGTAAACCCATCAATATCTTTGCCACCTTATTTAGCTAAATCTAACCCGAGATGCTGTGCTTGTTTTGTTTTGATGAGTGATATTTTTTAATTTGTTAATCATTGTCTGTTTATAGATCTTTTCTCTCTTATCCACCTTTCTTTAATGGCAACAATGACAAAATGAGACAAAAAAAAAGAACATTTTCATGGGGTTTTAAGAGGTAACCTAGGGGTGCCTGGGTGGCTCAGTGGGTTAAAGCCTCTGCCTTTGGCTCAGGTCCTGATCTCAGGGTCCTGAATCAAGCCCCGCAGGGGCTCTCTGCTCAGCGGGGAGCCTGCTTCCCCCTCTCTCTGCCTGCCTCTCTGCCTGCTTGTGATCTCTCTGTGTGTCAAATAAATAAATAAAATCTTAAAAAAAAAGAAGAGGTAACCTATACCATTTAGCTTGAGAGTAGCTTAAAATAACATACAGCACTCAAACTAAAAGGGATTTTTAAAAAATATTTCTTTATTTTAGGGGGGATGGACACAGGAGAGGGAGAAAATATCAAGCAGACATCCGGCTGAGTGTGTGCATGTCTCATGCATTTATATAACGATCCCCCATGTCCGTACTCATTGCCAAACCCCGTCAGCCTCCTAGCAAGTTTCTGGCACATGGTAGACCTTCAGTGCATTTCTAGTGAATTGATTTTAAAAGCAAATAATCACATAATTTGTTTGCACATAGCAAGGGCATAGAAGTTAAAATAAAGAGAACATTCTTGTACATACTGTTGTATCTTTCATAATTAAATGATAAATAATTTTAAAGGAAAAACAGGTAGGGAAAAAGATGTTCATGAATGGTAAAATAGGGTCTTGCCAAGTTAAGATAGTGATACAGCAGGGGGAGGGGAAGAAGGCACACAGACAATGTGGAAATAGGAATGCTTATCTCTCATCTTTTTTGAGCTGTATTATGTTCCAAAGGAAAGATTTTGAAATATCTTTGGAATGTCTAGTGTTCTTCTTTTATGAGAAATCAAGGATTTTATGCTGTATCAAAATACACGGTTGTGGATGCTATTGTTTTGGTACTCATAAGGATTTCAAGATGTGCTTTCAATACTCAACAGAGTTTCAAAAAAATTAGGTTCCCTTCTTTTTTTCCTTTTCCCCTCAAGAGGCATTACAGTTATACTACCATGTTTTTAATAACAAAGTCATAGAAAATAATACAGTACACAGAATAAATCGCACTAGGTTATAACACAGAAATCATAAAAATATTTAATGGCAAAAATTAAATATTACAGAATGCCATGCCTGCAGAAAGGAGAATCACAAAATCATTCTTACTTTAATTGCATGTTAAAAATATCTAACAAATGCAGTGTCACTTATGTAACCTTTATGTTTGTGATTTTAATCCTTTTTTAAAGTAGAGAAAAAAACACTTGCCCCATGAGGAACCTACTTTTTTCCTAGTATTCTATAACACAAAATGTTTCTTTATAGAAAAAATAGAACAACCTGTTTCTGACTGTTCTTTTTACTTTGCTTCAATACTAAAAAAGAGCTCAAGAAAACACACCCAAATTCATTATTTCAAAACTCATTGGAATTCACTGACTTCTGTGGAATCCACTAGAATGCACACTACTTAAGGTCAAGGATTCATCCTGTGCTCCAGCCATATTGCTGGTGCCCAGAACAGTGTCTATAATCTATAGCAAGTGTTCATTACATATTCACTGAATGACTTCATGAGTGGCTAGACGTACACATACAACTTTTTGTTTGGGTTGCTGTTGAAACACATGATTGAGGAATCAGCTGGCTTTAGCAAACACAGAAGGGGGTTAGAACTCATAATCCAACTTCAAAAAACATGTTTATATGTTAGGAAATGGTGTTTATTAGTAAAGTAAACCATGTATACACATCCACCTTTGTAAGAAATACCATTAAATCAGCCTGAAATTTACATCAACCTTCTTCACCCTTGAGTATTTCTAAGTTCATCCTGAGATCTCAGCCCTGCTCTGACCCTGACCCAATTCTAATCTAAGCAGACAAGTTATCAAGTGAGTTGAGTTGTCAACCTACTTGTTAACAGCATATAGAAGTGGCATGTTTTCCTAAGCCAAGGATCCAGCCTACATCAGGGAACCTCTAAGCATCTGAGTACATATCAGATCAAAGCTTTCACTCTCAACCCCCACTTTGTCTGGTCTAGATAGGTCCTT
>CM052815.1:58274445-58305093 GCA_028533885.1 Nasua narica
GGTGTGGTACATGAACAATTAATCTTGTAACGCTGAAAAAATAAAATAAACATATTAGGGGAAAAAAATTAAAATAAAATGAACATTAAAAAAAAGAAATTAAATGCATAGATTCTGGGGTCAGACTGTGGGTCAATCCCCAGCCCTATCAGGCCCTAACTATGTGGCTTTAAATAATCATTTAATTTAACCTTCTTTGCCATTTTCCCATTTGTAAAATGAGGTATATAATAATAGTACTTACCTCATAGTAAGAAAAAAAAAAGAAAACAAAACTCAGTGTGCATGTGGGGGGGCATATATGTTTATATGTATGTGTACATAAATTAGTACTAGGAACAGTACCTGTCACATATTGAATTATATAAACCTTGGAAGTTATTATGATGAATATCATTATTATCTTCTAAAATGATAAAGCAATTGACAGGTCCAAAGTCATATTTATTAGGTAAGTTCTCCTTACAGAACTGTCATGTGAGAAGAAAATTGTCCCAGTGTTCCTTATTTTCCCCACAATCCATTGTTTTGAACTCTGAATAAAACTGAAGTGGGGATATAAAATGTATAAATGTAATATTACAGCTCTCTAGTAAAACTCTAGCTTTAAAAGGCTTCTTTCAGTTCAGTTATTTTTAGCTGCCTTTGGACCACATACAGCCTTGGGAATCTAATGAAAGCGTGTGTGTGTGTGTGTGTGTGTAATATATGAAATCTAAATATATATATGTATATATATTTACACATACACACAGGGGCTTGTATTCAGGAACTCATGGATCCCCTGCAATAATTCAATGATTCCTAGAGATTATGAATCCAAGTAGAGAACTCCTACTCTACTGAAAGAGAAGTAGGATTTTGAGGTAGAAGTAAAAGGCATCAAACTTACAATAATTATGCACACCTATCAGAAATTAAGCACCTAGAAACTATTCAGAACAGGTTACCTATAAGAGTGGTGAGTAGTATACATAAGTATACAAAATATACAAAAGATTTAGCCATGGCCACGAACTTGCAAATCATCAACCGTCTACCTACCATGGTAGAGGACATTCAATTATGCTCTGTGAAGTGAGACAAAGCTACCCAAATTTGCTGTGTTTATTATTTGAAGGTTCTAGGCTCCCAAATACCCATGCAGAGCCCCTATTTGAGGTAAGGCTTTCTTTTGTGATTCAGTCTCCCTAGAACTTTCCCCTAATGCCTAGGAATAGGTGGAATCACCCTATGTCCTGGTTCACCCACAAGTCACTGCTTAGTTATTAACAGCATCCCAACTCATTCTCAGAAGTGTCTGGTTTGGACAATACATTATATAGTCAACTCAAATCTAGAGGCCAGGAAAGGAACATGGAAAAGAAGGTGTGGGGAAATAAATTCTTTCCTGATGCGAGAACAGAACTGGCTTAACATAACACCTTTGGGCCTTCCTTTCCCTGGGCTTCACCAAGTTCCTTTTGACCTTTTAGGAGCAAATGCCTCTGACAAGTGGGAAGATCACACTGGATAAAACAAGCCCTCAGTGTGGGTAAAACAAGCCCGCAGTGCAAGCAGCTATTGAAAGAGAAGATATTTGGGAATCAGCGACTTTCCACACTTATCCAAACTGCATAAATACCTCTCCCCCCTCCCCCCAACAGAATGTTCTTAATTTCCTTCTCCCTTAAGGGCAAGTGGAGGGAGGATAAGCCAGCACAGTAAGCCTAACTTCATAAATATTTTTCTAACCCTGGCTAACTTCTTGAGCCTAAACTCCTAAGAAGCACACAGTGCCTCGGGTTCACTAATGTCATTGCTGACGAAGGCTGCCCACTGTGTTCTCCTGGCCGAAAGGAAAAATGACTGTAGAAACATGCACATAGAAATTCATTCCTTTTAAATTTCCCTAGAAAAAAGGATTCAAATAGAATATAAATCATGCTCTTCCATGAACTCTTGCCAGCCAGTGTTCCCAAAGGGCAAAGAGCTCTGTTTAAAAGAATAATGTACCACGTAATAAATAAATAATGTATATTAGTTTATATAATAAAATAAGGTCTGAGAAATCCAGCAGAACTAGCACAAAAATATTATGTACACAATTAATTGGCTCTCGTTGCCATACATGCATTGGAGGAGGCCTTCCGCCCTCCCTTTTTCAGAATCATCACATTATGATTCCTCTCTCATGTAAATACAAAAGTAAATTACAATCACTACACACCTAACACTCCAAGCTAGAGCCAGTGGGTGTTGACTCTGGTAAGACTGAGAGGCCAGGGTGCCAAATCTCATTTACAAGGCATTCCCTCTACATGCCTGGCAAAGGAGTAGGGTTAGTCTCTCAGCTGAGGCTCTGTGACATTCATAATTACTTTTCCTTCCAATATCCCTTTTACCAGTAAGTGAGATTGGCAGTATATATATATCCTCCTGATGAGTTTTTTCAAATGAAAATAAAGAAATGTCCAGTTACATTCATGTCTGAAAAGAGGAAACAATTTTGGCTTTTTTTCCCCCCTCAAATGTCTTCAGAATTGAAATACCTTTAATACAGCATGCAAATAGCAACCTCCTAGAAAGGTGTATTAAAAATTAAAAGAAAAAAATCCCTCAGGAGGAGGCTTGTCTTGCAAGTCCCAGAGTAAACCTTTATTGTTAAAATCAATTGAATTTTTGAGACCTAACAATGTTATAAAAATTGCTGCCCTTTCAAGGAATATTCTTTTGATCTGCTAAGCAGTTTTCATTACACTTTCATTAAATTACTTTGTAGATAGGAAAATCTGGGCTTTTCAAAAGTGCTGTGTCTTTAACACAACAAAAACAAAAACAAAAAAAAGATTCTTTAAACAGTTAAATGTAGCGTTTCTTCCTAATACAACTGTTAGGTATTTGCAAAAGTATAATTTTTTTCCTGCTAATACTTGAATATGCCTATATGATGCTTACGTTGCTATATTCACTTATTTAGTGAGTGTTTACTGAGACAACCCTATGATGTAAGTGCCTTTACTAATCCCATCTAATAGTTAAGAAAAAGAAAGGACAAATTATCTAGCAAGGTCATACAGCTCTTAATGATGCACCTCTTAATTGCCATGCCTTTTTGACCTCTTGGAAAGGAAAATTAGCACATTTTAAAGATACATTTGACCCCTGGAAAGAAACATCTGAGTTGAGTGTACATGAAATTTGTTTTTTTAGGGTTTCATGCAATAGATTTGCTTATAAATAATTTAAAAACCTAAAACATGGGTAACAAGTATGAAAATTAGGTTAAGCTAAGGGACGGGTAATCATGGAACAAGACAACCAGGTCCTGAATAACGGTTGCAATATTTGGAGCAAAAAAGACTTTCCATGTTGCCAATGCCGTATCAAATACCCCCAGAGCACTGCGTGTAGTGTGGTTTCCAGTTTTAAGAGGGATCCAAGGGAAGCATATCAAACAGCAGCCAGCCTCAGTTAGTGGTGAGGAATGTGGCCTCAGGAATCTGATCCCTGGGTTCAAACCCAAACTCTTTTACTAACTACTCATGACTTTCAACAAGTTACTTCACCAGCCACTACCCCTGCTCTGTCACCTGGACAATGAGAATAATGATCATCATCATATCTTCATCATCACAACAACAACAGCAACAGCAGCAGATTTTACCAGGGTTGTTGGGAGGATTTAATGAGATCAAACATTAGTAAGGTACAAGGTAAGTACTCAATGAGTATTAACTATTAATATATATGTATATTTAAGTTTGGAATAATGATGAGATTTGAGATGATCATCAAGCAAGGAACAGATGAGCAGAATTTGGAGGAGAGGGGCTCAATTTACAGAGTCACAGCCCATTGGAGTCCCTGATTTAAAATAAAGTAAAATAAATTCTGGCTCAAAAGGGAAAGAACTTTGTAAAAATTAGAGTTTCCCAAAGACAGAACTGGCTTCTCAGAATTAGGTATTTACTTAGTTTGTATGGGAGACTGAGGGCATCTTACTCAAGATATCCTTTAAGCTTCCTTCAAAAACTTGAGATTCTATGAAAACAAAACTGACCTTCGAAAATCACTACTCCTCCTATTGCAAAAGTCTACTTAGGCAGAGAAATCAGTCAACAATCTCTAATCATTTCATCCTTGAAGCCTAAAATTTTCAAAAATTCCTAGTCTACATTACTCCTTTAATTCTGAACTACCAGAATTCTTGAAAAGAAAATGTTTATACATGGAAAATAGGCTATCTAAAATTCTCTCTAGCTCTTTCCACTGATGATTTTTTTAATGTATTACCCCTTTAATTCAAGAGACAAGTATACAATTCAAGATAGAATTGTCAACCTCCAAGTAATTGTATTTATGGCCTAGAGTAACTGAAAATCCATAAATGATAACCTTTTCAACTGATGTTTTAATTCTAAACTAATTACCAATGCTGGGATACTAAAGATCATATATTATATTGTTCCACAAAATCTCATTACAGTACTTAGCACACTGATGGAAAGAGTAAATGCCCAGAAAATACTGATTTCCTGTCCCTACCTAAACCACACCCTTTAATAGAAATCTCAATATAAATCCAAGAAACTTATTTTGAATAACAGCACATTATTTACTCATATAACCAAAAGCTAGAGAATGAAATTATCAAGGTATTTCATAAAGCAAAGATACATCTAAGTTCTCAACATTGGCACAAATGATAATAATTTCAATAGATTTACTTAGATCCTTTAGCAATAAAAAAATTTTTTTGAGAAACGTTCCATTTTGAAAAAGCTGTAAGATTTACCACCAGTAAGTCTTCCCACACCAGGAGCAAAATCTTTTGGCTTTATTCAAAATTTAACTTCACAGGTTTACAAAGCTTTAGTTATAAGATGAAAAAGTTCTAGGGATCTAATGTACAGCACGATTACTATAGTTAATAATACCATACTAGATACTTAAGATTTCTTAAGAGAGTAGATCTTAAGCATTCTCATGGTTGTGGGGGGTGGCGGGCAGAGAGGTAAAGTGTTAGATGTGTTAATTCACTTGGTTGGAATAACCATTTCACAACATATATATATATATATATAATCACAGTGTATACTTAAAATATATTACTTGCAAATATAATACATATAATTTTATCAAATATACTTCAATAAAAACTTAATTTCATAAAAATTATACTATAGAATGTTTATAGAATTATATATTTGTTGTATGACACTGATTTTTCAGTAGAGAGTTGTTTTTTCAACTACTTCTTCAGTAGAAGAGTTGTTTTTTACTAATAGTTGTAACAGTTTAGTATAAGAAATTGATTACTTATAATTCACTCTGCAGATGCCTTTTGTTCTTTCTTTGCATAAATTAAAGTTAATTTCTGTTTATGACCCTTGTTTTACCAAAGTAAATCATAATTTAAATATGCCTTCTTTTATCCAAAAAAATGAAGAAAGAACTCTCAATACAAGCCTCTTTAAACTTAAGAAATCTGTTTGAACTCCTGAACCTTTTTTTAAAAATTGCCTCTATTTTGAATTACAAAGAAACAGATACTTTCAGTTTTAACTTAGTACAACATAAAGGCAAAAGAATGCATAATTAATTATACTAACAAATGATTGTATTTTCTCTCATCTGTTACAGGGAGATGGATGACAGAGACCACAATCCCAGATAAAACAAGATATTAACCTTTAAAAAAAATCTTAACACCAAGTTCTTAGTACATAGCTCTCCAAAAACACAAAATCTGGTTGTAAAAAAAAGTATGAGTTTTTGAGTCAGAATGGTTGAATCTGAATCCAGGATCCATCAGTTAAGTAAACTTTAGCAAGTTACTTACTCTCCCTAAACTTCAGTTTTTTGACCTGTAAAGGGGTTTTAACAGTATTCTTTTATTCTTGTAAAACTATGATCCCAGAAAACATAAAGCATCTAAATCATTTTGAATTTATCCTTGGCATATAGTAAGCATTATATAATTATTTTAAATTACAATTAACATTAGTAGCATCTGCTTACTCATAGTTCATTTCATGATAATAGCGCTGGCAGGCAAAAAGCCATTTAAATAACAGAGTGTAAACCAAATTGTACTGAGAGCTTTCTTGGTGTCCTAATATTCCATAGAACATAGTATCCCCACAAAGGGAAAAGAATCAACCCAGAGCTTCCTCAGACCATGGCTCTCTCCTTTGTGTGGCAGGAATGACTAACCAGAAGTCGGGATAATAATGTGTGGCCATGTTTCTGATGCTCTACGACTGTATGTTCTAGACCCAGTACAGAATAAATTGAGCCAGGACATATAAGGGAGACCCGTATAATGCTGCTGTCTCAACCAGTGGCCTCCAAAATCAGAGGGGGAAGAAACATTTTGAACATGCGCCCTGAAATAAACACATAATTTATGTATGTGACCTACTGTGCTGACAAAGTACATTAGAAAACATTCTGAGGAAAGGATTAACAGCAGATCTGAACCTTTCTCCAAACACTGTCTCCCTGGAAACATTTTGGGCTATGATAAATGGGGAATGCCAGCTGTGTTTCCAGGCAACATTGTTTATTATTGGTGGAATGCATCCGGACCAGGAGGTCTATGAGTGAACTCTAAAATCATTCAGGACTCACAGACCTCAGTTTCCTGTGTGCGGTATGTTCTCACAACTGAGGGCATCCCTTGAGGAGATTGGGGCTGCTACCAAGACACTGGTTCCTGTGAAGCTTGAGCCTTAGGCAAGGCAAAATAGTCCTTGCCTACCTATATGGCTTATTCATCATGAAACTGAGTTACTACATGGTGGACGAGGGAGAGGAGGTGGGAAATGATTCCTAACCAACTGGAGGGATCCCCACAGAAGAAGGACCTGACATTATCTGATTGATCTTCTATGTTTCCTATCCTCTATTATTCTACTCAATCAACTGAACCAGATGCCAGACGATGGCCTATTGTGTCAGATTAGTGTGAGTCTCAAGATGAAACCACGTCCACTCTGGTGATCATGGAGATATATACATACGTATAATATACATATATTATTTCCTTCCTCTAAGCTAATGGTGCTATTTTAAGCACTATACCATTGAGTAAACTGCTTGGGTTGACACACTTTTCAGAATATTTGGGGTAGGGGTGCCTAGGTGGCTCAGTCAGTTAAGTGGTTGCCTTTAGCTCAGGTCATGATCCCAGGATCCTGAGATCGAGCCCCATGTCAGGCTCCCTGCTCAGCAGAGGGTCTGCTTCTCCCTCACCCTCTGCCTGCCACTCTGCCTACTTGTGCTCTCTCTCTTTCTCTCTCTCTGCAAAATAAATAAATAAAATCTTAAAAAAAAAAAAAAAGAACTCTTCTGTTAAAAAAAAAAAAAAAGAAGAGGGGCACGTAGGTGGCTCAGTGGGTTAAAGTCTCTGCCTTCGGCTTGGGTCATGATCTCAAGGTCCTGGGATTGAGCCCTGCATCAGGCTCTCTGCTCAGCAGGGTGCCTGTTTCCCCTTCTCTCTCTGCCTGTCTCTCTGCCTACTTGGGATCTCTCTCTCTCTGTCAAATTTAAAAAAAAAAAAAAAAAAAAACCTTTAAAAATTTTTAAAAAAAAAGAAGAAGAGGAATATTTGGAGTATATTCTTTGTAACAATCTTGGAATACTACCTTTTTTTCCTTTGTGATCTTCTGAAGTTTTTGACACATACTTGTCTTTGGTCATTGTAAACCTTTGGCTTTCTCTGCAACTATTATTGTAGGTAGGCCTTTTAATTTTGTTTTTATTTTTATTTATTTTTATTAAGTTTTATATTTCAGTTTCAGTATAGTTAACATACAGTGTCATATTAGTTTCAGGTGTACAATATCTTGAGTCAACAATTCTAATCATTAGTCAGTGTTCCGTGAACCCCAATGTTTATAACAACATACCAACAATAGCCAAACTATGGAAAGAGCCCAACTGTCCAAGAACTGATGAAGGGATAAAGAAGATGCAGGAAGATGCAGGGTGTGTGTTTATATATATATATATATTCAGAACATGAACACAAGGGAAGGTAAAAAAGGGGGAGAAGCAAACCAAAAGAGACTCTTAACTATAGAGAATAAACTAAGTGTTGATGGAAGGAGTGGGCAGGAAATGGGCTAGATGGGTGACGGGTATTGAGGGCACTTGTGAAGAGCACTGGGTTAAATGTAAGTGATGAATTACTAAATTCTATACCTGAAACCAATTTCAGCATATATGCTAACTAGAATTTAAATAAAAACTTGAAATTAAAAAAAAAGTAGTCAGTGTTCATCCTGATAAGTGTACTCTTTAAGCCCCATCCCCTATTTCATCCAACCCCCATCCACTTCCCTTCTGGTGACCATCAGTTTGTTCTCTATAGTTAAGAGTCTATTTCTTGGTTTGTCCATTTTTCTCCATTTTTCTTTTGCTTTTTTGTTTTGTTTCTTAAATTCCCATATGAGTGAGATTATATAGTATTTGTCTTTCTCTGATAGACTTTTTCACTTAGCATTATACTAAGTCCATCCATACTGTTACAAATGGCAAGATTTCATCCTTTTTTATAGCTGAATAGTATTTCACTGTATATAGCTACTACATCTTCTTTATCTAGTCATCAATTGATGGACATATGAGCTACTTTCATAGTTGGGCTATTGTAAACGATGCTGCTGTTAACCTAAGGGTGCATGTATCTTTGATTTAGTGTTTTTGTATTCTTTGGGTAAATACCCAGTGGTGTGACTGCTAGATCATAGGGTGGTTCTGTTTTTAGCTTTTTGAGGAAACTCCATACTGTTTTCCACAGTAGCTGCACCAATATTCATGCCCACCAACAGTGTGGGGGGGCGGGGGGCTTATATATCTCCACATCCCTGCCAACACTTGCTGTTTGTGTTTTTTTTTTTAATACTTTATTTATTTGACAGGCAGAGAGAGATCACAAGTAGGCAAAGAGGCAGGCAGAGAGAGAGGGGGAAGCAGGCTCCCTGCTGAGCAGAGAGCCCAATGAGGGGCTCGATCCCAGGACCCTGAGATCATGACCCAAGCCAAAGGCAGAGGCTTAACCCACTGAACCACCCAGGTGCCCCGCTGCTTGTGTTTTTTATTTTAGCCATTCTGACAGGTGTGAAGTGATATCTCATTGTAGTTTTGCCTGTCCCTGATGATGAGGGGTGTTTTGCATCTTTTCATGTGTCTGTTGGCCATATGGATATCTTATTTAGAGAAAAATCTGTTGATGTCTACTGCCGATATTTTAAAGATTTATTTATTTTCTAGAGACAGTGTGTACACATGAGCGGAGGAGTGGGAGAGGGAGAGAAAGAATCTCAAGCAGACTCCCCACTGAATGTGGAGCCCGATGTGGGGCTTGATCTCACAACTCTGACATCATGACCTGAGCCAAAATCAAGAGTCGGATGCTTAACCAACTGAGCCAATCAGGTACCTGTTCATGTCTTCTGCCCATTTTTTAATTGGATTATTTTGTCTTGGGGTGTTGACTTATATCAGTTCTTTATACATTTTGGATACCAAATCTTTATCAGGTGTATCATTTGCAAATGCCTTCTCCCATTCAGTAGGTTGCCTTTTAGTTTTGTTAATTGCTTCTTTCACTGTACAGAAACTTTTTATTTTGATATAATATCAATAGCTTATTTTGCTTTTATTTCCCTTCCCCTAGGAGACATATCTAAAAAAAAATGTTGCTATGGACTGCTAGGCCTTTTTAAACTAAAAACTGGTAACTCCATTGCTATAATTCTGCAGCAGCAAGACATAAGGAATTCCTAAAAATACAAACACTAAAATACCTTCTTGAAGTCTTCTCTTTTTATTTTCTCTTAGAGATTATCAGGGTATAACTATAGAGCAGCCCCTGGGTGGCTCTGTCAGTCTACCGTCCAACGCTTGATTTAGGCTCAGGTCATGATCTCAGGATTGTGAGATCGTGCTAGCATTGGGCTCCACCTGCTTAAGATTCTCTCTCTCCCTCTGCCCCCATCTCCCTCTACTTCTTGCTCTCAAAAGAAAAAAAAAAGGATCTTACTATAGAGGACTTTAAAAATTACAATACTGTGGGGGCACCCAGTGGCTCAGTCAGTTAAGCATCTGACTGTAGATTTCAGCTCAGGTCATGGTCTCAGGGTCCTGGGATCAAACCCTAGAGTGGGTTCCATGCTCAGTGGGGAGTCTGTTTCTCTCTCTTCCTCTCTCTCTCTCTCTCTCTGCCCCTCCACCTGCTCACTCTCTCTAATAAATACATCTTTTACAAAGAAATCTGCAATACTGTGGGAGAAGTAACTCCTTCAGTTTTATTTTTTAAAGATGTCAATTATTTATTAGACAGGGAGAGAGAGCATAAGCAGGGGAGCAGAAAAGGGAAAAGCAGGCTCCCCACTGAATAGAGAGCCAGATGTGGGTCCAATCCCAGGACCCTGGAATCACGACCCAAGCTGAAAGCAGACGCCTAACCGACTGAGCCACCCAGGTGCCCCAACTCTTTCAGTTTTAAAACACTTTTATACTACTTTCATTAAAATATGCTATGCTAAAAGCAGAACTATATCTTCATTCTTGAGACTACTCTCAATTCCAAGTAACCAAATAATTTTACCACTTCCCATGAAAATTCTTACACTCTTTCATTACCCCAGTTTTAGGTATACATGTTTTTGAAAACATTTTTTAAACTTACCCTGAAACATGTAACATCAGCAGCATATAGAAGACAAAGAAGAGATTATGAGTATACCAGAAGATGTCATAGTTGGAAACTCTGAAAAAACAAATAACCTCATGTCAATGCTACTTTATATTCCATCATTTCAGACACAGGTCACAATTGAAGAAAGTTAAAATGGGAGTTATCTCAGATTTATCTATTAGTATTGAAGTATTAACACACCACGCAGGGAGAACAGACAAAATTATAACTAACAATTTACTATTTTGACAGTTCTTTGTATTTCAAATAAAGATACATGGAAAGAATTAAAATAAAATATTTAAAGTTACAATGATGTAAGATTGAGGAGTAGGTAATAGGCTGCTAGTATGTACTTTTACTGCCCTTTTGATCAATATTCTCAATTTCCAAATGATATCTAAAACAAATAATGCTCCCATCCCAATACGTATTGTGGGAGTAGTCCAAAAGAAAGGCAAATTGAGAGAAATTAAATAAACGCTCGTTAAAGTTTTCTATTCTTTTCCTGAACAGCATGTATGTTAAAAATAACACTTTGGTGTTGCTGCCCTGGGGGAGAACCAAGAGTCTAAAAGGAAGGGGTATGATAAGCACAATCTATGAAATTTTTGAGAAAAGTAAAAAGACTAACAGTTACTTCATTTCATATGTCTGGGTGGATATTCATATTAGAATCTTGGAGGTGAAGGGCAGAAATTGGTAAAAGCTTCTTAGAAGATTCTGTTACAACCCCTAGAACTATTTTGGAACCCATGACTTAAGCAGTATCGATTGGTATTTACTTCATCCAGTATCGATTGGTATTTACTTCATCCACAGCTTTTGCTATCTTGCTAACAAGATCATTATCATTCTCATAACATATGCCTTTTTGTACATATCTGATTCTTTTTGAACCTAAATTCCTAGAAGTGGAAATACTACCCCAAAGGACACACGTTTCGTTTTTGATACACATTGCCCATTGTTCTCTGAAAACATGTATCAATTACAAACCCCACTGTAGAGTAGGAGAGCCTGTTTCTCAAGCCCAGACTTCATTTTATATGTTTTCATTATTTTGTATTAAGTGGAATTGGGTATTATTTCCTTTGTGTGTTACTTGCTTTTAATTCTTCTGTGATTTATCTCTTCATGATAATTATCCATTTTTATAGAGTATTTTTCTTAATTGTTGTATGTAAACTATTTAAATTTTAAGTATGTACTAGTTCCATATAATTACAATAATTTATTATCGGGCAAAATTTCTTCATTCTAAATTTTTAATGGCATTTTTTTTTTAAAGTTACCTCTAACTTATCTAGAATTTCATTCACACAAGGCTTACTTTCCTCATAACTTTGTAATGACATCTTTATTATTCAACAGCTTCATATATATAGCAAAGTCCCTTCCAGGACTTTCTATCAACTCTGTCATTAGGTTCAATTCCTTGGTCATTTTTTCAATCAAGTCCTATTCTGCTTTAAGTTACTGAAGAAGCCTAATCATGTAATGTTTAGTAAGTTACACTCCCTCTTTCACTCCTCTCTGGAACGTGTACTTGGATGTTCCCTCAAATGAACTCTAGAACTGTTTTGCTAAATTCAAAAACAAACAAAATAATCTATCTTGCATTTTGATTGAAATTGCAACTACCTATAAAATGATTGGGGAACAACTCCATCTTTATGGAGTTATGGAATAAAGACAGTCTTTGTCCAAATCTCTACTTATTTCTCTCAGTGAAGGTCTGTGTATTTTTATACAGCTTTCAATAGTTTCTCTTTTTTTAAGATTTTATTTATTTATTTATTTACTTGAGAGAAGGAGCGAGAGAGAGCAGGGGCCAGGGCAGGAGAGAAGGAAAAGCAGGCTCCCTGAGCAGCATGACCCTGAGATCATGACTGGAGCTGAAGGCCGATGCTTAACTGACTAAACCACCCAGGTGTCCCTCAATAGTTGCTTATTAAGTTTACTTAGATATCCTATGTTTCTGTTGCAGTTGTGAATGGTACTTTTTTATTTATTCAATTTCCAAACTGATAATAGCTATTACATAAAATCCATTTTTAATATTTGTTTTGTGTTAATTTATCTACTCCAAATCTTTAATTTGGTAAAATACTTTTTCCCATAGTTCTCTTGGATTTTCTGGCTAGACAATTATATATACCTTTTTGGAAAAAATGATGACTTGTTGCATTCTTTCTAATAATTCTATTTCTAATAATTATAAATGTTTCATTTCTTATAGTATATAGATAACGGTAGATTTAAGAATATCACTGGTTTTTTCATCATTTTCTTAGGAATGTATCTTATGTTTCTTTGGTAAGTATGATCTCAGTTCTGGCTTTTATATTTTTTAATTCTACAAAGGAAATTAATTCCCAATTTATTCTATTTATTCCAATTCAGAACTAGAGCACAGATTTAATCACCACTTTTTAAAAATCTATTGAGATGAAAATATGTTTATATTACTATCACCTGCTATTAAAATATATTAACTTATTTTAATAGATTGACCACTAATGGACCATTGGTGAATTATTAGACTATATTTAACCACTCAAACTGTGGAGCTATTTGTTCACTTCATTTAGCTAATGCTTTATTTCCTCACTGGCAAAGAGAAAAGGTAGAAGATTATCTCCATAATCCATGGAATCCATAGGGATTCCATGATTCCCCAGTGGCGCATGGGTGGCTCAGTCACTTAAAGCATCTGACTCTTGATTTCGGCTCAGGTCATAGTCTCAGGGTTGTAAGATCATGCCCCGCTTTGGGTCCTACACCAGTGGGCAATCTGCTTGAGGATTCCCTCACTCCCTCTCCCTCAGCCCCATCCTCCCCCATCTCTATCACTCTAAAATAAATAAATCTTTAGGAAAAAAAAATTCATGATTCCCCCAGTAAAGCTTAGAGAAAAGTAGAGTTGGTTTTATAATACCTTTTAAAGAAATGAAAAATGGTGCACCTGGGTGGCTCAGTCAGTTAAGCATCGGACTCTTGATCTCGGCTCAGGTCATGATCTCAAGAGTCATGGGATCGAGCTCCATGTCCAGCTCTGCACTTAATGCAAAGTCTGCTTGAGATTCTCTCTCTGTGTCTCCCTCTGCACCACCTCCTATCCAGCTTGCTCACACATGTGCTCTCTCTGTGTCTCTCTAAAATAAATATATAAAATCTTTTTTTTTAAGATTTAGTTTATTTTTTTGAGAGAGAGAGAGAGAGAGATTGAGAGAGCGTATGAGAGGAGAGAAGGTCAGAGAGAGAAGAAGACTCCCCAGGGAGCTGGGAACCTGATGTGGGACTCGATCACAGGACTCTGGGATCATGACCTGAGCCAAAGGCAGTCGCTTTACCAACTGACCCACCAAGGCGCCCTATATAAAATCTTTTAAAAAATACTCTATTTTGTAAGCCTGATGATTCACAGACATGTACCCTGGGGTAAATAATACATTATATGTTAATAAATAAATAAATTTAAAAAAATACTCTTTTGTGCCATTACTTTCAAAGTCTGTATGTATGTACGTGTGTGTGTTTCCATTAAATTTCACATCTCAACAAATAGAATGATTGGTGATTCTTGAACATTATGTATTATCTCTTCTTTTTGCTTTCTTAACCAAAAAGTTTGACCAGAAATATAAGATGCTGTAAAATAGTATGAAATGCAGAATGTATCCATCAGAAGGAACATGTGAAAGTGCTCATGAAAATGTATATCTGAAGTTGCTCAAAGTCTTGTAACCAGATGAATAAATATGCATGCAGATATTTCTGATTATTTTAGCAGATGTCTACTAACCATGTTTCCAAAGCCTAATTTAGACTACATTTAATTGCTGCAAAACAAACTCACACCAGGTAATGAGTTATAAAATAATTGTGATATATTCCTCTGATACATGTTGAATTCAATCTCATGTCTCCTAGAGATACACTATCCTTCAGATAGATGAACTCAAATTTCCTTAGTCATCCAAAAGTCTCCATATGTTTCCTTACCAACACAGAATATTTGAGTAAAACAATAAGTATTTTCAAAAACAGGAAATGATACATAGAAATGTTTCTACTTCACTCTTAGTTATCCAAAATAGTCCACTGACCAGAATGTTGATTGCATTGGCTAAGCATTCCAGTTAATCAAGACTTTTTCTACATATGAAAGTGAAGATAATCTGAGGAAAATCTAAACACTCTGGCCAGTAAACACTGAAATAATGACTCTTTACACTCACCGTATTGCGTATGTAGAAGCTGTAATCATTAGGAAGAGCACCAACACCATGCTGACCCCTGTCAGGCCAGGAACTATAAAAAATGGATATAAGTACATTTTAACTTAAACCATGCTGAGAAAAAAAGTACAAAAAATTATTACTTTAAAATCCAAAGTACTATGCTGCTCTGTGGGAAGCCCAATTCAAATTGCCTATCTCTTGTATGTTCCCTCTCAAAAAAAGCTTTTTTAAATTAGCACAGCTTCAAGGTACTTAGGACAAAGTAGCCTTTCTACCTTTAACAGAAGAGTCCACCTTAGTATTTTCAAGCATCCCACTCAGAATGGTGAATGTGTACATACTTCTACAAGGACATACTCTACCAAATGTACATACTATACCAAATGTCAGTGATGAAAACAACAAACAGAAATTAACTATATGTTTAATGGGGAGGCAAAGAGGAGCAGCAGGGAAAAACTTTCAAAGGCACCAAGAAATCTGAAAGACTGAGTGTTAAGATATGTTCATTATATTGATAGTGATGATCATTTCATGGAGATATGCAAGAGTCAAAACTTATGAGAGTATGAATTAAATAGATGCAACTTATTAGAGCTTAATTATACATCAATAAAATTGTTTTAAAGGAGGAAAAAAATATACAAAAGGGCTGGGTTGACATGGAACATCCTTTACTATTTTGGTTTTCTCCACCAGAATACTAAAACTCCCTTATTCTCTCAGCAGAGAATTCCCCTTTTATGGAACTAGTATCTGCTTTACTTTCAATTCAAGTAATTTCTTTTTTTATATTTTTATTTATTTATTTGACAGAGAGAGAGATAAATCACAAGTAGGCAGAGAGGCAGGCAGAGAGAGAGGAGGAAGCAGGCTCCCGCTGAGCAGAGAGTCCGATGCGGGGCTTGATCCCAGGACCCTGAGATCATGACCCGAGCAGAAGGCAGAAGCTTTAACCCACTGAGCCACCCAGGTGCCCCTCAATTCAAGTAATTTCTTTTGGGCTTCACTATCTAGAATAATTTTAAAAGAAAAAATAAACAAAACCTAAAGCTTTCCAAAAACCACAACCTCAAGGGTAGAACAAAACAATAGTAGATCTCAAGAAAAAAAAAGTACAGTGCTAATGTTTCCTTAGTATGGAAAATATGCTGTAATCAGTGCTTCTGATATAACATCATTTTTTAACAAAGAAAAAACTGCAAACCTGTTGGGTTTCAAACTTAATACTGATGTGATAGACGGCTAAAAATCCAATGGTAGCCCATATAGCATATCCTAAATGAATAGTTGATATGCTATATCAAAAAAGAACTGGAATCACAATAGTCTCATTTCTTATTATCTTATTCCTACCAAATAAAATATCCTGTCTATAAGTTACACGATTTACTATTACAATCGTATAAGGAATAGTAAGTCCAAAATGCCCCAGCTGAGAGATTCCATCTTAAATCTATATGAAAAGCTACTGAAACAATTCTATCTCCAAAAGCATAGATGTGCCCCAACTTCTGTCCTTGCCAAAGAACCACCCAGGAAACAGAGGGCCTTCATGAAATATTAAGTCACTAGCAGAAGCAGAGAAGCTGGGAACGACAGAAGAGCAACATAGGTATGCATCATCAGAATCCCAAAAGTTTAGAAACAATGGAAAATAACATTAGAAATCTCAGTAGACTAGAAACAAGCTTCTACTTGTCAGGAGCCACATGAGAAATTAAGGAGTTAGTCTTTGTATATACTTAATACTTGGATACTTTCTTCCTTAGTCTTCCCAACGTACAGATTTGGAAGCCGAACAAGACTTCTATTTCCTGATGTGCGTAAACCAAATAACCTCTTCTCTACACTTCTTTCCCATTGCCCCAGGTAAGTACTAACTTCCTAGGGGTAAGAGAAGAACAAGATGACTGTACTAGTTCACACTAAAGGACTCATAGTACAGAAAAATTCTGTTTACAAAGAACATGCCTATAAAATGTCCAAGTCTTTTCATTCCCAAATATTTCCCCAAAACGCAAAAATATATCTACATAAAGATTTGCTCAAAAATGTTCATAGCCACTTTATTTTTAGCAGTTAAGGCCGTTAGACAACTCAAATTTCCTACAACAAATGAATGGATAGACAATTGTGGTAATATCTGTACCTGGAAAATTAATCAGGTACATGAACTACACACAATGACATATATGAATCATAAAATTATTCCACTGAGTGAAAAAAGCCAGACACTCTCCCCCTCAAAAAAAATCCCAAGAGTATAAATTCTGTGATACCTTTTATATAGTATTCTAGAATATCCGAACTATTCTCCAGTGATAGAATGCAGATCAGTTACTAAGAGGAGTAAAGGGCAGAATGCATTATAAAGGCACAAAAAACTCTTTGAAATGACAGATATATTTGTCATCTTGATTTTGGTCTTGATGTCATTAAGTATACATGTATGTCAAAACCAACTGAATAACATAATTTACATATGTATAATTTAGTGTACTTCAATTATAACTCAATACATTTGAAGAAGAAAAAAAAAGGGGAGGTCTTTCTCTCTGGCTTTAAGTAATTAGAAAAAAAAAAAAAACCACAAAAACCTTATTTGACCAAATGAATAAGTAAATGATAGACTCCCAGATGGCTCCATGATGTGAAATGTGTGACTGGAGAGGCTTTTCCAATAATTTTCTTGGGACTTCATTAAGGTCTATTGTGTCTGCACACAAGGACATCTAAAAACATGCATGCATTCCTCCATCAGGAACCACAAGGTCCCATGTGGTTCTAAATAATGCCAAGATTAATTATGGAATGTCTACAAATCACTTCATCAGGACACCTGAAAAAACTGAGTATGTTTAGTGTAGAGGCATAATTTCCAAAGTATATTATATTTGAACATTAATTCCTAGAGATAATAATTTCTATTATTCAAAAGTGTAATAACTATTCCTTGAGGAGTCACAGGACCCATTAGTATATTAAAATCTCTGGAAAGTACTGGTACCAAGAAGCCAGTTTAAATTTGAACAAATAATTTTTTCCTCAGACATTTAACTAGAGAAATCCTTTTAAGAGCAGAACATGGAAAACGTATTAGAAAGATTTGGGGGGCTGGGTAATAAAATAATTGAGTTAAGTCATTTGAAGATGAAGCAGACAGGTTGGCCAATGGGATGCCCATTCTGGGATAAATGGTCCTATTACTGTCCCTTAGGACAAAACCCAGTCTCACTGTATCTCATTCGCAAACTTAGGAGAATCCATTCAATGCATTTTAATATTCTTTCAGATTGATGAAGTTTTTTTTTATCTAAAGGATTCATGTTTCCTTTCTAGCTCTCAGAAGTATAAAAAGACCAAAGTTTGTAACTTATAAAGTTAATAGACCAGATCAATGAAGAAAAGTTCCTTAAAATTAAAAACGAAGAGGAAAAAATTAGGGGTGCCTGGATGGCTCAGTCGGTTAAGTTTCCAACTCTTGATTTCGACTAAGTTCATGGTCTCAGGGTCATAAGATTAAGCCTTGCAATTGGCTCTGCACTCAGTGGTGAGTCTGCTTCTCTCTCTCTCTCTTCCCATCCCCCTGCTCATGCTCTCTCTCTCTCGAATAAATAAATAAAATCTTTAAAAAAAGTATTACAGGGGCGCCTGGGTGGCGCAGTTGGTTGAGCAACTGCCATCGGCTCCGGTCATGATCCCAGAGTCCCGGGATCGAGTCCCACATCAGGCTCCCAGCTCCATGGGGAGTCCGCTTCTCACTCTGACCCTCTCCCTTCTCGTGCTCTCTCTCACTCTCTCTCTTTCCTGGTGAATAAATAAATAAAATCTTTAAAAAAAAAAAAAAGTATTACAATTACAATGGTCCAAAAAAAAAAAAAAGGAGTACTAAGCTAGTCAAAGCTTACTGGGCGATGTTACTTGCTAAAATGAAGTACACTGTCTCTTTGAATCCTTCAAATTATGAAGCAAAACCTATACTTATTTCCTTAGGAAAAGACTTATGCTTATGTTTATTCTTATTACTTTTTATCTATGCATATTACATTTGTTATTTAGTTGACTTTAAAATGAATAACTGCAGTGTACTGCCATTTCTAGATGAAGCTGGGAGATCATTTTCATCCATACCCAGATGTGGTCAGAAATATACCATCTTGTACTCATTATCCTGTTGTTTCTAACATAACTAGAAACACAATTCTATTTGTTTATGACGGTTTTTCTAACTGAAATTGGATACTGTGCATTTTATTCTCAGCATACAAGGTACTACCAAATTTGGAAATAATTAGCAAATGTTTTGAAATGCATATTTGAATAAACCAATCTTTTAAACTTGTTTTACTTTATAAATTCTTTTTTTATTTTACAAATTCTTAATTGGACTGTTTTTAACATTTCTTATTGAGTGACGTAACTACCATATTTTGTGTCACTTGAACTACCACAGGCTTTAGTTTCTATAATTTCTCAGCTGTAAATTACATTGAAAAATATTTAAGGACAGAGAGAAAGAGAGAGAAGACTCTATGTAATATTAAACAAATAAAAATCCAAGAAATATATTAACTAATAAAAAATGGTTGTTATCACTAGGACACCTAAAAACATGCATGCATTCCTCCATCAGAAATGTGGTTTTTCCTAGACAAAGAGAGCTATGAAACAGAATTAGTCATAGAGGTATTAGTAATACAAAACTAGATTAAGTCTATTTGCAGAAAACGGTCTCTTATCCCTTGCCATCCTTTGATTATGCTATGTTCTCTCACCTACTACTTGGTAGGGTCAGTCAGATGCCCTCGAAGGTCTAGACTCAAGCTGGGAAATGGATGGCCCCTTCTGGCCAGGACACAACTTCTTTCATGAAATAATGTAGTCTGAGACACTAAAACAAGGCTGACATGCTGATTTGGATGATTCCAGTTGTTTGTATTGACAGAAACTCCACAAAAAAATATGTACCTGGGGCCCTACATGCCCTAGAGGGAGTCCTACCTCACACCCGAGAAGCTTACCTTCCAGTGGAAAAGATTATGCATGTGGGGAAAGAAATTATTCTACAACATAGCACTTTACTATGTATCTTTCGGAACCCAGGCCAACAAAAGAGACCAGCGTTGCCTACTGGAATCAGGGATGAATGTGTGCATGATGGGGCACATCATCTGAGACTCAAAGGATGAGCAGAAGTGGACTGGGTTTTAAAAAAGAGGGAGAGAGAATCAGATAAGAGAATAGACAAAAGTTAGGTGTTGCAAGAAGGGAATTACAAGAGTATGACGAGATGCCCAGTAAGGGTGAAACAGGGGCTCCTGAGGTACATGGGAAACTTGAAACATATTGTCGGGTCACACCACAGAGACTATCTAGGATGGACTCAGGAAATTTGTGTTTTTAAGTGTCATCTCTACTTAGTCCAACACCACTCCTGGGAACTTCTAGGAAACAACATGGGATGGCAGGGTTTCAGGCTATATGGAGAGATCACCTGCTCCTACACAAGTATTCATTATACTAAGCTTCTTAATATAATGTCTTGCTCATATAAGAAATCCCTCTATATGTTTGAAAACTAAACTTTTTCAAACATTTTACACGTCCCAATGTTTCACCTAGACTTGGTGCTGTAGAAAATAATATTAAAACAAAGTTCTTGATTCTTTCTGTAAAATGAATTCATATGAACCAAAGCATACATTGATTCATACATAAGGTTTTGTTTTTCTGTTTTTTCTCCTTCCTATTTCTCATCCAATTCTTAAGGCTCTAATTAAAAACATGATTTCAACGAACAAAATTGTAAGAAAAACTAAAACTGTGTTCCTAAAGAGAAACTGTGAAATACTTTGTAAGTGGCAAATGTCATGCATACATAAACAGGAAAAAACACATTTTCTAAATCTAAATATACAGTTGTGACAGGGAAGGGGAAAACACCAGAATTATTGTTATTTTTATCATAAAACTGATTGAAAAGAAAAACAAGACACTTGACAGAGCCATGCCTCAGTCTTATATGCAATCCCGGTCCTTAAGAGGGTGTTTATCATAGCCGACCATATCAATGACCTAATCATCCTTATCCCTGAAGTAATGTGCTAAAAATCCCCCAAATGCAGTTTTCTGCTTTTGTCCTTATAAATGCAGGGTTGGGAAAGAGAAGAATTTTAGTAGAATTATGCTAACATCAGGACAAAATTTTGAGATGTTTACATGTGCTTTAACAAATGAATAGTCTAGACTGAGATTTCATGGACAATATGCTCGAGAAGGAAAAGTAAATTACGGTTGAAAAAGGAAACACATTTCAAGAAAAATAACTGATTTTAATGACTGTTCATTCCTCCTCTTTTTATATAGGTTATAAGATCACCAAATATCCTACTAAGTTACTGAGTTATAAGAATTACATCAATAATCAGAGTGCTTGGTGTTTCTTTCCAACACCTTGAGGGTAGGAGCCTATTTCATGTGTATTATCTCCAATACTACCTGCCACAGCCAGGGGCATAGAGAGAAGGCCCTCAATAACCATATGACATCACACTGTTGTTACTGGAAAAACATATGGAAGGCAAATGCATTTACTTACTTTTACTCTTCATTCATTCAAATCCCACCGTTTGCCTTGCCTCTGTTTTCATTGCAACTTTCATTGCAACTTATGTTTGGTAACATTTGCTCTGATTGCAAATTTTCCATGTTATATTTTAATATACATTTAATTGCTGTGTAGTTTGATGATGCTTATTCCCAAAGATTTCCCTGAATCTTCAGAAAGAGCAGTGAATAACAACTTACCAGTTGTGAAGAGAAGTTTTCTAGGATCCTGAGAAAAAGGGAAAAAAAATTGACAAACAAAACATTGATAATGTGTAATCCTACAAGGAATCTGCTGGGCAGGTGATCCATTAGGCATTTAAGATACTATTCTCTCAGTGGAAATGAGAAATTCAATCAAGTTTCAGAACGTTTTCATGCAACACAGATTCTGGAACCAGGATATTTGGGCTGGAGTCCTGCCTCTATCACTCACGAGCAAGTTTCAGAATTTCCCTAATTCAGTTTCTCAGCTGAAAAATTAAAAATATCTACTCCAGTGGGAGTGGATAATCCAGTGGGATGGGGATCTACTCCAGTGGGAGGCGATCTACTCCAGGTGGCTCAGCTGGCTAAGCGTCTGCCTTCAGCTCAGGTCACCATCTCAGGGTCCTGGGATTGAGCCCTACATCCAGTCCCACATCAGGTTCCTTGCTCAGTGGGGAGTCTGCTTCTCCCTCTCCCTCTGTCCTTCCCCCTACTCATGCACAAACACACACTCTCTCTCTCTCTCAAATAAATAAACAAAATCTTAAAAAAAAAATACAACAGAGAAGACTGTCCTTCTGAGAAAGAAAGAGCACTGGATAAAAGTCAGAAAATGTAGACTTTCATCTTAATGGCTAATTACAAGCTAGTAACAGTGGCCTGAAGCCTACCCTTTGACCATTTTAAACTCAATATCTTTGACTATAATGTTTTGCATCTACAAGATGTTGAGACAGTGAAAATCAAAAGTGATAAAATATGTAGGGAGGGTTGTTGCTGTAAATTCAATGTAAAGAATACTAAGTGAATACTTACAATGCTTCAAATACCATGCAAAGTAGTGATGATACTCAAATAAAGAGGATAGGTTCCTATTACTCAGAATTGTAAAAAGTAATATTGTTAGTATAATCTGTCCTTTAAACTACATTTTTCGTGGTGAAATGGACCTTAGGCAACTCCTTTTCTATCCTCTGGAAAACTGAGGTCAATCCCCAAGAGATCTGTGGATTTGTTTTTCATCCTAATGGTGCTTAATATTGCACAACTTTGGAAATACTTTCCTAGGCCTCCATTGACTCTGAAGTCAGGCCATCCTGTATCCAAAGTGGGAAGCCATTCATATGAAATAATTTCAGAAGACTTGAATAAGGGACACCTGCCCAGCAATAGCTCCTCATCCTCTCGGGCCAGATGACTTCTACCTCTGCCATTAGGACACAACTCAAGGGTAACCCAGAGGAACCTAGTATATAAACTACTAGTGAAAAATACAAGACCAGCTGAAGAAAGTGGTAATACCAGAAATATGAATACCAGGACAAATAGCTGTGGGAACTCAGAAGACAGAGCAATTACTACTGCCAGGGAATGGAGATGGAATGTGAGAGTAAGAGACAGTTTCTAAGATGACAGAATGAGGCAGGTTCAGCTAGGCCATCAAGAACATGCCACCCAGGAGCCAGAGGGTGGGTCACTAGAAATCTGGAGAAGACAGGGAGCACAAAGCAAAGGACAACAGGGTGTGTGGCACAAATCAGTTTTTCTCAAAGACAACTCAAAGAAGACTGTATCTGTTTATGCATGCAATGTGTGTGTGTCTGTGTGTGTGGGCACACGTGTGTGTGCGTGCACGTGCGTGTTTCCATCCTCCTCTAGCACACTGTCTGATGTCTACTTGGGGCTCAAAAATATTTATTAAAATAAAGAAGAGAGGGAGGAAAAAAAGAAAGAAGGAAGGAAGGACACAAAGAAAGGGGAAATACAAATTAAAGCAATGAGTTACCATTCTTCATCCATCAGATTGGCAAAAATTAAAGAAAAACAAAAATAATTGAGGGGCAGATATATGCATTCTGACAAACTTGGTAGAAGTGTGTCAACTAGTGAAGCCTTTCTGAAAGGCAACTAGACAAAGTCCATCAAAACTAAAAATGTACAGGGGTGCCTTGGGTGGTTCAGTGGGTTAAAGCCTCTGCCTTTGGCCCGGGTCATGATCTCAGGGTCCTGGGATCGAGCCCCACATCGGGCTCTCTGCTCAGCACAGAGCCTGCTTCCCCTCTCCGTCTCTGCCTGCCTCTCTGCCTACTTGTGATCTCTCTCTCTCTGTCAAATAAATAAATAAAATCTTTATAAAAAAAAACTAAAAATGTACATACCTTTGAAACCAAATTCTACTTATAGGAACCTGCATAGCAGAAGCATATAAAAAATTTATTTATTGGAGTGTGGTTCATAACAGAAACTCAAAAACAATCTAAACATCTGTTAATAAGGAAAAGGCTAAAAATAAACTATCACACACTAATATGAAGAGAATGATGGATCTATACTTTATGACACAGCAAGCTATAGTCCCTGTAATTATGGAAACAAGAAAACTGCTGAGGACTAGGTTTCATAAAATGCCCCTCAAAATATAAGAGAACAGAAAGTTATTAACTGTGGCTACTTTTGGAGGAGAATTTTTCACTTTTAAACTTCATTTCTTGAGGGTTTTAAGATATTTTATTTGGGGGCACATATCCTTCATCAAATGAAAGAAAATAACTAAAAACCTATGATTAAAATTTTGGAATATTTTATAACATTCCAGGTACATGACATTAAAATGAGAGAACCATTTTAGTACTTAAAGACCCAAGATGACAAAAACAAAAGAGAGAAGCAAAGAAGGAAACATAAAGAGGAAAGTAAATGTCAGACATAGGAAACAAGGAAGCCCACGTGCTGTGGGCTGAGGGGAATAGAAGAATGGGGGGAAGCAGTGGGAGACAGAAACTGTGGTGTCTCTGGCTCCGGGTTCTGGAATCATTACATATGAAGAGCTTCTGGTGACATGCGAAGGAGCTGGCTTTGTCAGTGGCTCTTAATCCTGGGTGCTCACCCCAATTAGCTTTGAAAAAATATCAGTGTCTGACCCCAACTCAGACCGGTTGCATCCTATCGGAGTTTTTAAGAATACTAGCATCTCATCGAAAGACTTATCAAGGGCTGCTTGCTATTTTGGTTTCGTGATTTGTTTCTGTGTTCGTTGTTAGTTTTCCCTTTGTTTTGCTCAGGGAAGGAGATCAAGCACGTAATCACAGCAGTATTAATCTCAGTAACTCCAGTGATACATGGAAGAGAAGATGGAGTTGGGGAAGATGGGGAACAATCTTACGAAGTCCCCGCCAGACTTAGCAGTACGGGGCAGGAAGATCCAACTCCATACCCAGCGGTTTGATTCTGATGCAGCGTTGGCGTGAAGGAAAGGCAGACTGAGGACAGGATGAAGTCCTGAGAGCCAGAGAGCTAACCAGGGGTGTACATGTGTTCATTAGGCTCTCCCCCAGCATCCTGCACATGCAATTTCATCTCATTCTGCACATGCATTTTCATCCCTGGAGAAAAGCAGCCCTAAGTCAGCTACGGCCTTCTACAGAACTCAGACCTAGAGAACCTATTTCTTTTTTTTTTCTTTTTTTAAAATTTTGTTTATATGACAGAGAAAGACACAGCGAGAGAGGGAACAAAAGCAGGAGGAGTGGGAGAGAGAAACAGGCTTCCCGCTGAGCAAGGAGCCTGAAGCAGGGTTCGATCCCAGGACCCTGGGGTCATGACCTGAGCCGAAGGCAGACGCTCAACAACTGAGCCACCCAGGCACCCCTCAAGTTCACCTGTTTCAAGGATTAAAACAAAACAAAACAGAGGGACACCAAAACTCAGTAAAGTTTTTTAAGTCAAATAAACAAGTGGTCCAGGATCCTCAAAGAGTCAAGCTGCTTTTCTGCCTTTCCCCCCACCAAGCACAGCATCTGACTTATTAAAAAACAAAAAATAAAAATAAGAAAAACCAACTTGTTCCTGTAAAGACGCTATGGACAGTTTCCACTGGATGGGAACCAGACAATGTGCTGGGAGGCAGGAGGCAGGCCTGAGTGGCCGCCATCTGAACGCTGCAGAATATAAAAGTAGACACTCTCCAACTCCCATTTTCAGCAGGAAGCACTGTGAAATAGTAATTACCTATATTTTCTCTTGAAAAGGAACAAAACTCAACTTGACAACTGCATTTTAAAAGCACTCAAAAGGAGCAGCAAGGTACAAATTTTCCACGAAAATCAACGACCTTCATTAGTCAGTTCACAACAAGCGAAAGGAGACTGAGAAGACGGAGACCACCCACCTCATCTCGGTATCTCGCTGCGTTCAGTGCAGGGAAATCCTCACTGAAGTTCACTGAGAAGTTGAGGGCGTTCACCAGATGGGCAGCCACGTGCACACCTGTGGAGTCACATGAGGTGCGAGTCAGTAGGATTTCCATATACACTCCCCGGAAGAGGACTCCCTTCCTCTCCCTAAGTAAGCATGGGGTCCAGCTACCTGAGCAATAAAATATTAAACTGAAAAGGGAAATTTTAAAGACACAAAAAGTCTTGTTTATAGACACCTGAGTATTAGAAATCATGTGAAGAAACGGAATTTTCCAAAGACTACAATTAAAGAACCCTAGCAAGTCAAGGTTAGGAAACAACACATGCCAGTGTGTGATAATATGGTCAGGCATTTATTTGTTTATTAAGCAGCTCCTGGATATTTGAGTTTTTCTACATTTTCACCTCTCCTCTAGCTCCAAATCTGTTTTAAGTCTTGTATATTTCATTGCTGCTCAACCTAAAATAGAGGCCCACAGAAAGACTTTTGGCCAGTTAAAATTTCTCACAACCCATAAATTCAAGAAGTAATTTCCTAAATTTCCTAAACCCCACAGCAAAAGTGTTGGTAATAACTTCATTGGGATTTAAAACTCAGGAAAATAAGAATTATCATTTAATCATCAACTTGCACTGGCACAGTAAACAGAGAGCTCAACCAACGCAGAGCTCACACAGAGGATGAAGTGTTGGGCAATTATTAGAGAGTCGAAGACAAATTCATTTTGGCACAGCCAGGAAAATTATCTTGAGGAGGCTGGACAAGGAAGGAGCAAATGAACTTGTGCATTGGATGAGACTGCCTTCTCCCTTCCCGATCTCTTCTTGTAAGTGAAATAAGGTTCGAATTAACAGTACATTACAATGTACTAGAAAGGACGACAATAATTAATTGGAAATCTGGTTTTCTTGGCCACACTGCATGCCTACCAACACCTCAGGTTAGTTCTTTGTAAAATGACAATGACAGAAATAGGAGACTTAATGAGATAAGTGACCTAAAACTGGCTAGTGAACCATTACAGTCCATACCGATATAGGGCATGTAGTTATTCAACAGAAAATGTGTGTAGAAATTGGAAAACTTTACAGTTCTCTCCAACCTAGGACATGAGATGTGGTATGCCAAGAGTTTTGAAGGACTCACAAAGACAAATAGAAGCGAGATAAGGACTAGAATGCAACTAACTTCAAAGTTAGTTAGGGGATTGATAAGCTCCTGCCAGAGTCAAATTAGAGGAAGAAAAAAGGTCTCATAAGAAGTGGACAGGAAGTTGGAAGGGGGTTAACTAACAAGCAAGGACAGAGTTCTAAGGAAATTTTTAAAAGGCTGTCCAGGTGAAACTCGACTATGACATAGGCATGAAAGATTATTTAAGCAAAACTGCCTGTGTCTTCTAGCTTTATCACGTCTAAAATGTGGAAGTTTAAAAAGTCTCTTTATTTTAGGGGCACCTGGGTGGCTCAGTGGGTTAAAGCCTCTGCCTTCGGCTCAGGTCATGATCTCAGGGTCCTGGGATCGAGCCCCATGTTGTGCTCTCTGCTCAGCAGGGAGCCTGCTTCCTCCTCTCTCTCTCTCTGCCTGCCTCTCTGCCTACTTGTGATCTCTGTCTGTCAAATAAATAAGTCTTTAAAAAAAAAAGTCTCTCTATTTTAAATTAAAACTTTATATAAGTACATGTTTGTAGCTCATTCTTTCTGAATTCTCCCGAAAAAAAAGCTTTAGGTATCAGTTGTCTGAGATACACCCTTAAGGGATACATTCACTGTCTTTAAAGGACTTTCAGGTCAAAAGAAATGGGGGCTTCTAATTTGGGGCAGCAAGGAGAAAGCCAGGCCGGACATTTTGAGTAGATTTTTTATTTAATTCTCTCAACAAAACAATGAAGTGGGCAGAAACATGCCTATTTCACAGAAGATTAGAAGAGGCTATTCAGCTAAGGTCAGACAACTAGTGAGTGGCAGAATGAAAACCCCGTCTGGAATGCGTGTTCATTCATGGCAAGACTACAGGATCTCAGTCTTTTGGTTGTTCTCCAGTTGAATCAGAATATTTGGATACAACTACAGTTTCGCACAAACTGAGTTACAAATGTGTCCACATTCCCAGACCCTCCTGCTTTCCTGACCTTTCACTCCCTCTGTTCTACCCCAGCCCTGACCCTGGCACACCCTTGGTCCTCAGCTCATTCTGGACTCTTACTCTGTCCCCAGCCCCTTGGGAGCAATTCCACCTAGGGAGTCCTCATCCCACCTGAGCCTCTCCCCATCTCTTGGCTCCGGAGGTGGGACCCACCAGTAAGACGTCCAGCGACAAAACAGTGCGGATGCCTGTTTCGACACTACTTGGCAACTTTTTAAAAGTCGAGAGCTTAATGACCTCTTAATAGTAGCCACACCAAGACATGTCTGATTCAAAAGAGCCATACATACCTAAGCATACCAAATGTTTCTGGTGTCAAAACAGCTCTGTCCTATCAAATCATGACTGGAGGAAAATGTCAGGTACCATGCCACTGAGATAATTAACCCCTGAGATTGTAAATTATAAATAATTCCATCCTAAAAACTTCCTATGGGTGATCTCATACTGTCAATCATTTTATGATTAAAGCAACAAATCAAAGACAGCTTATGTCACACAGTAAGGTAGAAGGGCAATTAGAAGGGGATAGATCCTACACAACCCCGTCTCCAAAGTCCATATACTTAATTAATATGTTTATCACTTTCTGTTCCAAAATTTGAAAAATATCACATAAATGTTCAGGATAAAAACTTAATTTAAAATGACTCTTAAAAAAAACAAAAAATCCTCACTTAATATTTTAACTGGGAACTGAACATTTGATATTTAATATCAAGTATTAATATCAAAGAAATATTTATCGGATATACTTTTAAATGGAATCACATACATTTCACATTCTAATTTGTAGGCATTTAAAGTCCTATCATGTCTTTATTTTTAAACCTTAAAAATTTTTATTTTGTTTCTTTTAGTCTTTCTAAATGAAAGTATTTACTTGTAGGAAGCAATTATTAACAGCTTGAGGGCCAACTTTCATATAATGCGAAAACCGTATCTATAATATGTAAGACACGCTCATTTCCTGTAGCATCATTAGGCAACTCTCTTTAAACACACGAAAGAGAAAATTAAGTATGTGATGAGAAAATCACAAGTTGGTGACAGCAGATAATTTATAGAACCACAAAAATACCATTCATAAAATGTGTTCTAACATAATATTTTCACATCTTTCGGTTTTCTCACCTGAAAAAATACAGATAGTCACACCACAGGTTATATGGAATGTTCTGCTTTTATCCAACAATCTTCTGGTTTTCCTGCTTGGAACCTAAATAAAATTCAGTGTGGTGAAAATGAAGCAGGAAATAAGATGTATACAAAGTTTTTCACTATAGCATTGTTCATGGTATCAAAGTTTTAGAAATATGGCAGAGGCCTAGGAATTAAAAGTTGGTGAGATGAATTATGCTATATCTAATCAGTGAAATACCCAAACCATTACAGAGAATGTGAGAAGGCTTATTATCGATATGGAAAGATGTGTCATATATATGGCTAGGTAAAAGAGTGATAACACATAAACTGTACTATAGTCCTATATTGTTTAAAATTAATGGCATCCTATACAAATCTGAAGGCTTTTACCTCAAACTGTAATCTGTAGTTGTTCTAGTACAGTATTAGGAGAAACTTTCATTGATTACATCTTTCTGGAATGTTTGAGTTGTACAATATATAAGATTTCCTTTTGTAGTCAAAAAATAAGATGATTTTTAAATGAAGCAATTCCACCTATGGATTTAAATGCCTTCTTGATCTTATAAAAAAATAAAATGTCAAGCATCTTTGAATACCTATGTTTCACATCAGGGGACTGTTCTTTAAGACTTATTTAAATAGTGAGAGACTTAGGTGGGCACTTTTCCTGCCATTTATCTTCTCTTTCTTCACACCAAGCCAATAGCCAGTCATAGGCATCAAAACCTAGCATTTTACAATGGCAGGCAACCTAGAGAAAGAGTTATTTCCACAAATTACTGCATTAAAAGTAAAGAGTTTCTAAATATAATTACTGAAAAAGTTGAGAAGTTTTACTGCAGTAAATCCACTCATATGTTCTGTGAACCACACAGAACATCAAAGTGACCTCATATTAACAATTTCTTTTAAAATATCAGTATCGATCCAATAATGCCTTATTATTTCAACAGGGAAAAGAAAAACACACACACAGGGATAACTGAAGACAAAAAATAATTTGTTGAGTTTTAATTTCCAAAGTGCTTTACTGTTTCCTTACAACCTTCATTTGACAACATCACTCATGACATCACATCTTAATCAAGACATCTCTGAGACCATCACATAGCTTAAAACATGCATGTGTTTGAAAAGGAGATAAATCGCCACCAACACCAGTAGTCACTGTGTATCTTGCTGAAAGTCCACAGGGCTCTAGTTTCTAGTTTGCTCACCTGGTCTTAACTAAATGAAAACACAGGATCTCAATGAAGCATAGTAGTATAGTGGGAAAATCTCAGAACTGGGACTGATCTTAGCTCCATCATTTTGCTAGTCTCATGACATTGGTCAAGTTACTTGACCTCTCTGTGCCTCAGTTCTTCATCTACGAGACCCCAGAACCATTGTGAGGATTCACATTTA
>CM052815.1:58305593-58352837 GCA_028533885.1 Nasua narica
AAAAAAAAAAAAAGGATACATGTCAGCATGTTAAAAATGTTCCTACTGTCGGGGGAAAAAGGAACTGGAGAATTGGAGAATGAGGAGTGATTAAACAATGAATTAATAAGTGAATGAATGATGAAGAAAGCATGAAGACAGTACGAAGTATGAAGAAAGACCCATGAAGACAGTATGCTATGAACTAAGATACATGTTTAAATACTCTGTATCTGAAATCCAAAACATAGCTTTTTAAATCCTTTGTTTTTACAGAGAAGAGTCACTGCTAATGTCCTTTAAAATTAGTTCCCTTTGTGTGTACCTCAATCTTTGGTTGGTTTGACAGAAAGCTTTAAAAAGGCCAAAAATTGAGATAAAATTTGAAAACCATTATCAGTTAAAAAGCAATTAATTGTGAGCTTCAACAGTTTTGAAATCATAATTAATAAAAACATACTGCCACTTGCAAAATAGATCTTTAAATAATTCATAATATGAACACTGTATGAAATTAGGAGTTAATCTCTCAGTTGCTGGAAATTTTGTTATTAGCTGCCATTTACAAATAGATTTCAACATCAAAACATTCCTAACTTCAAAAATGTTTCCTGAAAGAAATGACTAGCATTGTCTACTACAACTTGCCATTAGCAAGAAGGGAAGTCATACTTTTTGAAGGCCTCACACGCATTTCTTCCTCATCCTACTTAATCCTGTCCTCAAAACAAAACAAAACAAAATCCTGTAAGAGATACTAGGTTAGGGGCGCCTAGGTGGCTCAGTCATTGGGCATCTGCCTTCGACTCAGGTCATGATCCCAGGATTCTGGGATCCAGCCTCACATCATCCTCTCTGTTCAGCGGGGAGTCTGCTCCTCCCTTTTCCTCTGCCTGCCACTCTGCCTACTTGTGTTCTCTATCTCTCTGTCAAATAAATAAATAAAATCTTAAAAAAAAAAAGAGAGAAACAGAGAGATACTAGGTTAAACTATGCAAAACTGCTATTTTTTTAAGTCAGAAGATTTCAATACTGGAATTTTTAGGTAATTCAATATCATAAAATAATTCTCCACTTAAAATTGAGGAAACTTAATGCTTTGAAGGTTTCAATAAATTACTTAAAGAAACATTTCTTAAAAGGCAAAGTCCCGATTTCCACTTTAGTCAATTTGTCCATAAAAATCCATGTTCTTATATATTCATTGTTCATTACATTGTATTGTTTCCATTAAACTTTGGAATTTTCACAGGTATTACTATATTTGAAATTTAAACTAACAGTCATTCCATGCTTAGGAAAGGGTGGTAACAGACAGTTTTTACAAGAATTCTTACACATGTCATATTAGACTTGAACAAATTTTATAAATCTAAAACCTGTGGGTTGAACAAAATATATTTTCTTCTTTAAGAATAACATGTCCAAGCTTTAAAATCAGTACAAGTCAAGAACTACTTTTCTTCAGGCAAACCAAAACTTTATAAAGCCATTGTGACCGTAAACTCTTCTAAGATGTTCATTTGACTCATTCTTCCCTTCTCTTATGTTTTACAAAACGTACAAGATCAAAATAAATAGTTCAGTGATGGGTTCTACATAGTCCAAGCCAAGCTCCAACTCCACAGAAAACTTCCATTGGAGGTAACAAATGTAATACAGACAATGCCCAAGAGCAAATGCCTTTTCTTGAATGGAAGAACATTCACATTGAAGCTCTGCATTCTTGTGGCTTAATATGAGTCATTTTTTTCCAACTGGAATCCATTAATATAGACCACTGATGATATTTGCTTAGTTTTCTCTTTAGATATTCTGAGCTCTGGGGGGCAAGGAGGAAGGGGGGGCGGAGGTGGGAATAAAAACATATTCTTTATCTTTGTTTGCATGACTCAAAGGACTTTACAAATGTGCTTTTGAGTCCATGCTTTTCAAACTGGAGAATTAACAAAGCTCAAAGGCCACAGTAACTTCTCAAAAACAACTTGGCCAAGGGAAATCAGTGAGAGGTAAATGCACTCTTATCACCCTATTTCAGCATATTCACAAGAGGTGGTTCTTTTCTTGTACCACAATTCTCTTGGGACACCTTCACCAGCCCATAAATCAATGTTCTCATTCAAGGTAGGGTGACAGCAAGTTATGCAGGTAATTAGAAGGCCCATAAGAGAGAGAAATGGGAGGTGGGGGGATTAGCAAAACGAATCAAAAGAAATTTGTTTGGATCACTACCCCTTTGTATCCTCCCAATGCACCTGAGCTTTCTAAGTTCACATGAAACAAAATTACTGGGACTTTGAAATCAACTACAGGATAATCCTACCACCAGAAAAAGGTATCTAGTTAGAAAGGCATTCACCATAAATCATTTCTTAGATTTATCTTAGTATTGAAGGGCACACTTTTTTTTTTTTAATTTCAGATGTATAAAATGCTTTTACTTTGTGTACATCACTCATCTCTTCTTGCCTTAAACTATTTAAGACCTCTGATGTCCTTGGGATATATCTGAAAATCTTTAACAATTTCCCAAATTCATGAAAACCATTAAATCATGCAATTTAAACCAACTTCCCCATAGAACTTGTATTTAATTCATCTCTCAAATGAAGTCATTGTCAAATTCAAGTTTCCAGTTTCTAAATACATAAACATTCTATTGATCGTGCCAAGTTCATCTTCTCCTTGGTCTACTTTTTCTTTAGTCCCGCTGCCAAAGCACTAAGGAAACCAATTTTCACATGTCTTTTTTACCACATTGTTTGATTACTATCGCATCACAAAACTGCATTAAAATGTGGATACGAAGATGTGAGACCCGCTCCCCACCTAAGTCGTCTGCTCTTCTACTAAGGTCTCAGTCTTAAGTTCTTGAGGCTTCAGTCTTAAGGCTAAGTTCACGCCTTAGCACAAGTAGTAATGACAACATGTCACAGACCATCAAGATCCCATTTCGAGAGTCAATACTGTAAATGTAATGCATACTGGATATTAAAGGGCATCTGACACTTGTCCCTCGTTCCCTTCCCCATCACTGTGCTTTGTGACCCCTGGAGGAGCCCTGTCATGGTGCCATGGCTGGAGCCTTTAAAGCTGGGAGGAAAGACTGGACACAGCAACAGTACGGGATAACTGTTTTTCACATCCATGATGTTTTCAATTCTTCAAAGTCCTTTCCTATCCTTTACATCATTTAATCCTCAACACAACACTCTGATGCAGGTAGAACCGTTTCATCATGTTTCAGTTAGGTGAACTGTCATCTGTGGCTATGAAAGAGAGAAGAGGGAGAAAGAAGAAAATTGGCATTTGGGGGAACACCTGTTGAATGATGGGATTTATGCTCCGTACTTTATCCCACGAGCAAGTTATTTATAATTCCTATTAGTTTCTCCTTATGTAATAGAACCTACCTTGTGGACTAGTTGAGTGGCTCGGTTGTTAAGCGTCTGCCTTCAGCTCAGGTCATAATCCCAGGGTCCTGGGATAGAGCCCCAAATTGGGCTCCCTGCTCTGCAAGAAGCCTGCTTCTTGTTCTCCCACTCTCCCTGCTGGTGTTCCCTGTTCTCACTATCTCTCTCTCTGACAAATAAATAAATAAAATCTTAAAAAAAAAAAAAAAGAATGTATAAAGAACGTAATTCAGGGCACCTGGATGGCTTAGTACCCGTTAAGTGTCTGCCCTCGGCTCAAGGTCATGATCCTGGGTCCTAGAATCCAGCCTACAAGGGCTTCTTGCTCAGTGGGGAGCCTGCTTGTCCCTCTCCCGCTGTCCCTCCCCTCTGCTTTTGCACACTCTCTTTTGTATGCAGCCTCTCTCCCAAATAAATAAAATCTTTTAAAAAAAATGTAATAAAATGTCTGTCCATGAGAACATTTCAGTGAATGTTGGCTCTATTATCATTGCTTTTAATTTTCTTGTAGGGTTCACAATACCCTTGAGAGAGAGGTATTATTTCCCTTGTTTACTTGTTGAAGACTCCAAGTTTCAATGAAAATTAATGAATGCTTTTTGAATGAAATACATTCTACTTCAAGCTAAAATTCCACAAAGTCATCTAACCAAGGTACTACAAATTCTGTATCAATTACAAATAGCAACAGGTATTTACTTTGTCCAGAAGGATGGAAGAGGCAGCCAGAGGTCAAGCCAAGGAAAGGATAGGTCTCCCTGTCCTAACGCCATCTGCTAAATGCTGAGCCAGTTCCCTTCATCTTTATATGCTTCTGAACTCCTTTTATTATTTTTATTTACAAACATAAATAATTTATAACATTACTATTCAGTGCTATTAATATTATTAATGTGAAGTAACACTACTTAATTACAGTAATAACTATGATTTGCTGCGTACCTATGTACCAAGTGCTAAGCATTTCACCCACGTTCTCATGTCATCTTCACAACTAAACTGAGAGAAAGATTTCAACCCGACTTCACAGATGAATTAAACTTGCGCTCAGAGAAGAAATTTACCAAAATCATAAAGGGGGATAGTGCCTGAGCCAGGATTCAAACTCATATCTATAGAGCTCCAAGGTCCATCATCTTCGTTTGATTGTTTGATTTTCTTCCCCAGAATGACCTAGGGACTTTTAAAATCAATTTTAAGATCACCACATTGCTTAGCATGATGAACTAGAAAATCTGACTAAGATTAAAAGACTGAGTTGATAAAGAAGACATTTAACTCCGCCAAGTTCATCTATCAAAGGAGTTCAATGAACTAGAGCAACCCCTAAGATGCCTATAACATTCAGCCATTCTACAGGCTCTTCTGCCTCTGGCTGGGTGTTCCCCAGAGAAAACATAAAGCATGTGGCCTCCAGAGTTGTATAGAAACGCATTTCTGTTGGTTAGACCGCCCAGTCTGTGGTACTTTGTTAGGGAAGCCTGAGCAAACTAGCGTGGGAGGCACCAGCTAGGTTGAGCTGTATACGTCTGCGTCAGATCTACAAATAATCCATAAACAACATTCTTCCCTTCATTTCTGATCAAGTACTTACCGATACAAAAACCCACAAACATACATACATACAGTCTGAGGCAGAGGCAGTGGGAGGACATAGAAGAATATCACACAAGAGTAGAAAATTCCAGGTTCTAACCCCATCTGTCTCAGAACCTCCTTGGGGGAGCACAGTGACTGAGAACATGGTCTTCAGTATGAGACAAATGTGGGTTCCAGTAGGGCTTCTCCTGAGTAGTGTGACTTGAGGAAAGTTACCTAACCACTCAGACTCTCAGTTTCTCAATCCCCTGAAAAGTGATACTTCCTACCTTCCAGGGTTGTTACTTACAAGGGTAATTTAAATGTAAGGAGTAAGTGAGATTATAAGAAGAAAGAGCATAGAACTAATTATATCTGGCACATACTATGATTAATAAATGATAACAGCTGTTATCAAGTTGAATTATATGAAATGGGTGATATTTGATTATTTTCTATCTAAATGGGAAGTCATACAGTTCAGCCTAATATAATGTCATACAGAGGCAGAAGAACGCAATGGTTAACAATAGAAGTTCTGGAACTAGAAAGTTTGGGCTGGAGTCCTGCCTCTGTCACTCACTAGCAAGTCACAGAACTTCCCTAATTCAGTTGCTCAGCTGAAAAATTAAAATATCTACTCCAGGGGCGCCCGGGCGGCTCAGTCAGTTAAGCATCTGCCTTTGGCTCAGGTCATGATCTCAGGGTCCTGGAATAGAGCCCCAAGTCAAGGTGGGCTCCCTGCTCAGCAAGGAGTCTGCTTCTCCCTTTGCCCCCTAACCCCCATCATTCATGTTCTCTCTTTCAAATAAATAAATAAAAATCTTAAAAAACAAATCTACTCCACAGGATGAGTGGAAATTTTAAATAAATTAGCTCTTAGACTAATGCCAGCTATCTAGACAGTCCTCAATGAATGTAACCTACTACTGATGTTATTAATACTATTAATACAAAATGAAGGAAGTAGATTTGAAATTCTCTGAAGTCAATTCCACCGTCTAATTCTATACTGTTTTGCCTGGTATTGATAAAAGAGAATTATACAGTGGGCATGCAGCTGTATATAATAAGGAGGTTAAACGCTGAGTGCTGTAAGTCCAACAAATATTATGGAATCAGAAATAACTTAAATAAAAATAAGTCTCATAATTCCTTAGTAATTTGAAACAAATCTAAAACAACTATAATGCTGAAAATTATGTTATCTTGGGGGTAAATTACCTTAACTTCTTAAATTGCTAAACATCTTTAAATATCATTTCACATAAAATGGAAAGCTAGTGGTCTATACAGTGTGGGGTTTAATTTATTTATGTGTATGTGCATAGAGTTGTTCATGATAACAGACTAACTATTGGACTGAGGATCGCTGGACCAGAATAGTGACCAAGCCACTCATTCAGTGGGTGATGGTGAGCAAATGACTTCAACTCATTTTTGTGTTTGGGAAAATGAGGAAGAAGTCTGAGTAAAGATAGCAAAGCTTAATTCCAAGTCTAAAATTCTGAGTCTCCATCCACTGTAAAAGCATTAAGAATATAATGATTGAGTCAAAGTTACATAAGTCATTTCACCCGGTGATAAACAGAAAGTAAAGTATTTTCAAACAGCTGAATGCTAAGAATAAAAACAAACAACAACAAAAAACCAGCCATTCAGTTAAAAAATATCTCCTGAATTGAAACCGCAATGCATGGCTGGGCAAATTTAGGTAGTAACTTTTACATTTTATGCAATAAATGAAAATAATTAATGATCAAGTCTTTTCTGAACTGATAGATTGTATATATTCCTTCTCAGCAGAAGTAAAACTGCCTAGGTCAGCTATGAAACCAATACTGACTTAAAATCCTCAGTCCATTTGTACAGACACTCTAATCTGACCTTAACAAGTTCACATGACATCAGATTTCTGTCTCTGAAAACTATTAATTATGATATAACTTCTAGGACGTTTAAGAGGGTAAATTAGTTAGTATTTCTTAATCACTTAAAGGATAATTATTAACCAAAGAAAGATCATCACTGTGAGACTAGAAAAAATCTCAGTGTTCACAGCTTTCTTCCAATTAACACAGCTATCTCAATAAAAGTCTTTTAAAAAGAAAAAAAAAAGATCTTCGCAACCATGCAGTAGATCTAAAATAATAATTGTGAGGTGGGGGGTCTGGCTGAGACTCTTGATCTCAGGGTTGTAAATTTAAGCCCCACATTGGGTGTAGAGATTACTTAAACATAAAACCCTTTAAAAACAATAATAATAATAATTGTGAGACAAAGCAAAAAAAAAAAAATTAAATTTCTCATCATGGCACCATGAAATAACTAGGCTGAAACTGAATAGTCCATATACAAATGTTAGTTTGGGTGGGAGAAGATAGTAAAACCAAAACACATTGAATCTGGCACCATAAAACACATTCTCTTCTCAAAGTAAGGTGTTCTTATCAATTAAGTTATATCTGTTAGTTATTAAAATGTCAGAAATACAACTCAGAAATAGATGAACTTCAATAGAAGGGTTTTCATGGGTAATATTTTGAGTTAAATTGCCCAACATTTCAAAAAATCTAGGAAACTAAATTTCTCAGGGTCCGTTACAACACAGTGGGGCTTTCTAGTAAAGTGCAAGCAACTATATTTTCCATTTCTTGAAAAGAAAGAAATCAAAAATAGATTTTCTCTTAAAAGATCAAAGTACTCCTTTATTTAAAAGTTTGTTATGGGAAGGTGCAGGAGGTTATTGCTTCGTTAGTTTATGTGCCCGTGTGTTTCTATTGGCTTCCCTCAGAGTAATTTTTTCTTTCTTCTCAGCTTAATTTTAAGATTCCAAAACTCACAGCATGTCATAATTAAACATCTCCTAGGAAGTACACAGTCTGATTAGCACATTAACTCGGGCATAAACCAGCCGTGACCAGGCTGCCTCCAGGTCTGGGTCTGACAAGTCTGGGAAAGAACAGTCCTGATGAAAACTCCTACTAAGACACATTAACCTCAACATTATTTTATCTCCCATCAGTTAAGATCTTCTTTTCTCAGTCAGTTCTCATGAGATTTTTTTAATCGTTAATCCTGGCCTGAGAACAATCCACTAGCATCCTATAAATATAAATAAATATAGATGAAAAATGGATTTACTAGTTCTGAGCATTAAATAATTTTACCTTCATTCTCAAAGGTTCCCACCACCAAAAAAGCTCAGATGATTAGGGAGAAGTCAGAGATATTCTTATGGTTACATATTCTCATGGTTACATTATCACAAATAATGAGAGCCCACGACTTCCCATCCAATATCAACTCCTGTTTTGGAGAGGGAAAGCAAAAGCACTACCCATATCCCGATGTCTTTTTATTGGGCTGGTCGGTGGCCAGCTGTTTCCTATAAAACAAATTGGTAAGTGCCTTTGACCATGGGAGTAGGAACATCTTCCCCCACAGTCTACACTTACACTGTCCAAAATGGTGGCCACTAGTTGCACACAGCTATTAAGCATTTGAAATGTGCCTCGGCCCACCAAGAAACTGAATTTTTAGTTTAGTTTTTTTTTTTTAATTTAAATGTACAGCTGATAGTCCTTTGTGTTATTAGAAAATTTTTAAGTATGTTTAGAACAGCTTGGGTATGTGAATTCACTTTTTTATTTGTAAAAATTTATGAAATCTAAACACAAGTCAAGTATTTCTGATGAAAACCTGGTGACTGAACTATGATGCATGCAAGTATAAAATACATACCATATATTTCAAAGAATAGGCAACAGCCTAGAATACCTCATTGAGATTTTTTAAAATATTGACTACATGTTGAATACTTCAATCTAATACTTTAGACAGACTTTTAAATAAAATATACTATTACATTTAATGCCACTGGCATTTTACTTTTTTAACGTGCTGCAGAAAAAATTTGAATTGCATGACTCATATTACATTTCTGTGGGGCAGCACTGAAGATGAGTAATAGTAACCAGTAGCCTAACTATCAGAGACGGGCCAGTGAAGTGCTTTGAAAATCTGGCCAATAGGCCAGACAGGACTGCAATCCCATCCCAGCTCTGAGGCCGAACAAGTCATCAACTTCCTCAGCCCATCTTTTCCCATGTGTAAAATGGGAAGAACGGTTTCCTAGCTTAAACTAAATATTTATAAAGTGTCTGGTATAGGAGAGGAATAAACAGTTGAATACATAGTTGGTTTTCAGTAGAAAGCAGAGATTTCAAACTAAGAATTAACTGCTTGTCAAAATATCTAGCCTTCTTGCAAATGGGCTATATTCTTCTTGCAAATGCCTTCCCCTCATACTTCCACGACTTGCTACTACCTTACTTTTAAAGATGAATAACAGCAACCTTTATACTCAATGTTATTATGAAAGTAATCAAAAACTGGAGGAACTCCTTCCGTTTGCGTTTTAAAGTGGAAGTAAATTCATTTCTAGGAATATCATCGTGATTTTTATGAATCTAAAATTCACCTTCAAGAGACTTATTGGAGAATCTGGGTGGCAGAGTCAGTTAAGCATTCGGCTCTTGGTTTTGGTTCAGGTTGTGATCTCAGGGTTGTAAGATCAAGCCCTGCCTGGGGCTCTGGGCTGAATGGAGAATCTGCTTGAAATTCTCTCTCCCTCTCCTTCTACCCCTCCTGTTCATGCGCTCTCTCTCTCTCTCTCTCCCTCTCTCTAAAATAAATAAATAAATATTTTTTAAAAAGAGAGAGAGAGAGAGACTTGTAGTGTCAGAATACTTATTATGTTCTTTTCAGGCTTTCTAAAATTCATCGCAGTGAGACCTTGTTCTTGTGAGTGTTCAGAGGTTCTAAGATGTCCTATCTAAGGCAGTAAGTTAATAATAATGAAATATCAGTATTAAACATGTGAAAGATGGGAGCCAGAAATATTTATTTTAAAAGTAATTATATCCCACTGTTATACTCTATTTTCTTTGCGACTTGAAAAATGCCTGCAAATTCTTACACCATGAGGTAATACCATAATCATCAAAAGATTAGGAACAATAAGCCGAGGACAAAGAAAATTAAGTCCTCCTTGATAAAGCAAATAGTAAAACTATAGAGTTCTGTTTTCACTAAAAAGTACAGTAATATTGAAAATATTACTCTGAATATTACTCTGAGACTGAAAATATTCCAAAATGATTTAGATAAATTAATGTCTAGAAAATCACCATACAGGTAACTCACTGAAAAGTGAGAAGTTTGGAAGTCATCTTTCATTTCTCATCAGGATGCCAAGGAGAAAAATCATTCCTCCACAAAATGACTTTTCATATAGTGTTGACTTCTGACAGGATGGCCTAAGGGTCAACTCACTGTGATTGTTCTTCAGTTTCTATAAAAACTAATTTACAATGACCTTTCTCTTCTTCTATCTGTTTGTTGCACATTTCACTCATAGTTTCCCATTTACGCCTTTTATCATTTTTTCCTTGGCCTCATCATTGACTCTCCTAGCCTGTCTTATTATTCAAACAAAAGCACTAGAGTGAGATGGCAAGAGACAAAACATACTTAATTTTTTTAATTAGTTGGGTAATACGTGTGTGTACATGTATGCTCTTCATCATATCTGACTTGTCACCAAAATAAATTTGAAGTTGTCACACAGCATCCAAGCTCATAAAAATTAACTTGCTGGTTTCCAACATAATTCATTTTTAAGTAAGTTATTATTTTAGCTTATATTACATCATAGAGCTAAAATCCAAAGTTCATTTGTGGCTTCAAGTTGTGTCTTCCTATATCGTATATTCATACAAATATCTCCTTAACAAAATTTGCCATTTTTGACGGCAAAATTTGCCATCATAACTCTCGCATTTTCTCCAAGTTCTTTATGTAGTTACATAATAGGTCAGATAACTGCTACCGAAAAATTTCATGTTCATGAATTCACACTTAAGGGGTACTTTCTAGGGGAAAAAAAATTAAAAGATAGGTCAGAGATCTTCATATGTTTATTAGAGAAAATTTTTCTTAACTTGTTTATTCAATTGTAAGTATTCGCTTGTTCAATTTTCCCCTAGATTGTAAGAAACTTGAGGGCGGGAGCAAAGGCTCATTTCCTGTGTGCACATTTGAGAAGCACAGGTTTCCTGACAGTTTGATAAATGGTTAAATGGAAAGGTGGTTGGATGAGAAAGAGACAGAAATGTTCAGATTTATGAGTTACCAATAAAATGAGGAGCACTGGGTGGCTCAGTCGTTTGAGCACCCAACTCTTGATTTCCGCTCAGGTCATGATCTCAGCGATGTGGGATCAAGCTGGATATTGGGCTTGTGCTCAGCACAGAGTCTGCTTGAGATTCTCTTCCCTCCCCTTCTGCCTCTGTCCCTCCCCAGTATGCGTGCTCGCTCTCTCTCTCTAAAGTAATAAATAATTTTTTTAACAGTTACCAATAAAATGAGTTTAATCTTTGAGAATATTCTTCTTAACCCATTAGTTAAAAATACAGGTGTTGGAAGGTTATGATGTGTTGATGTGGGTTCATCAACTGTAACTTATGTATCATACTGGTTGGGGCTGTTGATAATGGGGGTGGCTATGCATGTGCTGGGGTAAGGGAGCATAGGGAAAAAATCTCTGTACCATACTGTCAATTTTACTGAAATAAAATGAACCTTAAATAAAGTGAACCTTAAATAGCTCTAAAAAAATAAGTTCCTTAAAAAATAGGTGTTAAACTTTGAAAAATATCAATTGTGTGACCGATAGATAATGAAAAATAGTACTTTATTGCATAAAACAAAATGTTAGTTAATTCAATCTCAATTTATTGCAGTCTTAGCATGTGCCAAACACTACTCTCAGAGCTGTGGTTTAAAGATAAATAAGATCTGTAAATGTAAAGTAAGAAATGGAAAGCTGGTTCCCATAAATTCATGTGAACTAATAGTAATTTTAAATAATTATTAAACCATGGAAAAGAAAACAATGCATCTCCTACTTAGAATGTGTTCTCTTCCCCAATGAAAAAGAATGACAAAATCTTTTTCAGATGCTCTAAAATTTTTCAATACGCTTTATATTTTTTGTTTGTTGCTCAGAAAATGCTACCTCTTTTTTTTTTTAAGATTTTTATGCATTTATTTGTCAGAGAGAAAGAGAAAGAGAGACAGAGGGAGCACAATCAGGCAGAGTGTCAGGCAGAGAAAGAAGAAGGTTCCCCACTGAGCAAAGAGCCGGATGTGGGACTCAATCACCAGGACCTCGGGATCATGACCTGAGCCGAAGGCAGCCACCCAACTGACCAGAAAATGCTACCTCTTAATACAAAGTAAGATGTCCTCAATGCCTCTGTCTTCTGTTAGGGAGTCAAGTAGGAAGGGAATGGAAAGAATGAGATCAGAAATGTCACGGAATAGAGAAAAGGAAAAATATCAACATGAGATAAATCAGAGCAAAGTCCTGCACAATATCATTCTCATATTAGACCAGAACACTGGAACCATAATCAACCAGTAACCTAGGGTAAGAAGCTAAGAAATGCCTAGAAATGAATAACTGCCTTAGACACATACTTTGTGAGAATTGGCAGTAAAAGGAAACAGTGCAGAAATCCTCTGGATAAGCTTCTGGCCAGGCTGAAGTGAAAACTAAAAGCCTGTCATTGGTGAGTCCTGCTGGAGAAGCAGATTCTTCTAGGCATTTGGCAGTTGACAAGAGGCAGCAACTTCTCTCAGGCACTACTAGTCTGGTCTGGCAGGTTCACCCCTTTCACTTTAGCACATAGTATCTTTGGTTCTTGAGAGTCAATCATTTTACAGTACATGAGTGTAAATGATACATCAAGGAAACCTAACCACTTTAGAAAAGGACAAGCCTTTCTGAAGCGACCAGGGTTTCTTTAATAAATGGAAGAACTGACCAAGTCTGGTAGCAGTGCCCGGCTACCTTAAACCCATTCTACCAGGTTACCCAAGTCCCACTTACCCCTAACATCTGGTGGAGGTAGTGATACTCTGGCCCTTGGTTATACAGCAGGAAGGTTTTCCAGAAAAGCAAAACATTCAGGGAGAGCCAGATAAACTAAATCACACACAGAGAGAAAACAAAAATTAAAAATAAACATTACTTGACGAATGGAAACCTCCAAGTACATTCGTTGGACACAAAACTTTCAGTGGAAGCTCGATTAGTAATTGCAGAAAGCATTTTCAATCAACCAGTAAGCTGAAAACCACTCCAAGGGAAACAACTCTGACTCACTCAGTCCCTGCACCTGAGATTAAGCATTTAGGTTGCAAAGAGGTCTTCTAAATGATTGGCAGATATCTCCTGCAGTACAAAATGAGCCTAAGAAATTAGTGACATCACCACGTCAGGAGCATTGCATGTTGTTAACATGCAACACCAAACAGAAGCAATCTGGGGAAAGAGTAAGGGGTCAGGGGGTAACACTTAAAGGGTTAAGAAAAAGTTGTGTTCAATAAAAGTGATCTTTTCTCCCTTCCTCCACATCCGCTCTGCCATCAGTGTGCACGAAAGTTCCCATGCATTTGGAGCAGAGATGGGAATGGGGGAGTTGGGGGGGGTCGTTATTATCTCCAGGTATTAACAGCGGAAAATTTTGTTAGTTGAGAACGTTTGAACTAGAGGCAAAACTTCTTCCAGCTTCCCACCCGCGCACGCTCAGAGAATGAATCAAAGCTGCTGCACGAGAGACAAAACGCAGGGAGAGCCTTGCCCGCCATCCTACCAGGCAGAGGTGTTTAACCCCTTCGTTGGCCAGCCAGTTCCTCCAGGACACAGCCATGCCGCCGGCCCCGCCGCGCTGCGCTCTCCGCCGGCCGGCCCGAGAAGGAGCGGCGGCGGCCGGGGCAGCGGTTACAGTTGTGCGGCCTGCGAGGGGGGGGCGGGTGGTGACCGAGGGTCAAAGACTGAGTGGAAGCCCGGAGGCCGGCGCCGAGCCAGCCCGGGCGGGGTCTGCGTCCCGGAGCCGGGTCTTCCGGGCGCTGCGCCTGCGGCCCGCGCGGGGTCTGCGCTGCGCCTTCGGCGGCCGCGGCCCGGCGCTCGGAGCGCGCGCTCCCGGTCCCCGCCGCCCGGCGGCGCGAGCCAGCCCCGCCGCGCCCGCCCCTTTGTCTGCGGGCAAGCCTGTTGTTGTGGCTGCTCCCGTTCAGGGTGTCCCGTCTGGGAACCGGGAGGCGGCCCCCGCAGCCTCAGCCCGGCCGGCGCGGCTCGCAGAGACCCACAAAGATGTGGAAAATGCTACCCAGACCCTAGGCGGGGAGTCCCGCCACACCCTTGTGCACTCGCGCACACCTAGTTCTTTGGCACGGGTCGTTTTCCCCCAAAAAAGTTCAACCCAAAGATCCTCCGTAAGGAAATTCGAGCCGGAAATACCCTTTTGTGTAGGAGCGTCCGCCTTCTCCCGCCCACCCTCAACGACTCATCCCACCCCCGACAAGCGCCTCCTCACCAACCCCTTACCTAAAGCTTCCCTCTACCTCCCTCTTCTCAGTCCCTCATCCACACCCCACCCCACGTTCATGCGAAGCTTGGAAGAAAATTCTGAATAAAATGCCCAGCGGCTTAATGGTTAAAGCTGACGTAATCCTCAGGGGGCTTTAGGGAAGCTCAGATTCGCTCTGCTTGGAAATGTGCATTTTATTACCTAGTATCAGAATCTGTTTAGTAATAGGAATCCTCTCGAACTTGTACCAGAGGCCTGGCAAAAGGTGAGAAGCGTATGGGATGGACACAGGCTACCTATCCTATACCGCAAATTATCAGTATTAGGAAAGGGGGAGGGAATCATTCATATAGAAGAATGTCTGATGCAAAGTAAGTGTTCAACAGAAGTTGATGAAATCAGGAATTTTCCAAACTTCAACAACTAACAAGTGGCAGAAAAGGTAAACCACTAGTGGCCTAATCTCATGGCTTTCAAGCTTTTTTTTTTTTTTAAACAAAATCCATTTTACAACACATACCATAATGTGTAATTAAAACTAAAATATCATAGAATCTTCTCTTACTACAACAGTTTACTTACTGCAATTAATTTGATGGACGGATTAATGACAGCAACCCTCCTTTCAAAACTTGAATTAATCCGTATCAAGTGTGGGTTACATTTCATGCAGTTCACTTTCTAGTAGTCTGTCATTTCTCTGTGATAGAAGACTCTGTTTCATGCATGATCGGATCCTGAAAACTGCTTTAAATCTTTCAGGAGTTTGGAAGCATATTATTTATAAATAACACCTTGTTCTTGCATTTCCCATGTGATGCCTAGAGGACCCAAAAAAAACCATACAGAGAACTGAAGGAGACTCACCCTTGGGGACGGCCAAATTCTGGGACACCCTGGTACTCCTCAAATTACACCCTTAAGTAACCATCTGAGAGCCATAAATTCAATAGATGGGAGGTAAAAAGGGTCCAGCAAAATGGTTTGGTTCTTGCCACAAGTTGAGAGAAATGAAGCAATGGAAAAATAGTAAAAAAAAAGGCATTTTTTCTTGACTTAATTGATCTAACTCCTTTTTTCCCAGTTTTATCAAGAAATGATTGACACATATCACAGTTAAAGCATACAGCATGATGGTTTGATTTAAATGTATTGTGAAATCATTACCACAATAGGATCAGCTAATACCCATCTTCTCATATAGATACAATAAAAAGGAAAAAAAAAATTTCTTGGGATGAGAACTCTTAGGATTTATTCTCTTAACTCCTATATATCATACAGCAGTGTTAGCTATGGTCATCGAGTTGTACCATATCTCTGGATATGGTATTTATCTTATCTTATCACTGGAAGTTTGTACTTTAACCACCTCCCTTCAATACCCCCCTCCTCCCATCCTCTATCTCTGGTAACCACAAGTTTGAGCTTTTTTTCTAAGAGTTGTTTTTTTGTTTTTGTTTTTGTGGGAGTTTTGTATTTCTCTGATAAGTGAGATCACACAGTATTTGTTTTTCTCTGTCTGACTTATTCCATGTAGCGTAATGCCCTCAAGTTCCATCCACATTCTCACAAATGAGAGTATTTCCTCGTTTTTTGTAGTTGAATAATGTTCCATCAATGTACAGATAGGTTATTTTCATGTCTTGGCTAGTGTAAATAATGTCGCTATGAACATGGGGGTGCAGTTATCTTTTCCAGTTAGAGTTTTCATTTTCTTTGGATATATTTCCAAAAGTGGAATTATTGGATCATATAATAGTCCTATCTTTAATTTTTTTGAGGATCCTCTATACTTTTTCCATTATTGCTACACCAATTTACAACCCTACCAACACTGCACAAAGATTCCCTTTTCTCCACATCCACACCTTGTCTTGTCGTTTGTTGATGGCCATTCTAATAGGAATGAGATGATATTTCATTGTGATTTTAATTTGCATTTCCCTAATGACAAATGATGTTGAACATCTTTTCATATAGCTGTTGGTCTTTTATGTATCTTCTTTGGAGAAAGATCTAGTCAGGCCCTTTGCCCATTTTTTAATCACCTGGGGTTTTTGTTTGTTTGGGTTTTGTTTTTATTTTTTGCTATTGAGTTGTATAAGTTCTTTATATTTTTTTGATATTAACCCCTTTTCAGATGGATGGTTTGCAGATATTTGTTCCTACTCCATAGGTTGTCTTTTCACCTTCTTGATGGTCAAAGACAACGTTTTTTAAAAATTTCAGCTACTTCTAGGGAAAAAAAAAGACAAAAATAATGAATCTAGCTCTTACTATGATATATGTACTACTCGTCAGCCACTGTCCTTGGTACTTCATACTTAAAATGTTACTTAACTCACTTGATAACTCTCCCAGTGAAAGTCAGTGCCCTTACTTTAGAGATAAAGAAACTGAAACCGAAAGAGATTAAACTCACCGGAGAGGGTGTGGGAAATGGGCAGATGTTGGTTAAAGGGTACAAACTTCCAGTTATTTTTTTTTTAAAGGGTAATGTATCATGATTAAATGGAATTTATTTCAGGGATGCAGCATTGTTTTAATATTTGAAACCCTTCAATATAAATCAGCATATAAACAAACTAGAAAAGAAAAACCATACAGTAATGTCAACAGACTCAGTAAAACCATTTGACAAAACCTAACATTTATTCCTGATTCAAAAAAAAAATTCTCAGCAAACTAGAAGAGGGGAATTCCTCAACCTGATAAAGGGCATCTATAAAATCTTACAGCTAACAAACTTCCACTTATATAATGAATAAGTTCTGAAGATGGAATTTACAGCACAATGATTATAATTAACGATTTTATAATATGTACTTGTAAGTGTTTAAGACAGTAGATCTTAAGTGTTCTCACTACAAAAAAGAAAGAATAACTATATGTGGCAATGTAGGTGTTCGCTAAGCTACAATGGTAATCATGTCACCACATATAAATATCAAATTAACATACTCAACAGCAAATGAGCATATTCAACACTTTAAGCTTACAGTGTTATATGTCATTATATCTCGATAAACCTGGAAAATTAGAAGAATAAGAACATTACAATAAAGACTTTTAAAAAATCAAAAAAGAAGAGAAACTTGCTTCAGATGGTGAAACAGGATCTGCTTTCAATGCTAACAACCCATAATCAGATACTTTTGTGAAATCCTTCTGTGGAATGTTAGAATGCTATACAAATGTTGATTATTATATTGATCCCTATTATCTTGTAGGAGTTCTGTAAAAGTGGGCCAGGATCTGACTGTGTATGTTGCCTTACAAGGAAACAATACTGCAAGCTATCCTTAGGGGAAATAGCCATTGCCCTGTTACGCAGGAACACTCATTAATGTGGGTCTTTTCAGTATAATTTTCTCTAGGCCAGATGGGTTAGTGCAAGTAGTTACTGTCTTTACCAAGATAGCAAAGCCTGTCCTTGAAAAGAATGAGGAAAGTCCTGTTGCTAGATCAGGATTCCAAAAATCATAATGAAAGAAACAAATTACATTTTTGCCAGGAAAAGACCTCACAGGGAAAAAAAATCAAATGATAACAAGTACCTTTGCTCTTGGCTTAAATAATAGGAAAATAGGAGTGACCACCTTATGCTGATTATAACCTATTGGGCAGTTAGAGATGTTTTTGATCTGTTATCTCTTACTTTATAAACACTGCCTAAGGTAGACAGTATATGAAACCTGTGGAGAAAAAAATTGATCAAAATTTACCCCTTTGGCCTGCTTTCTTGCTCCCTCCTTTATGTGTCAGTTCAGAGGCACGCCTTTGCCATGAAGCTTTTTCTCTCTCCCCTCTTCTGCGTGCTCATTCACATGCATCCTATATAGTCCATGCACTCCTCAGTGTGTTTGTAATACTCTGTGCACATGTTCATTACTGCATTTTCCACACACACATATTAATGTCATTGTATGTGTGTGTGTCTAACTCCCCTCATCAACCTCTTCAAAGATGAGGATCCTGTCTCGGTTTTTATTCCGGGACTTAGAACAAAGATGAAAACATACCAGGAATGGGGCGCCTGAGTGGCTCAGTCTGTTAAGCATCTACCTGGGCTCACGTCATGATCCCAGGGTCCTGGGATGGAGCCCGTGTCAGGCTCCCTGCTTAGGGGGAAACCTATTTCTTCCTCTCCTCGTTCATGCTTTCTCTCTCACTATCTCCCTGTCTCTAAAATAAATAAATAAAATCTTAAAAAAAAAAAAAAATACCAGGAACTTACAGAGTGAATACTAGTCAAGTGTATTATCCTTGTTTCTGCGTTCTCTCAAACTCCAGTTTCTCAAGTGTAACTTTCTGGTAATGTAAGAAAAGTTTCTGTTCAGCTTGGTAATGATCCGCCAGTAAGGACAGAGAGGTGAAGGACCCTTTAATTTCGGCATCAACTACACCACAGATCATAAGATAAGCAGTTGAGACAAGTGGGCACCTAAATGAATTTCCTGGGGCTGCAGTAACAGGTTATCGCAAATTTGGTGGCTTAAAACAATAGAAATTTCTTTTCCCACAGTTCTGGGAGCCAGAAGTCTGAAATCAGACCATTAGTTCAAAATCAAGATGTCAACAGGGCCAAACCCTCTCCTGAGATTCTCAGAGAGGTTGTGTTCCTTGCCTCTTCCCCATCCTGGTGGCTCCTGCCACACCCTGCCTTGTGGCTGCCTCTTTCCACCCTCTACCTCCACAGTCATGTCTCCTCTGCTGTCTGTGTATATGTCCATTCACTCCCTGCCGCTCTCTTCTAAAAGACACCTGTGATGGTATTTAGGGTCTGCCCCCTCCAAAGTAATCTCCCCATGTCAAGGTCCTTAACTTAATCACATGTAGAAAACTCTTTTTTTTTTTTTCCCCACTTCTAAGTAAAGTAATATTTACAGGTTCCCAGGATTAGAACCCAATATACCTGGGTGGTCAGTTTTCTCCCTGCCACCCTACCAAAACTAACTTATTTGGTATTAATTTTATTTCTCTGGTTGGATATGCCAGCCTCAGAGTAGGATTTTTGAGGAAATTCACATTAAGAGATAAAAGCTGAAGGATGCCTGGGTGGCTGTCGGTTAAGCACCTGCGTTCAACTCAGGTCACGATCCTGGGGTCCTGGAATCGAGTCCCGCATCAGGCTCCTTGCTCAGCAGGGAGCTTACTTTTCTCTCTCCCTCTAGCCTGCCGCTGCCCTGCTTGTGCTCACGCTCTCTCTCTCTCTCTCTCTCTGACAAAATAAATAAATCAATCAAAAAATAAATAAATAAATCAAAAAAGAAGGAAAGAAAGAAGGAAGAAAAAGACAAGAAAAGAAAAAAAGAAATAAAAATTGAAACCCTTGGTTAGCAAGATATCAAGAAGTCAGAAACCATGCCTCTGTGACTTGATTGGATTTACTATTTTTCTTTTCCCTTATCTGATTATCAGGAATGATAAGCGTGAAAGTCAAGATGAAAAGAGCCTATGTGTCTTTCTTACGAACAGAAAAGAGGAAAGTAGGAAAACTGTCCTAGGATGGGGTGTTACTGGCGAATGGACAGAGAATCCTTCAAGTGTAACTGACATTAAAGAGAAAGCAATCCACATTGTAAGCTTTATTTTCAAAAAAAAAAAAAAAAAGGATCTTTGAGGGCATAAGAACCTCTCCAGCTTCTTCGGTATTTCTCAAAGAACTGACCTAGCTGTGTGAGTGCAGAGTGGACATTCCAAAATAACTGAATCAGAGGATGGTCTACACTTGTTTTGGTGTAGAAATGAAAATGAGTCACTGTCTGGAACTTGTCCCCAGACTTGTGAATTTCTCACTGGTTTCCTGAGGGGCTCTCCTTGCCAAGGGTCTCGGGGACATGGTTTCATTGAGGAAAACTGAATGATGATAATAAATTTTTGTTTGGCATTGCCCTACATACAAACACTTTTCCAAACTTCTGGATTTCACAGACCAACAAAATTTCAAACAGAAAAAAAAAAAAAAAATGAAACCAACAAAGACTATCTAAATTTTGCCACAAAGGACAACTTCTAAAATGAAAAATAAACAAAAATACCATACACTGCCATTTCATTAAAGAAGATCCTTTTCTACCAAAAAGAAATAATAATTGTAAGAAATTTTGAATGCCTTCAGTTTCCACAGAAACTCATTATAGACTTTCTCTCCCCCCCCCTCATTATTTTTCATTATTTGTGCTTCAAATCTGGTCTATAAGATGGGTAGAGACATTCTCATCTTCACCCTCATTTTACACCTAGAGGGAATTGAGGCACATGAACAGTAATTAACTTGCTCAAAGTCACTCTTTCAGGTTACTGGACCCAATTCCAATGTGTGTGGAGAGTGGGAAGGAGGGGAGTTTCTCCACACTAACAAACAATTTTCTGAACACCCCCGATATGTCCTTCAATTCAACTCAATTCTGACACTCTCCAGAGAGTGTCAGATTCCACAGGCTAAGGACTCCGTCCTACAAGACTGCCCCTCTCTGTCCCCTACTTCAGAGGGTAGTCAGTCTCACCCCCAGGTTGTTACCTGCACTTCGGAACAGCTAGCTATAGATCAGAGGTTCCCATCACCCCCTCTTCAGGTTCAATTAGTTAGCTAAAGCAGCTCACAGAACTCAGAGAAACATTTTACTTACTAGATGCCAGTTTATTATAAAATGACATAATTCGAGAATTCTGTCATTCTTGAGTATGACGCACTCATACTCAAATATCTGGTAGAAGATAGAAGAGGTGCATAGGGCAAGGTGTGGGGGAAAGGTGCAGAGGTCCCATGCCTTCTCCAGGCATGACACTTTCCTAGCATCCCCACATGTTCACCAATCCAGAATCTCTGAACTCTGTCCTTTGAGGTTTTATGTTGGCTTCATTACATATGCATGATTGATTAACCCAATCACCATGATTGGCCATTGGTGATCCATTCAACCTCCAGCTCCAGCCCCTCTCCCCCTACTCCTAGCTAGGAGCTAGGGGGGTTAGGAGGAGGTTGGGAGGAGAGTTCCAACCTTCTAATCGCATGGTTTGTTCCTCAGGCAACCAGTGCTCACCCTTAGGTACTTTCCAAAAGTCACCTCGTTAATTTAACAGATGACACCTTTATCTCTCTCATCCCTCTCTTAGAAAATTCCAAGGTTCTTATGCCCTCAAAGATCCTTTTTTTTTTTTTTTGAAAATAAAAGTTTACAATGTGGTTCTATGCCAGAAATGAGAACAAAGACCAAATATATATTTCTGACCATAAATCACAATATCACAATCATTAAGGCAGAAAGTAGTAGATTCACAGCAAGCCAGTACCCCTGTTCTTTCCTCCACACCATGTTGGCATTTCTGAACTAGGGCTTCCATGAGTTCTGAGCTAATACTTCAGATTTCAAATGAAGCCAGAGTTGCCAACTCCCCAGTCATCTGAGTTGTATAGGGATTTCCCGGCAGGCTTTTGTACTCCCCAGATGGTACACTTTCTCAAAAGACTGCCTAGTCTAGTTTATTGCTTATGATATTATTTGTCCTTTTTGTTGTACAGCATTTCCTAAATACAGCCATTAATGGAATAATTCCTGGATGTTTGTGTTATTTTATTGTTCTTAAAGTTTTAAATAGAAGTGTCCCAGGGGGCCAAAAGATATCCTTAACACCTGCTTCCATATTTCTGGTTACATCCTCAAACAGCTTTGAAATATTGAGGAAATAAGATTGGACTTCTTTCCTCATTTCACGTCATACCATATGGTTTCTGAACATACCATAAAAATCTTAAGTCATAGCTATTAGAATCTATGTTGAGTGATATGTGTGTCAGAGTCATAAAAATATCAGAATAGGAAAAGGCTTTGGAGAGCATCATCACTTCCACTTATGAAGAGGAAGTTGAACCCCTTTCAGCCCTTTGAGTTCACCAACACCACCCCTCAATACCACTGAGACTTTGCACAACTGGAAAGCGTGTATTTATATATTCATTCATGAGCTTACTTGATTCACAATCTGTCAAAAAATGTGAACTCCCCAAAAGTAAGTACCTGTCTGTTTTTGTTCACTCTTATTTCCCAGAGCCAAGTACAGGGCTTAGAATGTGAGTAAGTGCTCAGTAATTACTCTGAGTTAAAGCAAGGAAATGCCAGGAGGAGAATGCATTTCTCAATTTCTCTTAAAATAATATTTATACACTGATTTTTCCTTTTCTAGACTTTCACGGTATTCTGTACTTCTTCAGTTATTTCTCTTCCTCAAATATATGCTGTTTTCTCCTTTCTTCATGTGTGCATGCTATTCTTGCTTTCAGAATTCTTGCACACCCTACCTAGTGGTATTCATTTACTCTCCAAACTCACAACAAGTGTTCTTTCCTCTCAGGGCCCAAATGGATTATTTCCAGCTGCATCAGAAACCTCTTCTATATGAGCCTGTGTCCACCATGCGCAGACCTTTCTCCAAGGAGTTCACAAGCTGCATATGCTGATGCATTTTCTCAGTTGTTGCTCCAACTAGACTGTGAACACTTTGAACAGAAAAGTTTTCTTCATTACCTAAAGCCTGGCACCTAGTAATTGCTCAAAAATACTGAACGAATCAATGAATCAGTGAATGAATGAAAGTCTAGCCTGCCATAATAGTTAAGGTTATTTTCCATATGAAAACTCCAGCACTCACCAATCTTATTCTAATTTCCCAGAGTGTAGGTTTAAGGTTAGAACTAATGGAAAATAAGTCCAGGAACGTAATAGAAAAGGAAAGAAATTGACTTCTCCTGGTCTATCACCTCCTCAATATTTTTTCATGGAATTTAACCTTCAGGCAGACTTTTTTTTCCTATTCTCCCTAAATTCGAGACTGGAAATTTCAAAGTATTGTTTTTATTGTCATTTTCACATACTAACTCACTTGTACCAACACAGCAACTTAAATGTCTGTATGGACATATGTAAATATGTATAGCCTAGCTGATCTTGAAAAAATGTTTTGCAGGATCACATGTTTTGAAAAAAACAGAACTATCTTACAACTTAGAGTTCCAGCATCATATTCTACAATCTAAACTTTTGGTGAAGAGGAAAGTTTTACATTCTTACTTAGTCATTTCCTTTTCTTCAAGTTCCACTAATCCTTTACTTGGAGCTCCTTTTGAATCAGATTCCTACCAAAGGAATCACCGTGCCTCCTCCAATCTTCCAAATTCCTTAGTTCAAATTTACATACACTCAGCCATTATACTATAATGTAATTATTGGCTACAAAATTGTTTCCATATCAGTGGGGTTTCACTGGAGTGGCAGAGTCCATGAATCTTCCACTATTACCCTCTTCTTCATGTTAGTAACAAATCATTCTGAGTTTCAGCTGAATCACAGCTGCCCAGCTATTTATTATATACCCTATCCTCTCTTGTAGTCAGGAGTAGGCATTGACTATGTTTCTATAAATGCCATGTGAGCAGAAAGGTTGTGTACATCCCTATCACAAAGGAAATTGCTTGCACTCTACTTTCTTTTTTACCGTTTCACACAGGCTGGAAATATGCTTGGAACATGAAGGTAAAGACAATCAATGGTAATGAAGAAATAAGTATTAAGAATCTGGATACCCCATGGGTGAGTTATAGCTAACCCCCTCATTGAGCTCACTTCTTGATTGTTACAAGAGAAAGAAATAAAAATTCTGCTTGATTTCAGGTTCTATATTTTAGGTTGTAACTGCTTAGCTTGTACTCTATTATTAGAGAAACTGGCTCCTAGAAATGGAATACCATCATCATAAAAATCAAAATATGTGACATTCATTTAGCAAATTGTATAGCAGATAGAGAGGACCATGCTCAGGATAAAGAGAGGTTCCCCTAGTTATGCTGCTCAGAAATATATGCTAACTTAGAAACAGACCACATTGCTACTGAGCTTGTAGCTTTGGGGAATCAGATAGAAAACAATGTCATATTTTTGATGTATGTTGGCTGCTACTCGAAATTTTTAGCAAAGTGCCATAAGAGACATGAGATAAAGTTAGACAAAAATGACCCATTTGCATATAGAGATGGAAGGGAATGTAGCTCTCATAATGTGCAGCCTGTCTGTGAATGCAACTTAATGGATTAAAATGCCATTAACTCGAGGCCCTAGAGGATTGGAAAAGTCAAATGCTTCTGGTCCCCAAAGAACATGATATAACACCCGTCTGAGAAAGCCCAGGAGCAAAGATCAGTTTAAGATTACCAGCTTCCCAGCCACCTTCCCAAGACTTCAGTTTCAGATGGCTTTAAGGTAGCTGATATTAAGTTAAGGGGAAGAGAGATGAACAGTGTAAAGAAAAGAATAAATTAAAGATGAGTGAATATAGGCTTTATGGAAATTTGTCCAAAAGAGGTCTTTGAATGGGACTACTCCACATAGAACTGACTAGAAGCATATAGACAAGAATCTGACTAAGGTTTTGAGGGAATTTGTTACCAAAGAAATCGCAAGTCTAGTGTACCAGAACCTATAATTGTTAAATCTCTAATACAATACTCAGTCCCCTAAACCTGCCCAGAGTAGAACATGCTCTTTCTTGCTCCCTCTGATATTGATAGTGGACAGGGGAAACCTCCCAAACAAGCATAACAAAAGCCACAGGGAACAATGAATAAGGGAGATACTTCAGAGCAGAGTGGATCAAGAAACTTACTCCACCAGCAGGTGGTAAAATATATATAACATCACAGGTAACAAAACATATATAACAAAACAGGTAAAATATATATAACATAAAATTTACCATCTTAACCATTTTTAAGGATACAGGTCAGTGGCATTCAGTACATTCACATTAGTGTGCAAGCATCACCAACCATCCACCTCCAGAACTTTCTCAGCATCCCAAACCAAAATTCCATACTGATTAAACAGTAACTCCCCACCCCACCTCCACCATCCCACTTTCTTTCTTTCTTTATGAATTTGACTATTCTAGGTATTTCATGTAAGTAGAATCAGATGGTATTAGTCCTTTTTCTGTGTCTGACTTATTTCATTCAGCTCAGCACAATGTCTTCAGTGTTCATCCATGTTATTGAATAATGTCAGAATTTTGTTTCTTTTCTTTATTTCTTCAATTTTATTTGAGAGAGAGAAAGAGAAAGCACATTCATGAGCAGGGGGGAGAGGGTCAGAAGAAGGGGAGAAGCAGACTCCCTGCTGAGCAGGGAACCTGATGTGGGGCTCCATCCTAGGACCCTGGGATCACAACCTTAGCCAAAGGCAGATGCTTAACTGAATGAGCCAGAATTTTGTTTCTTTTTATGGCTGAATAATATTCCATTTATGTATTCTTGACTGGAACCTTCCGTAGGCAATTTGTCCTTTTCAGGACACCATGTCTGGCATAATACCCTTTTCCTACTCTAACATTGTATATTGGAATTGGGAAAGAGTTACAACCTGTGTTTAGTTGATGGGTTACAGATCAGAAGAGCTACTTTCATATCTAATAGAGAGGACTATTCCATTCTGGTCCTGGATTTTCAGCTGCATTGGATAGGATTACTAGATAGGGTCTGAGACAGCTCCCTTACAGAATGTTTGAGTGTATTTATGAGGAAAGATGAGAATGCATGGATACCTAAGTGGCTAGAAGGGAAAACTGTGTCAGAGGCTGCAATAATATTGCATAGAATATTCATCCTGCCCTAGTCTACTATTAATAGAACCCTCAGTTTATCCAAGCATAGAACTTCCCAGCAAGAAACTGCATTTCCTAACCTACCTTTCAGGTAGGACAGAGGTGACTAAATTCTGGACAACTGGATGTTAGTAGAAGTAATGTGTTAAACCTTCTAGTCATATCCATTGCAAAGGAAATTGCTTACATTTCACTTCCTCTCCCTTTCCCCTTTTATAGAACCAGAACAAAGATGGGCCAAGGAATTGTTTTTCACCAGGAGGACCACACTCTAGGGGATAGTTGAGCAACACACTAGGAAAAATTGTGTCCCTGAATGATCTCTTGGAGCAAAATCTTCTGTTAGCCAAGAGTGAACAAATTCCTACATTAGAGAGAGAAAAACTTATCATCTTGATGAATTCACTGATTCTTTGGAGTTTTTAATTTTACAGTAGCTTAGTCTATACCCCATATATTATAATTAGATTATAAAAATATAGATTGATTACAGGGAAATATTTCTGATATTTAGAAATGCATATTAACCATATTAATAGAAACCATATTAACATTCTAAATGTTTTTACTACATCTTAAATTATTGATAAGTACGAGACTTTATCTTAATCTTCATATTCCTAGCATTTATGCTATTGTCTGACATGGTAATCAACGAATATTTCTTTCATTAATTAATCAAATAATTTACATAGTGACACTAGCAAAGTAAGAATGGCTATGTGATTCAAATAGCCTTTTAAATGAACATTAATCTGCTTCTTTTGTCTATTAATTGTAGTAGTTTCCCAAATGTCTAGCCTTGTGCCTTCTCGTCAAAGTTTGACTGAATTACTACTCATTATATCTGTCCTATCTGAATGAAAAATGCCCTTGATCCCCATTTATTTGTCCTAGAAAATTCTAATCATTTATTTTAGCAGCCAATTTAGAACAACAGAAGATGAAGTGTTTAGTAAGTTTGGAGATGTGCTTGTTAGTAGAAGATTTAAAACTTTTTTTTTTTTTTTATAGTCCCATAGCCAAATTTTCAGTGGCAAATTCCATACTACAGTATTCCAAAATATTATGAGGTCACACAGAAATAAGTCCTCAGATAACCTCTTCCACAGGAACTTAAATAAGAAAAGCATTCAGTTCTAATTGTGATAATTATCTAATGAGTAGCTTGCGATACTCATTAACATGGTCTCTAACAGAATAAATAAAGAATATGTGTGGAGAGCACAGGAGTAATTTAACTGGGCCACACTCTTCAACACAATGGAAGGACTCCTGTTGGATATAAATTTCATTTTCTCCTTCAAGCTCATTAGTATTAGATATGGTATTGTTTTCCTCACAAGCAAAAAGTCAGAATGTGAAATTGAATACTGCTATGTCAGGGAGGCATTTTGATATACCGGACAGAGCAATGAATTTGGATTTAGAAGTCCTGAGTGCCACTGGATCCTGGCTCTCCCATTAAATTTCTTTTCTTTTACTTTGGAAAAGTAATCTAACCTCTCTAAGCTTTAAATTCTCAATTTATGAGATTAGTAGGTTGGGCTAGATGATGACTAAGGTATTTTCTGGTTGTAGAGTTTATGATCTTATAAATTTCCCAATCCATCCTATAATATTAAAGACTCATCCAATATATATTAGTTGAGCAATGCACTTTGTGTTAGATCTAAGTTGAAGATAAATGACCAAGATAGGCATGATCTCTGTCCATCTGGAGTTTACAGTCAAGTGGAAAGGCAGAGAACATAGTAATAATTATAACATGAAATAATTGCATTTATGAGAAGTGCCACCAAGAAAGGTGGACAATGATATAAGATATAAAACAAACAAAGCTATTCTAGTCTTGGGTGCTGGGACCTCTCCTCTGATTAAGAAATGTTTAAGTCAAGACCTGAAGCAGAGGGGATTTCCAGAGAGGGGAAATAGCATGAGGAAATTCCCTGTAGTGGAAGAGAGTTCTTGGCCCAATTAAGTTGGTGAAACCAACCTAGTGTTCCTGGAGAGCACAGAGTGAGGGAGAAGGTGGTACAAAATGAGACGGGATGGGTAGGCAAGGCCAGTTCTTTTGGAGCCTTAAACACAAACATTTTGGACTCTGTACGAAGATATATGGGAAGAGAATGGAGGGTTTTAAGTAAGGTTGCAATGTGATTTTGCCTTTAAAATATCACTCTCCCCTGAGAAATACCATAGGTAGCGATTGTAGCTATGAGGAAACCGGATCAGAGGCTATTGTAGCAGATAGATGAGCGATGATAGGGATTTTGTCAGGACTATTTTGTATATTATTATGATATAATATAATATATATTATATTATATAAATATATATAAATAAAATATATAATATAATATATTATATAAAATATATATAAATAAAAATATATAAATATAATATTATATAATATATTAATTATATATTTATAATATATGTATAATTAGGACAGGAGCTGTTATGCATATGGTATTTTAAATGAGGAAAGTGGATTGAATTGTCAAGTTAGAAAATATCAAAAGAAAAGAGAGCAGAAAAGGAGAGAAGAGAGGGAAAAAGAAATGGGAAAAGGTCCAGGACAGAGCGTTGAGAATATTCCACATCTGATATTAACATCCAAGAGGAAGAAAAACCAAGAAAACTGATAAGCAGCAGAGGTTGGCAGGGGTGCAGGTGGACAGAACTCCAATTGTTAAGAAGTCAAGATAAGATGCTACTTTTAGAAGTAGAGCATGATCGACTATATGGAGAGTTGCTGAAAAGTCAAATAAAGTGAAGACTTAAAGTAATTCTAATATAATTGACACAGGAGTCATTGGAGAACTTAGCAGAAGTGGTTTCACTGACCAAAGGTGAAGGAGAGTGGACTAAGAAATAGGAGATAAGAAATGGACATCGGTACTTTTCTAGCTGTTTGGCTATAAATGGATGAAGAAAAAATGGACAGTAGATGAAAGAGGGGAGAAAATCCAGGGTTGTTTTTTTTTAATGATCGAAGAATGTGTTTAAATGTTGATGTAAAGGGCAATAAAGAAGTAGACGATGGAAGAAGAAGGGGAGGGGAAGGGAAGAGAAGGTGGAGGGGGAGGAGGGGGAGAAGAAGGAAATGGAGGAAGCAGAGAGGAGAAGGAGAAAGTAATGATGGTGATGATGATGATGATGATGATGACAGGACTAGTTGGTAGGAAATGTTCCCCAAAAAGTAGAAAAGAATAAGCCCATAACACGGGCAGACTTTAGTCGGAGGAGGGACAAATCCTTTAACAGAAAGGAAAGAAAAAAATAATAAAGATGCAGGAAGATTTATAAATTTGGAAACAAGAAGTTGAAGTGATCTCCCTCTGATGGCTTCATTATTTTTCCTGCAAAGTAGAATTTTTATCTGCTGAAATTGCTGGAAGTGAGGCAAGAGATCAGAAACTTGAAGAGAATGGAGAAGGCTTAAAATAGTAGTTTTAGAAAGTAAGAAAGATAGCTAACTAGAGAAACACAGGAATACCGCCAGCCTCTGTTGAGACAGTTAAAACAGGCAGTCATGAATCATAGAACAACTTCTCTTCTTCATTGTGCCCTTGTATTCAAGTGAATTTCATGAGCAAGGAGCCAGAACCCCAGAGAGAAGTTTGTATGTAATCAACTGTGGATACTTGGCTGGACAAAAGGGCAAGGAAACAGAGTTTTAAAATGCTTATAGCCACAGACTACAGAACATAAAGTAGATGTACAAGAAGTGAGGAAGAGGAGGCTGATGGGTAAAGAGAAAAGGGATGGGACAATTAACTGGAGGCCATAGAATTCTGAGTGGCGGAAGGGGTTTAATGTAAATAATTTGGAAGCTGATCTCTGAAACAAAGGAGGTTTTGGTCAGAGGATTACAAAATTGAGCTTTTTTAAGTGAAGCAATTCTGAGTAGTGTAAATACCCAGTACGTGGCCAAAGTAAGGGTTGGTGGCAGTGAAGGTAACAAGAATGTCTCTGGTTGTGAGAACAATCTTCTGTCTCTACTCTTGCCTTGGTCTCTCTTTTCTTTAAATAAAAGTTTAACAAAATTTAAAGAGCTTATTTTGAAGTGATGCCAAATCATCATGCCCAGAATGACCATTTGTATAGGGTCAGCCCTGACTGAGGTGGAGGGAACAGTAAACTATCTGCTAGGAGTACTGACAGTTGTTCAGGGAATACTTTCAGAAGGAGGTGATGCCTGAGCTGAGTCCTACACACGGTAAATACTAGTTAGTTATCAAGGTAAAAGAGAGGTGTAAGGAAAAGTTCCAATTAAAAAAAAATGCATGTGAGACATATTATATATTATAATATATATTATATATATTATAAATATATTTTTTATTTTTAAAATTTTATATTATATATATTCAATTATATATACATATATTTTTAAAATTTTATTTATTTATTTGAGAGAGAGAGCATGAGAGAAGGGAAGAGGCAGAGGGAGAGGGAGAAGCAGGATCCCTGCTGAGCCTGAGCAGGGAACCTGATGCAAGACTTGATCCCAAGACCCTGAGATCATGATCTGAGCCAAAGGCAGATGCCTAACCAACTGAGTCACACAGGCACCCCATGTTTAAATCAATTTATTCATAAATTGTTTGTTTCACTCAAAGAGAGCTCTGCACTATCCACTTTGAAAACCCAAAGATATTTCAGAAAAGTTCTCAAATGAGGAACACTGAATATAAAGCCTCACTGCTATATCTGAACTGATATTTGTTAGATTGCAAGGTTAAGGATAGGAACTAAGCTCTCTTGAATATTTCTACTCACTTAGTATCTACAATAATAATTTGGCATATAGTAGGTATTCATTACATAATTGTTGAATAAATGAATGAATAAATTCAATGACTAGTTTAAGCCCCAGTATAAATTATATTTCAGAGTACTCATTAATAAAATATGACATTTTGAACTAATAGAGAAATATATGAATTTATTCCTTCAAGTAATGGTCATACAGTCTTCGAGCACCTCCAATTTCAGAGAATTTGCTGCATTTTAAAGATAATTGGTTTTTGGGCAGTTCTAGATGTTAGAAAGATCTTTCTGATACCGTGTCAAAATTTCTTGACTTTAATTACCACCTTAATTCTCCTGTCTCATCTCTGAACACTGAAGTGATAGAGATTATGATTAATTCCTCTTTGACAAGGCACAGTTCAAACATGTCAAGGTAGCATACCACCTATCACCTTTCCTTCTACCTTCACATAGCTTCCATGCCAAGCTTCTTTTCCACAGGCTAAGTACAAGAATTTCTTCTTTCTTTACCCATCAACTGTTACTCGCTTGGTAGGTCTCAGATTAACTACTACTTTAGTCTTGGAAAAGCCTAACACAGAAAGATTAGGTCTCCTCATTATAAAATCCTGTATCACCTTAATTTATTAAACTCATGGCACTTTTTGATTGTATGTCTTACCTGCTAAATGCAAGGTACTTTAAGAGAATTAGACCCACAAGAGGGAAAGACAAACAAAATGACTACAGAGAGATTAAATTTGAATGAGACAGATAATTGTTAAATAAGTAGACAATATAAAATTAGAAATGGCATAAATCTTTGAAAAAAAAAAGCACTACATAGAGAATAATATGGGAATAATGGAAAAGCCAAGGTTAGGAAAGGCCTTTCCAAGAAGCTGATATTTAAAGTGAAACTCAGAGGAGTAGAATTTAGTTAGGTGAAAATTTGGGTACAGGATATCCCGGAAAGAATATTGGTGTGGGAGAGGTCTCTGAGGCTTAGCATGCTAATACAGGTAGAGTAGACCTAGTGAGAAGGTAAGCACGGCGGGGGGGGGGGGGGGGGTGATTCACTGAACAAAGTGAGTATGCTATATTATTTGATGGAAATGTAATGTTAGGAAAACACAGAGATCTTGAAACTTTGCTAGTGCAACAAAACCTGACTGATTTCATGTCTACAAAATAGGGATACTATTTATAATCAACATAAAAATCTTAAAATACAATTAATTGGATTTTTACCAAAAATTTTACCAGCCAAAATGGTGAAACAGGGAGTACAGTTAGTCTTTCTTCTGAGTCAAATAAAAAACTAGACAAAATATATGAAACAATGGCTTTTAAAACACTGGACATGAGATGATGAAACATAATGAACTCTAGAAATAGGAAACAAAATCAGTTGAGTCCTACAGTTGCCACTGGTTATTCTTCTTCAAGAGTTTCTAGGTTGAGATATGGGAAATGGAGACACAGGTAGAGCCCAATGGCCTTCCTGAATTGGTAGGATGAGCTGAGAGTCTGGGAGACCAAGGGGTTTCACATAGAAGAGAAAATACACAAAAAGAGAATTTTTTTTCTCTTTTTGAGATTCTCAGAGAGATCTTCAGAGCTCTCCCTTGAGTATTTATCAGTATGCGCATGTGAAAAAACTACCTGAAAATGGACAAAGAGCAATCTAAAAGTTAAGAAGGAACAACACAAAGTAGGCAAACAGGGCCAGGAATACTGCCCCTTCTCACCATTCAGCCTGGAAAATATGCAATTCCCAGGATATCAGGAAGTATACTCAGGAGGATCTTATATCAGTTGTGGAGAAAAATTAGCCTTAGAATCAATGCTGTCTTGGTCCACAAAACAAAACTTAAAATCAATATGCAAAGGAATCACTCCTTTTATGTACCTTACCTGTGACCCAGAAGAAATCATCAAGAATATTTACAGGAATACAGAACTATCCAAAACCAAATAAGGTAAAATACAATGTCTAATATCTAACGTAAAATACCCAGGCTTGCAAGCTGAAACCATGTAAACACATCTTTCATAAATAAAGACAAAATAAATATTTTCTCATATACACAAAAGCTGGAAAGATTTATCACTAGTAGACACAAACTACAATAAATGTTAAAAGACTCCTTCAGGCAAAAGAAAAATGATATCATATGGAAATACAAAGCTATGCAAAAAATTAACAATCATTGCAAATATGGACTAAGATGGGTAAGTATATAAGATTTTTTTCATATTATTTAAATCTTAAAAGATAAATAGACAATGAGGACAAAAATATCAAAAATGCAATGTGGAATTTATAATATATGTAGAAGGGAAATATTTGACAAAGTAGCTGAAGGTTGGAGATGGGGAGAAAAAGAACTATTCATTGTAAGATTCTTATACAATGTTAGTTGTACAAAATCTCTTGAATGTAGATTGTGAAAAGTGGGAGATGTGTATTGTAAACCCTAGTAACCACTAAAATAACAAAACAAGGAGTTGTTAGCTAACAGATGAACAAAGGAGGTAAAATTAAGTCATTAAAAATACTCCATGTATCCAAAATAATGCACAAAAGGGGTAAAAATTGGACACAGAACAGATGGGACAGATACAAAACAAAATTAATCACATTAAATTAGATGATCTAACTATACCAATTAATAATCTGAAATTGTCTGACTGCATAAAACAATCCTCCCCAAAAAAGCAAGAACCAACCCTACAAACGAATTAAAAACACACACACTTTATATAATTAGTTAGTTAGTTATATCTTAAGATTTATTTATTAACTTTTAGAGGGAGAAAGCATGAGCGCGAGTAGGGGGAGGAACAGAGGGTGAGGGTGACAGAGGGGAAAGAATCTTAATCAGACTCTGCTCTGACATGGGACTTGATCTCATGACCCTGAGATAATGACCCTGAGATCGTGACCTGAGCCAAAATCAAGAGTTGAACTCTTAACTGACTGAGGCACCCAGGCACTCCTTTTCAAGTATTTTAAAGCTCCATTATGAGGAGTAAAATGTGCAGGATTTTTATGTCCTCTTGATGAAGTAACCTCTTTATCATTATTAAATGACCTCTTTTATCCATGTAACGCAAAGTCTGTTAACATTTAAAAATAAATACATTGACCATCATAAAAAATTAGGACAGAAAAAATATAATCTCAATAATTATATCAATCAATAGCGATAATCTCAATATTAAATGCAGAAAAAGTATTTAACAAAATCATATATCTGATAAAAACTCTAAGAAAACTAAGAATTGAAAGTAACTCCCTCAAATGGATAAAGAAAATATTACAGAAAGCTTACAACAGACCTCATACTTGATGGTAAAAGCCTGCTTTCATCCCAAGATCAGGAATAAGAAATTGGCATCCTCTCTTAACATTTCAACTCAATAGTACAGTGGTTTAGGAGGCTAATACAGTACAAAAAAGAGAAAAAAAATGTGACCAGATTGGAAAGGAAGAAACATAATCTTGATTCACAGAGGACAAGTTCACCTGAGTTGAAAATCCAGTGGAATCTATAGGGAAAAAACTTCCACAATTAATAAGGAAGTTAGGCAAAGTTGCAGGAGGAAAGATCAAGGAATAAATCAATTGTGTTATTATGCGTTAGCAACGGACAATCAGAAATTGAAATCAGAATCTACAATAACATCTATAAAATAAAAAATAGTTATAAATCTATCCAAATATGTTCATTTAAAACTACAAAACATATATGAGGAAAAGTATAAATCTGATCAAAGAAATCCAGTAGCTAAATAAATGGAGAAATATTGCAAGTTCACAGATAGGAAGACTCACTATCGTCAAAAAGCCAGTTCTTCCCAACTTAGTCTATAGATTCAATACAATCCCAATCAAAATCCTATTAAGTTATTTTGCGGATATCTCCAAACTGCTTCTAAAGTTTATATGGAGAAGCAGAAGATCCAAAATAGCTGACACAATATTGAAGGACAAGAACAAAGTTGGAGGACTAATGCTACGTGACTTCAAGAGCTACACAATAAAGCTACAGTAATCAGAACAGTGTAGTATTGGTGAAAGAATAGACATCTAGATCAATGAAACAAAATGTAGATCCCAGAAATGGACTCATGTATTATAGTCAACTGATCTTTGACCAAGGAGCAGAGGCAATAAAATAGAATGAAGATAGTCTTTTCAACAAACAACGCTGGAACAACTATACTCTACATGCAAAAAAAGTGAATCTAGACACAAACCTTAAACGCTTCACAAAAATTAATTCAAAATGGCTCACAAGACTTAAAAGTAAAACACAAACTATAAAAATCTTAGAAGAAAACCTAGATGATCTTGAGTATTATAAATACAACACCAAAGGCATAATCGATGAAAGAAATAACTGACAGTTGGAGTTCATTAAAATTTAAAATTGCTAATCTACAAAAAAATAGTAACAAGAGGAGGAGAAGACAAATATTTCACAGGGAGAAAATATTTGTAGAAGACACATCTGATAAAGGATCATTACCCAAAATATACAAAGATCTCTCAGAACTCAACAATAAGAAAACAAATAACTAAAGCAAAACATTCCCAAAACCTTTAACTGACATCTCACCAAAGAAGATATATAGACGATAAATAAGCATATGAACAAATGTTCCACATCATGTGTCATTAAGAAAAAGCAAATCGATATATGACTATTTACCTATTAGAATGGTCAAATGCAGAACACTGACAACACCAAATGCTGGTGAGGATGACGCACAACAGAAACTCTCATTCATTGCTCGTGAGAATGCAAAGTGGTGCAACCACTTTGGAAGACAGGTGATTTCTTATAAAATTAAACATACTCTTGGGGCGCCTGAATGGCTCAGTGGGTTAAAGCCTCTGCCTTCGGCTCAGGTCATGATCTCAGGGTCCCGAGATCGAGCCCTACATCCGGCTCTCTACTCAGCCTGCTTCCCCCTCTCTTTCTGCCTTCCTCTCTTTCTACTTGTGATTTCTCTCTGTCAAATAAATAAATAAAATCTTTTTAAAAAAATAAATAAATAAATAACATTTAAACATACTCTTACCATACAATCCATCAATTAAGAAGGAAGGAAGGAGGGAGGGAAGGAGGAAGGAAGGAAGGAAGGAAGGAAGGAAGGAAGGAAGGAAGGAAGGAAGGAAGGAAGGAAGGAAGGAAGGAAAGATGAGGAAGGGAGATTTCCATCTATATTTTCCACCATTATGCCAATATTAATTCAAAAGATATTAGAGACCCAAATGTAAAACCTACAATTACAAAACTCCTGGAAGTAAATATAGGAAAAAAGATTGTATAACCTTGGGCTAGGCAAAAAAATTTTAAATATGACCCTAAAGCAGGATCTATAAAAGGAAACAGTGATAAATTAGAGTCCATCAAGGTAAAAATAAATCTGCTCTTCAAAAGACACTGTTAAGGGGCGCCTGGGTGGCTTGGTGGGTTGAGGCTTCTGCCTTCGGCTCAGGTCGTGATCTCGGGGTCCTGGGATCGAGCCCCGCGTTGGGCTCTCTGCTCAGCGGGGGGCCTGCTTCCTCCTCTCTCTGCCTGCCTCTCTGCTTACTTGTGATCTCTCTCTATGTCAGGTAAATAAAGAAAATCTTTAAAAAAAAAAAAGATACTGTTAAGAGAATGAAATAAGCCACAGACTTGGAGAAAATTTGTCTGAAAAGGACTTGTATCTGGAATATATAAAAGATGTTCAAAAGTTAATAATAAGGAAAAAAATATTTCGATGAAAAATACAGAGATGCTTAACCAAAGAATTTATATGGTTATCAAATAAGCATAGGAAAACATACTAAACACCATTAGTCATTAAGAAAATGTAAATTAAAACTATGAAGAAATACTACCATATGCCTACCAGGATGTCTAAGAATTAAAAAAAAATCTCTCAGTAATACTAAGAAATCAATAAATACTTTTGGGGAAACTGAAATAGCCATACAATGCAATACTATTCACCAATAAAAAGGAATGAACTCTTGATATATACTGCAACATGGATGAACCTCAAAATAATTATTCTAAGTAAAAGTCAGACATAAAAGAACATGCACTGCATGATTTGATTTTTACAAACATCTGGAAAATACAAACTATACGGTTGCCTGGGTGGCTCAGTAGGTTAAGCCTCTGCCTTTGATTCAGGTCATGATCTCAGGGTCCTGGGATCGAGCCCTACATCGGGCTCTCTACTCAGCCCGCTTCCCCCTCTCTCTCTGCCTGCCTCTCTGCCAACTTGTGATCTCTCTCTGTCAAATAAATAAATAAACTCTTTTTTTAAAAAAAGAAAATACAACGAATAATCTATATAGAAGAAAGCAGAAGAAATTACAGCAAGGGGTTGCATCGAGAAAGAAGGACATTAAGGGATCCTCTGGCAGCGATGGATGTATTCATTATCCTAATTGTGGCGATGGTTTTATGGCTATATTCATATGTCAAAATTTATCAAATTGTACCCTTTATTTATTTATTTTAACATTTTATTTGTTTATATGAGAGAAAGAGCACTAGCAGGGTGAGGGGCAGAAGGAGAAGGCTTTTCACTGATCAGGGAGCCGGATGCAGAGCTGGATCCCAGGACCCTGGGATCGTGACCTGAGCTGAAGGCAGACGCTTAACTGCTTAACCCACTGAGCCACCAGGCGCCCCATACCCTTTAAATAACTGCATTTTGTGCAGTTTATGTAGGCTACACCTCAACAAAGTCTTCTGCGTCTATGCACATGTATGTACAGGTATCCCCCACTTTGCAAAAGTTCCTGTTATGCCGCTTCACTTTTACAGAAGACCTACATTAGTGCCTGCTTCTGCTAACTGGCAGTAATCCGAAGAGGACTTTTACTTTTATGGAAAAAAAGAGGAAGAGTAAAAATATCGCTGAGCATTTGTTTTGCGGTGAGACATTATAGAGGCAGTGCCTGACCCCAGCAGCGAGAACGGCACCCCCGAGCTCCTTCCCAGGGAGCTGTGCTCAGCATCTCTGCATCAAGCTGTTTCTGTGAGCATCTGAGCTTTATCTCAATTTAGTCTGTGCATTCAAGATGTGTCCTAAGGTCTCAGAAAAGCCGAAGAGAGGTTATTTATGGGTCTAGGAATGCTCAAAAATTTTCCCATATAAATGAATGCTAATCGCTTGTTTGCTGTACACCATTCTGGTTTACCCTTTTCATAGAAAGGTCCTACTTTGGGATAGCAGGGGAAACCAGTATGTAATACATATAAAATACATCATGATACAAAATAATATTATGTATAATATATAATAATACATAAATAGTAAAAGGATGTATATATACATATATGCTATACATATATCAAGAAGATTGTGTGTGGGGGGGTGGGTATGTGTGTAGGAACGCAATAACTTTCTGTTGAAAGTCATTCTCAAATCTATGTCTTGCTTCAATTTGGTGTCCTAAATGTATGGGATTATCTCATTTTAGGAGGTTACTTATGTAATATTCTGCTTTACTGTATTTAATTTTATATACTCTTCTCTGGTTTTCTGCATGTCCAGCTTAGTACTTTCCAGATGGCAAATACTAATTCTTGGTTAAGTTCAATAGAAGTAAGCTTCCAGAGGGAATTATTTTCCCCCTAAGGATATACAAGATGGAACTTTACTAACAAAGAAAGGATTTCTTATAAAAAATCGCAGTTTGATTCAAAAGTCAAAGAACCTAAACAATTTGGAAATAAAATCCAAATAGTTAAGCATTCTCTCTCACTTAAACCTTGCATCTGCCTTCACAGTTTATACTGAAGGAAATTTATTTTTATACTAAGTGTGCATTTATTTAGAATATATACACTCAGAAAGATCAAATAGACATGTTTTTGATTTTTTTTTAATGGCAGAATGCAACAACTATTGGTATACTAAGTAACTTTATTCTAACCCCCAGGATCCTTTAGACATAAAAATCTTAATACCACACAGTGATAGGGGCCACCAATCCAAACCATTATTTGGAATAAATTGAGGCTCCAGAAGCGACTTACTCAAAGTCCCACAGTTAGTAGGTCTGTGTGGATGTGATGTGTCCTATAAACGATTGCTAACCCTCTAAAAAGTGCCGCTTTCTGTCTGGCCTGTGGGCAGACAGCCTCAATCACAAATGTACTCGTCTAGAGTTTACCAGTATACCTGATGGGAACAGTAATCACCATCATCTCTGAACCATTGTTAGTTTAGTCTAAGATGACTCATGTCGAGAAAACAGAGGGCAGTTACATTTTGAAAAAACAAACCCAATCTTATCATGTTTGTAATATGCTTAGGACTCTGCCGGTTTCTAATCACTGAAATAAGACACAATCATTTGACAAATGACACAGATTCCCAGACTCTCAGAATTGGCCAGAAATTGCCCATGTAGAGACATTTCTTTGGGAAGATTGATGAGGGCAAAGTCTCAGAGATAGTTCCTGAAACTAGTACCAACAGTCTACCAGATACTATACCAGGCCTATTAAAGATGTTGTATTATATAATCCCCATAATTCTGTAAGCCAGTGATTACAAACCCCCTTTTACAGACTGAAAAACTGAGGCTATGCCTGGTTAAGCCACTTGCCAAATTCACAAAGCAACAAAGTAACAGAGTTATTATTTAAACCCAGGGTTAAAGGATTGCATCGGATTTCCACTGTGCTACATAACCTCCCGGACAGAAAGGTCCAGTAAAGGGGAAATATTAAGTGTTTTCATTTTATTTGGGAAGTATAATGCAGATCCAAATTCAGGTCATGTCACTGAGGACTTTCTGAAAATATGTCTTATACTGCTTTTATTTTTTGAAAATCACGAGTGCCATGATTCTGTTCCTCAAGAAAAGAAATAATAGAATCAGAAACAATAAGTAGAATAGATTTGTAAGAAATAAATCACTCTGAGCAAACCTAATTACTTTCTTTCTTCCAACAGAATTACATGGCCAAAAGATAATGGAAGTACAAAAGACACAATATATCTTGATTACTAATATAACAGATAGTGTCTCTTAGACATTAACTTGCACAATTAATTGAAAATCGTCTCAATCTGGAATAAAAATTGACTTCATAGAAACAAAAGGGCAATGTCATAGACTGTCAGGGACCATTCTGCGCTGCCTGCCTTGCCCTGCCCCAGTGGCCATTCATCATGGTACTTGTAGAGGCAGCAATTGTCTGGAATTACAAAGCAGAAAAATGCTTCTGTCTAGTGCTGGTTCTGCCTAGCTAGGAGACCAAACTTGCATTCAGTGGAAATAAAACTGGGGAGTCATGGAGAAGTACACACCAGGCAAGTGAATAGCAACTGTAAAACGAATGCATAATGATTCGGGAAATGAAGTGTGCAAAATCACCAGAAGGAGCCATCAGGACTTCTAGAATGTTGTCGCTGAATTTAAACTGAGGAAAACAATATATCAGTCAAACTCAGCCTTGAAAACATACAGGAAGGAGCCACTGGGACAGGAAGTGAACCATGGTGGATTTAGCAAGTTCAGTCACCTGCCCAAGGGCATATCTGTCATTGAGGGTTTGGAGGGAGAACTAAAGCACTAATGTGTTGGTGTCTCCTGATTTTAACCACCTGAACTTCAAGGTCACTCCGTGTAAAGATGGACACCATCAACTCACACTTCTCTACCGCCTCGAAGCTGGACCCTACAGGCTTCACAAGTCAATGAGATGGTCTGGGGGTGGTTAGTAGTAGAAAGAGGCACAATCTCCTGTAATGAAGATAATTGGAGCCCACAGAGTGGTAAATAAAGAGACAGATCTCTGCTTACTTCCTCGGAACCTGTGGATTCTTTTGAAGAAGTTAGATCTTGGTTTAGTCAGAAGGCATGGGAAGGGTGCTGTGGTATGCACCTGTTAGGCCTCTGGCCAGGACAGAGGTGGCCAGGTTTGTGAAAGTAATCACACCCTCAGACTTACCCCAGGAGGTATCCTCATTCAGATTTTACACAAAGTGACAATATTTTTTTTAAAGATTTTATTTATTTATTTATCAGGAAAGAGAGAGAGTGAGAGCATGAGAAGGGAGAAGGTCAGAGTGAGAAGCAGACTCCCCATGGAGCTAGGAGCCCGATGTGGGACTCGATCCCAGGACTCCGGGATCATGACCTGAGCTGAAGGCAGTCGCTCAACCAACTGCGCCACCCAGGGGCCCCACAAAGTGACAATTTGAGCCACTTGTTAGGATGAAAGCAAATTCCTCATGAATCATGCAATGCAAAGAAGTCTATGTTTGCAATTTAGAGAGAAAAACTGTCCCAGGGCATAGGCTTCTCGTTGCCTAAAATGAAGATAGGCAAACTCACTCTAAGCCAAAAGCCTCAAAATGTTTTTTCCGAATTGTGGAGATCACATTTTGCCTCACTGAGTGTGATAGAGTGAGATTACGACAGCTCCAGATCCATGCTTTTCCAAAATTACACCAATGGGAAAGTGCCCCAAAGTGACAATACTTCTTACGCAAGAACACAAAAGATTATTTTAGCAATTATGAGCAAGCCATGCACTTCTGTACTAATCAGATGTCATTTTATACCTGACTGTAGTGCTGATGCCTAAGAGCAGACATCAATGGTTTAAGAAAAATTCAAACAAAATGAAATAAACAAGAACTTTCTGTAAACCTAAAATGTTTGATAACTTTTTCTGAAAAGGCATCATTTTTCCATCTTAGCAGTAAGGCGCTTCTAGCTTACATGTTCCATATGCATATTACTTGAGAAATCCTGGCTTGGATCCAGGAAATGCTTAATTTGTGAAATTTCGACTCTAGGATGTTGTCCATGCCCAAAACATATCTAAAAGTGATCACTTCCCTTTGGGTTTGTAGCCCACTCTCTTTAATATCTAAGATGAAGTCTCTCCTAATTTTAACACAATCCTGCTACCGCTAATTCAATGGTCCCAGATAAACACTTTTGGACTATTTGACATTTTTTTCTAGAAATAATTATTTTTGTGTTATGTTAGTCTGCAGCAATGTTGACATAGTTCTTCTGGGGTTCCTATAGTTTTTTAATGCACAGTATTGGGGAAGATTTTCCTGGTATAAATTTCGCAAGTTAACACGCGTCCTTTTCGGGCTATTAGTTGCAAACAGATATTCTGATGACAAAGATAGGAACCTGTTTACAAACACCTGTGTATCAGAAGACAGCCTAAGTCTTCTTTCAAATAATACTGAATTTGGCCAACTTCTGAAACTGGAGTAGAACCATCCGCAAAATGATTCTTTGGAGCACAGTTAAGGATTTAGAACTACTTGGACTGTTTTCCAGGATACATGTTCTCCAAGGCTTACATTTATCTGGGCAAAGTAAAGGTTTCTAAAGAGAAGAACCACTCTTCAAATTTTTCTTGGTGTCTGTTATACTCCAGACTTGTTTTCAAACAGAGTCTACTCCTCTTAAGGTCATCACAACTTACTGAACTTACAAACATATTAAAGGTTTCTAACCTTTAGATTAGAATCTTTAGAACCTAAAGATTCTAACCAGGATCACCAGTCTTCTCTGTCTGGAGATTATAATTAGTAGGTGTTTGTATAGCTAGGCTTGATCCTGAGTTCAAAAGAGCACTTTTTAAGAAATGTTTTACTTGATATAAGAGTTGCCTTAAATATTTTGTTGTTTCCTCTCGTTTAAACTGGTATGTTCATCTTCATCTCAGGTTAAACATCCCATGATCAGCGAACGCTTCCCTAACCCGCCATTTGCTTCTAAATTATCCCGGATTCCTTCCCGTTCATCAGACTTGCAGTTACTGGTCTGCATATAAGCCCCATACACTACCACTCTTGATAGTATGCAAATATCAGAGTGCGGCTCTGTCCATTATTGTAGGACCAATATCTAGCAGAGTGCTTGGAACATACTCGGCATTGGAAATATGTTGAATAAATGAATTATTTAATTGAAATCTTTGGAGGAACATTTGTGAAACTCTTTAAAACTCTTTGTTCTAATACTACTATACTCATAGAAAGAATTCCAATAGAGCTGTGTCTTAACTCACAGGTCCCATGAAAACCTTGACTTTAAATCTCACTGAAAAGCAAACACAAAACAAAAATTCAAAACAGTGAGAAACTCTCTAGCCAGTGACACTTTGTAATGACATGCCACAGGCATTAAGGGATCTATTTATAATACAATTTTTCAAACATTAGCAAAATAATTTTTGCAATGCAGTCAGCTTAATAAAAAAATTAGCCTGCAAAAGGAATGCAGATATAATTTTTTTAGACATTAAAAATCTCTGTTTAGGGAAACTATCCTCCCGATGATCTGTAAACTTACTTTTGTATAGGTTTAAACACAAATTAGAAGAATTTAAGTAAATTCTAAATGATAATAAATAAATTCTGCTCTAAATAAATTTAGATCTCCCAACCTGGACAAATTTTTCTTAGAGAAAACAGAGGAAACCAGCAGATGAATTTGTTAAGTAAATGTCAATTGTCCTTAAAGAATCTTGGAGAATGAAAGATATGCCAAAAGATTAGAGAAGGAAAAAAATATAATCTTCATATACATAAAGAGTATATTCTGTGAATTATCAATCTGTGCATTTAGTAGAGATACAAGACAAAATTCTAGGGGATATTATTAAATAATAGTTTTAAGTACTTGGAAAATAAAAGTGAATGGGCAAAAAAAATCTCTTTAGGTTTTGGATTATTACATATTAATGTGCCAATAGATTTAAGAATACGAAGTAGAAATTTTGTCCAAATGAGGGCTATCTTTGGAGAAAATGATGCTCAAATTGCTTTATAAGAGGATTTTTTAACCTGGTGGGGCATGGATTAGCTTCACAAAGTTCAAAGTTTATAAGCCTCCTGAAATTGTGAGCAAATATTTCAAGTATGTCTAAGTACCTTTTATTAGCGACAGAGCTCATAGCCTCCTTATCTCAGCTTCTAGCTCAGAAAAGAAATGCTTCAGTAAAGTCTAAGAACCCTAATGGCAAGTAATATTACTTAGGTGATATCGATTATTTACAGGTCATGTGGATCTCAGAAACTATAATGGGTTCAAGAGAACCTTACAGTATCCCCTGCAGTGCATACAAATGACCAACTGCAAAACATAGGCTGGTATTTTAGTGATAAATAAGGTATACATGGTACCACATATTTATCATTGGTAAAGATACCAGACAGACCATCTCTCATTATCCAAAAAACTGAAGGCTTTATAAATCCCTCAACATAAGGATTCATATTAGTGCTACTCAAACTTGGCTGTAAAGTTTCAGTATGACTGTTTTTGTGAAGAAACTCATTAGTTAGGGCACCTGGGTGGTTCAGATGGTTAAGCGTCTGCCTTCAGCTCAGGTCATGATCCTGGGGTCCTGAGCCCGTCTGGAATCAGGCTCCCTGCTCAGCCAGGGCGGGGGGAAGCTGCTTCTCCCTCTGCCTCTCTCTCTCTCTCTTATGAATAAATAAATAAAATCTTAAAAAAAAAAAATTCACTAGTCAAGGCACCTGGATAGCCAGTAAGCTGAGTGCCTGACTCTTGATTTTGGCTCAGGTCATTATATCTGGGTCACGAGAGTGAGCCTCCCATTAGGCTCCATGTTCAGCAGGGAGTCTGCTTCTCTCTCTCTCTCCCTCTCCTTCTCTCCCTCTCCCTTTGCCCTCCCCCCCCCCCCATGCACTCATGCTCTCTCTCTCTCCTAAAATAAATAAATAAATCTTAAAAAACAAGAAAGGAAATTCATTACTCACTGCATACAGGGAAATAGAAAGTCTTCTTGGTAAGAATATCACTGCCAGGGGCACCTGGGTGGCTCAGTTGGTTAAGCGTGTGCCTTCAGCTCAGGTCATGTTCCCAGGGCCCTAGGATTGAGCCCCATGTCTGGCTCCCTGCTTAGTAGGAAGTCTGCTTCTCACTCTCCCTCTGCCCCTCCCCCCACCCCCTGCTTGTGCTTTCTCCCTCAAATGCATAAAGTTAAAATAAAAAAGAGTATCACTGAAATCATGCTGAAGACTTCAATACCTCAATTATATATTTTCTGAAGAATACTCGGTTTATGATGGTATATAGGAAAATTCCATATTTGCAGTCATTAAAGAATTCATTTTAAGTTAGAACCTCCGATTTTTTTGCTGAGATAGTTGACATGTAGCATTATATTAGCTTCAGATATACAAGGTAAAGATTCAATATTTGTGTATGTTGCATTGCAATAAGTCTAGTTAACATCCATCACTATACATAAAATGTCTGATTAAAGATTTAATTTTCGTGATTACTTGGACACTGGTTAAAAATAAATTGTCCTCTTTACCAGAGGGGAGGTAGATGGGGTGATGGATTAAATAGGTGATGGGGATTAAGGAGTGCACTTGTGATGAACACTGGGTGTTGTATGGAAGTGTTAATCACTAAATTTTACACCTGAATCTAATATTACATTCTATGTTAACTAGCTGGAATTTTTTTTTTAAGATTTTATTTATTTATTTGACAGAGAGAGATCACAAGTAGGCAGAGAGGTAGGCAGAGAGAGAGGAGGAAGCAGGCTCCTTGCCGAGCAGAGAGCCCAGTGCAGGGCTCGATCCCAGGACCCTAAGATCATGACTTGAGCCGAAGGCAGAGACCTCAACCTACTGAGCCACCCAGGAGCCCCTAACTAGCTGGAATTTAAATAAATTCAAACAAATGAACTAAAAAACAAAACAAAACAAAAAAACAAAGAATCATATTACATAAATAAATAGCATTGTCTCAAAATAAAAATTGACACTCTTAGGGAGAAAAATACCATTTATTCGACATAAATAAGACACTTTTAAAATTCTATTTTATTTAATCATCAAAACAAATCTGTGATGAATATACTGCTACCCCATTTTACAGAGGAGAAAACAAGTCTAGTGCGGGTAAGTAATCCACCCAAGAGCACTGAATAAATATACCATGATAGAAATCCACCTCCCTGTCAACTATCTAACTTTTTTCCTGCTCCTCATGATTTTTTAAACACTAAATTTATTGGGATATAATTTATGTTCAATAAACTGCATCCATTCTAATAGTATGATTTAGTGAGTTCTGATAAATGTCTACACCCCTAGAACAACCACCACAATTAGGATTCCAAGCTAATAGTCGTAGGATATTTATAGCACCTTTGTAGTCATCTCTTTGTAGTCAATCCTCTGTCTACTCTAGGAAATCATAAAGCTTTCTTTGCCCTTTTCAAATTTTACATCTTTATTGAATATAATTCACACGCTATAAAATTCAGCTATTAAAGGTGTTCAATTCAATGTCTTTAGCATGTTCAGAGTTGTGCCACTAATACCATATTCTAATTTTAGGACATTTTCATCACTTCAAAAAGAAACTCCTTATGCATTAGCAGTTACTGCCCATCTCCACTCTTTCCCCCTGGCATCCCCAGCCCTCAATAAACACTAGTTTACTTTTTGCTTAGTCTGCACACTTCAGCTAAGTGGAAACCATATGATATAGGTTTTGGGGGGTGATAACCTTCTTTCATTTCGCATAATAAAAACTCATCTATCCAGCACTCCACTTCTTCTGATTGCCAAATATTCCACTGTGCAGATGTACCATATCTTATTGACCCATTCATTATTTGTTGGACATCAGAGTTGTTTCCACTTTTGGACTCTTATGGATAATAATGCTGCAATAAACATCCGTGCATACATTTCTGTGTAGATGTGCTTTAGTTTCTCTTCAGCTATACACCTGGAGCGGGACCTCCAGTTTCCTGTCCAGTACATAAGGAGTTTGGAAGCTATCACTTCCATCCACACAACAAGGAAAAAGCTGAACAAAATGAAAACCAACAACTCTTCTTGGCTGCATTGCGGAACTGAGGTCACAGGGCAGAAGACAGCCTCCACAGTTGGAGAGACAGATAGGCAGATACAGCGAATCACAATTTAGTGAAGCAGAAACCCAAGAACTGCTAGAGCTTCAGTGTGGGCAAGTTTGAAAGTTTAAAACTCCAGGAGGGCCTAGTCTTAAAGGAAGTACCCTGAACTTCTGTAAATTTTACCTTCAGAATCCTGCAGGTTCTCACAGAGAAGACCATGGAAAACCACTCTCCTACTTCCAGCAGGGGGGAGGGGCAAAATAGCCTTTTATTTTATTTTATTTTATTTGTTTTGTTTTGTTTTGTTTTGTTTTTCCCCAAATATGTTTATTTTATTTTTTCAGTGTTACAAGATTGATTGTTCATGCACCACACCCAGTGCTCCATGCAATACGTGCTCTCCTCAATACCCACCACCAGGCTCTCCCAACCCCCCACGCCCCCCCTCCAAACCCCTCAGTTTGTTGCTCAGAGTCCACAGTCTCTCATGGTTCATCA
>CM052815.1:58353337-58440224 GCA_028533885.1 Nasua narica
TCCTTCTCACAATGCCCTCCATGATTTTCTTTATACTCCACACGTAAGTGAGACCATAAGATAATTGACTCTCTCTGCTTGACTTATTTCACTCCGCATAATCTCTTCTAGTCCCATCCATGTTGATACAAAAGTTGGATATTCATCCTTTCTGATGGAGGCATAATATTCCATTGTATAGATGTACCACATCTTCCTTATCCACTCATCTGTTGAAGGGCGTTTTGGTTCTTTCCACAGTTTGGCGATTGTGGCCATTGCTGCTATGAACATTGGGGTACACATGGCCCTTCTTTGTACTGCATCTGCTTCTTTGGGGTAAATATCCAGTAGTGCAATTGCAGGGTCTTAGGGTAGCTCTATTTTTAATTTCTTGAGGAATCTCCATACTGTTTTCCAAAGTGGCTGCAAAATCAATGCACAAAAATCAGTTGCTTTCCTATACACTAACAATGAAAATATAGAAAGGGAAATTAGAGAATTGATTCCATTTACCGTAGCACCAAGAACCATAAGATACGTGGGAATAAACCTAACCAAAAAGGTAAAGGATCTGTACTCAAGGGGCTACAGAATGCTCATGAAAGAAATTGAAGAAGACACACAAAGGTGGAAAAGCATTCCATGCTCATGGATCAAAAGAATAAACATTGTTAAAATGTCTATACAGCCCACAGCAATCTATACTTTCAATGCCATCCCGATCAAAATTCCACTGTTTTTTTTTCCAAAGGGCTGGAACAAACAACCCTAAAATTTGTATAGAACCAGAAAAAACCCAGAATTGCTAAGGAAATGCTGAAAAAGAAAAACAAACATCATATTGCCTGATTTCAAGCTTTACTACAAAGCTGCGATCACCAAGACAGCATGGTACTGGCACAAAAACAGACACATAGACCAGTGGAACAGAATAGAGAGCCCAGAGATGGACCCAGAGCTCTATGGTCAAATAATCTTTGACAAAACAGGAAAAAATATCCAGTGGAAAAAAGACAGTCTCTTCAATAAATGGTGCTGGGAAAACTGGACAGCTGTATGTAGGAGAATGAAACTTGACCAGTCTCTTACACCATACATGAAGATAAACTCAAAATGGGTAAAAGACCTCAATGTGAGGCAGGAATCTATCAAAACCCTAGAGAAGAACATAGGCAGTAACCTCTACGACATTAGCCACAGCAACTTCTTTCAGGACATGTCTCCAAAGGCAAAGGAAACAAAAGTGAAAATGAACTTTTTGGGACTTCATCAAGATAAAAAGCTTCTGCACAGCTAAGGAAACAGTCCACAAAACAAACAGGCAACCCACAGAATGGGAGAAGATATTCGCAAATGACACTACAGACAAAGGTCTGATATCTAAGATCTATAAAGAACTCCTCAGACTCAACACTCACAAAACAGAGAATCACATCAAAAAAATGGGCAGAAGACATGAACAGACACTTCTCCATTTGTATGTCTTCTCCAAAGAAGTCATACAAATGGCTAACAGACACATGAAAAAATGTTCATCATCTTTAGCCATCAGAGAGATTCAAATCAAAACCACACTGAGATACCAGAATGTATCACACTGAGATAGTCAGAATGGCCAAAGTAGCCTTTTTTAAATACTCCAGAGAATTCTGTTTTTAAGGAGACCTGTTCTTAAAGGAAACTATTTTACCAGAGCCTAACCAACCAGGATTTTACCAGAGCCAAACCAGCCTAGGAGGGATAGGGAAGGGAAATACCCAACTGCAACCTGTTCTGCTCTACTTCTCAGAGGAAGGCAAATATCCAGCTGTAGTCCTTTATAGCCCTCTAGTCTCAACTAAGGGTGAGGGGGACTGAGAAGCATTTGTGAAAGCCATAGCCTCAGGGCACAACAAGCTCACAGAAAGACCAAATCACAGGCTGTGGAATGCTTCCCCTCCCCCTACACCTACCACAATTTCAATAGGGTTGCAGTGTAACTACAATGGAGGGACACAGCTGAAAGAAGTGCAGGCCTCAGCTTGTATATAGGAAGTCGCTAGGGAAACCCAAAGATAAGGGGACAATAAATTGGACATTTTGGCTTCTGACATATCCAGCCAGAGCAAACAGTAAATAGCCTAATCCTTAGCTGGGATGAAACGTGCGTAAACCCTCATATGAAAGGTTATTTCACTCCATTCCTTTGATCCAGCATATCATGTCACACTAACAGACAAAAAACACAGAGTGAAAAAACAGAGCAAGCATCAGAAGTAGACTCACATAAGGCATGGAGGTTATTGGAATTACCAGGTTGGGAATTTAAAACAACTGTGGTTAATTGCCGAGTGCTCTAATGGATAAAGTAGACAGCATGCAAGAATAGATGGGCAATGTAAGAAGAGAAATAAAAAAAAAAATCTAAGGATCAAGAGGAAATGCTGGAAATAAAAAACACTGTAATAAAAATCAAGAATGCCTTTGGTGAACTGATTAATAAGCTGGACACGGTCAAAGGGAGAATCAGTGAACTTGAAGAAATGTTGATAGAGACTTCCAAAACTGAAATGCAAGGAGAAAAAAAAAAAAAGAAAGTAAGAAAGAAACAGAACAGCATATCCACAACCTGTGGGACAATTACAAACGTATTAAGGGGACACACATGTAAGGGGAATACCAGAAGGAGAAAAAAGTAAAGAATGGAAAAAAATATGTGGAGCATTCATGACTGTGAATTTCCCAAAACTTACAGCAGATATCTATAGTGGATTTGCTCGGTCATATATCAACTGCATCTTTAACATTTGAGTAACTGTTAAACTATTTTCCAAAGTGACTGCACCGCTTAGCATTTCCACCAGCAAGATATAAAGGCTGCAATTTCTCTACATTTTGGCCAACACATTGTTCTCTTTTTTATTATAGTCATCCAACTGAAAGTGAAGTCATTCCCCATTTGCTTTTCTCCAATGCATAATAATGTAGAGTATCTCTGCATGGAATTCTTGGTCATTTGTGTATCTTCTTTGGGAAAATATCTATTCATTTTCTTTGCCCATTTTTAGCTGGTTTAGTTGTCTTCTGCTTATTGAGTTATAAAATGCCCTAATATTTTCTGGATATCAGTCCCTTATCAGATTTATGATATCAGATATATGACTTACTAATATTTTATGTAGACTGTCTTTTCATGTTCTTGATGAGATTATTTTTAACAAATTTACAAAAATTTATTGTACTCCAATTTAAGTATATCTTTAGGTTTATGTACATATGTTCTTATGCATTTTCGCCACTTGTGTTTGGTGTCATGCCAATGAAACCATTGACTCATTCAAGGTCAAAGAGATTTACTCTTGTTTCCTAAGAGTTCTATAACCTTACCTATTAGAATTATGTCTGTGATCCACTCAAGTGAAATTTTTTATATGGTGTAAGCAAGAGGACCAACTTTATTCATTTGCATGTGAATATTCAGTTGTCTTCACACCATTTGTTGAAAAGAATATTCTCTTCCTATTAATTTTTCTTGACATTCTTGTTTGAAAATCCTTTGCCAATAAATTTATTTATTTCTGGACTATCAGTTCTAGTCCATTTATGCATCTATCCTAATGACAGCCCACACCATCTTGATTGGAATTCAGGAAATGTAAGTACCCCAGTTTTGTTATTTTACAAAATTTTCTGGGCTACTCTATGTCCCTTAAATTGCTATATGAATCTTCTAATCAGCTTGTCATTTTTGCAAAAAAACCTCAAAAACAAACAAAAAAAAACCACCCAACCAAACAACCAAACAAAAAAACAAAAACAGCTGGGATTTTGATAGCAATCACATTAAATTTGTAAATCAATTGGGGAGTACTGTCATCTTGATAATATTGTCTTTTGATATATGAACATGGGATGTCTTTGCATTTATTTAGATTTCCTTTAATTTCTTTCAACAAAGTTATATAATTTTCAGTGCATATAAGTGTTACACTTCCTTGTAAATCTTTATCTTTAAGTGTTTTATTTTTATGATGCTATTTTAAATGAAATTTTTTTCTTCATTTAATTTTCAGATTGTTCATTATTAGTAATGGAATTTTATTTGATATTTGTATAGTGATATTTTATCATGCCAATTTCCTGAACTCATTTATTAGCTCTTAGTTTTTAGATGGATTCCTTAGGATTTTTTATATACCTGATCATGTATCTACAAAAAGTGATAATTTCCTTCTTCCTTTATACGATGTATGCATTTATTTCATTTTCTTGGTTATTTTCCCTGACTGGAACTCTAAAGCATAATAGCATAATGTTTATTAAAAGTGGGAGGACAGGGTTGCTTGGGTGGCTCAGCTGGTTTAGCATCTGACTCTTGACTTTGGCTCCAGTTGTGATCTCAGGATTCTGAGATTGAGCCCCACTTTGGGCTCCGCACTGGGCATGGGGCCTGGTTAGGATTTTCTCTCTCTCTCTGCCTTTCCCCTGCCCTCTCTCTCTCTCTTAAAAAAAAAAAAGTAGCAGGTCAGGCAACTTTGTCATGGTTCTGATTTTAGGAAGAGAACGTTCTGTCTTTCATATAATGTTAGTTGTAGGTTTGTTGTAGATGTCCTTAATTGGGTTAAGATAGTTCCCTTTATTCCCAAACTGCTGATGGATTGTTTTGATTTGTGCTATGTTTTATCATGATGAAGTACTAGATTTTATCAAATGCTTTTTGTATCTATTGTGGTGTGTCTGTGCTTTTGATTTTTATCCTATTAATATGATGTATCACATTGACTGATTTTTGTATGATAAACTAAATTTTCATTTCTTGGATAAATCTATGTTTGTTTGTCTGTTTTAGGATTTCATACACATTTAATCATTTAGTTTGGTTTTTTTTGTTCCTGTTCTTCAGACTAGCACAATATTCTTGAGGTTCATTAATGTCTTTCACGTATCAGTAATTATTTGTTTTTCTTATTAGTAGTATTCTGTGGTATGGGTAGAATATGACATTTTTCATCTATTACCTATTAATGGACATTTGGTTTGCTTTTACATTTTGACTAGAATGAATAAGACTGCTATAAATATTTGTGTACAAGTCTCTGTGTAAATATTCATCTTCATTTACCTTGAGTAAATACCTAGGAGTGCAATTTCTGGGTCATACCATATATGGAAGTTTACCTCAAGAAGAAACTGATGAGTTTTATTCCAGTGTAGTCATGCCATTTTAAATCTTTACCAGCAGTGCATGAAGTTCAGTTGTTCTACAACTTTGCCAACATGTTTTATTGTTAGCCTTTTTTTTGAGTAGTCCTAATGGACATACACGTTCAATACCTTTCCATGTGCTTATTGTCCATGTCACTCACATAATTTCTTTTCTAAAGTGTTCAAGTTGTGTTTCCTCTTTCATTTGTTTTTTTTTTTCCCCTTTGGATTCAAATTATTTTTCACATATATGTACGATAAATATTTTTTCCCATTCTGCTCCTTCCACAGATTAATTTTCTTAATGGTGTCTTTATAACAAAATGCTTTAATTTTTATAAAGTTCAATTAATTATATAGTTAAGGTTTATTAATTTTATAATTCTAATTAAGATACTTTTCCCTAGGGGTGCCTGAATGGCTCAGTTGGTTGAGTGTCTGACTCTTGACTTTGGCTCAAGAATTGTGATCTCAGGGTCCTGGGATACAGCATAGGGCTCCTGCTCAGTCTTCTTCTCCCTCTTTCTCTGCCTGCCTCTCCCCCTGCTTGTGCTCACCTGTTCTCTCTCCCTCTCTTTCTCTCTCTCTGTCAAATAAATAAATAAAATCTTTAAAAAAGAAAAGAAAGAAACTTTTCCCTATTCTAGGCCTTCGAATTTTTTCTTCTATGTTTTGCTTTGGAAATTTTATAATTTTAGCATTTACATGTAGGTCTATTATTTATGCCAAGTTAATTTTGTGTGTGGCAGGAGATGATGGTAGATATTCACTTTCTTACATATGGAATTTATTGTTCTAGCATCACCTGCTTAAAAGACATTATTTGTTGACAATAAATTGATCATGTGTACATGGGGCATTTCCTAGACTTAATATTCTATTGCAGAGAAATTAGCTGAAAATATCCCAGATATCTTGAAAAACATTTCTTATGCCTATCTTCTGCTATCTATTTCACTGTTGAGCTCACATAGTAAACTTACGGTTTCATCTCAAGAATTTACATTAGCTTTTTTGGTTTGTTTTGTTTTCATTCTTCTAATAATACCTTCTTTTTGTTTACTATATATTATATATTTACTTTTATCTTTGATGCTATTTATTAATTTCTTTAGATCTGAGTTGCCATACGTTGTCACTTCTCTTCAGCCAGAAAAAAAATATCAAGACCTTTTAACAATACATTTCCACTTACTCCTTCATCCTGATACTGTGTTGTTTTATGTATGATATCTATATACATTATAAACTTCAGAATACACTGTTATAGTTTTAGCTTTAAATAGCCATAGTCTTTTAAAGAAATTAAGAAAGGAAAAATCAGAAAAATTGAATATGGATCATTAGGAATTGCAGAGGTAAGACACTCAACAAACAAAATGGCGAACACAGAGAAAATGCTCTCTTGGCTATACCAGAGTCAAACCGTAGTTTCTTTGCATCTAAATTCCTCTCTAATTTTCAGGTGCTCTACCAACCTTAGGCTTTCCCTCTAATACCTCAAAAAAACAAAACTTCAGCTTTCTGATCCACACAGAGTTGAGAATGCACTCAACTTAAAAAGCATCAAAAACAGGTCTTACCTCTTTGTTAGCCAAATCTTTTAAGTGTAGATTATTCTCAGATCTCTGGCTACATTTTTGCTAGTCCCCGTAGGACCTCCCTCGTAGGTGAGGTCTAGCTATCGGCCTGGTGTTTGGGGAATTTATAGTCTAAATTTGGAGGTTTACTTCTGAAATTCTCTCACTATCAGATTACCTCCACCTGTTATTCTAGTTATAAGCGCTATCGTATGATACCTTGAGCTGGTAAGCCTGCAATTTTCTGCTGCCCTTGTCTGCACACATCATGTGTGTTAGAGAGTGCCTCCTGCCAGAAAATTGCAACTCTTACTCTTTTGGCTAGAGTTTTGTTTTGTTTTGTTTTGTTTTTTAAAGTAAACTCAATTGGCTTCTGTTTTTATAATGTCTTCTGGGAATTTATTTATTTATTTGACAGAGAGAGAGAGAGAGAGAGAGGGAACACAAGCATGGGGAGTGGGAGAGGGAAGGAAGGAGGCTTCCCTCTGAGCCAGGAACCTGATTTGGGACTTGATTCCAGGACCCTGGGATCATGACCTGAGCTGAAAGAAGTCACTTAACAACTGAGCCACCCAGGCACTCCTCTTCTGGGAATTTAAACAGTCATCTTTAATATTTGGTCCAGTTTGTGAATTCCATATATGTTTATATAAGTTGGTAAGTATAACTCCAGGTATTTATCAAGCTTTCAAGTTCTCTGGTTGAACATTAGCAATATACTGATGTCTGCTTAAATAATACTTGCCCAAGTAATTTTTCCATGGTTTCTTTTATGTGTTTGAAAGTACCTGTGCCCTTCTTTAATGTTTATCTCTTTTAATATTATTTCAATATATATTGTTTTCCTGAGGATATAAGCACCAAAGAAGAGGCATTACGATTGTTTTGTGCAACACTATGTATGTCCAGCACCCAGCATGGTGCTTGGAATATAATGTCTGTTTAATGCATGTTGACTGAGTGAATAAAATAAAATCTCTGGTGAACTATGTGTAAAACTCAAAGTTGAAGGGATTTCTAGTCTCAATGAAGCAATTCCAACAAACATCAATGGTACAAAAACTTCTGACTTTAAATCACATTGCAAAGTAAACACACAAACAAAATCCCCAAAGAATAAAGATTAAATGAAACTGACTAGATATAGTCAGGATTTTTTTTTTTTAAACTTTGAAAAAAAAAGATCAACAAAGAGGTTGAGGCATACTTAGGAATTTGCGGTTAGGAATAAGTAAAGAATGGAAATAAGAAGATAAAATAAAACTAAACTCTTTGGGAAGAGACAAACATTTAACAAGAGCAAACTTCTCATGCTTCAATAGGAACAGATCATAGTTCGAACCAGGAAAATTTGGAAATGTTTTCTGCAAACCTGTAGAAAATGATCACAAGAATTCAGTTAACAGTGTTCTTGTAATGACTACAGAAAATTGGTGGGATAAGTCTGGAGGGCAAAAATGCTACTTGTTCATGATAAAATCAGTAAAATCAGAGGAAAACATAGTAGCTGCCAAAATTAAAATGATATGGTTATTTTGAAATTCTACCTTATCTTAAAATAAAATTCTATCTTATTTGTCTACTGCAGCAATCTTGGTGTTCCTTACAAGAGTATGTCAAAAGCATTTTTGTGTGAGTTAACTCTGTCCCTTTGATACTCTGCTAAGAGACATAAATCCACAGCAGCCCCCCACACTTTCCTGAGAAAAAAAAAGCCTGAAATCACTGCTCTGTACTTTTTGCCAAATTAGATAATCCAATACTAAATGAAAACCTCTCTGGTATAAGAAGGAGCAATGGGATAGAAAGTGACAAGATCTGTCCTTAATGAACTATGTGCCATGGAGTATTTCACTCAACTATAAGGCATCAGTGCTCTCATTAGCTAAGCAAAGAGACTCAACAAGGTGGCATCCAAGTCACTTTTTATGATTCCCTAATTTGTCATTCAAATAATTTTCCACATCAAGATCCACCTGTCATCATGACCTAGAACTTTACCAAAAAGATAAGTATTGGAATTAATTTTACAAATTATCAGATGGTAGATAGTATCTTGCAGTCCTTATGCAGGATTACATTGCATTGCATTTATTCATTAATCCAATAAATACTTACTAAATCCAATAATAAATACTTACTAAATACTTAATCCAATAAATACTTACTTTATTAAAAATTTTGCTAAAGTAAAATACTTACTAAATTCAATAAATACTTATGTTCCTTTGTACTATATTAGTCTATGGATATAAAATGGTGGTCAACCAATTTCCTCAACCAGTCCTCAATTAAATCGTAAAGAAATAAAGGAGACAGGTCGACAGAAAAATGTGCCTTGATTTAAATAAGTGCAAAGTATCTGGGAACACAAAATAAAATTACTTCACCTGGTTTTTGTAAAGTTAGGGAAAGAGTTTCAAGGTAGACGATACATATGAAATTATGCTATGTACTGTAGAGAAATTTACAGATGCCACCAGACAACCCCAAATTTCAAAGTGATGTGATTGTGAACAGAAGACAAAACGTAGGTAAATGAGGCATTGGATGAAAAGTAACAAGTTACATAAAGAGTTACCTATACAAATTTTCATCATTTTAAAAGAAGTGGAAACTTCCTCCAACTAAAGAAATCAATGACATCTTCAAGGAAACTGTGACATATCAGCTGGTATTAAAAAGACAAGGGAAAGCATTCCAGGAAGAAGAGATTTATTAAGTCCAAATTTCCAGAGCTAAGGAGTAGCCAACAATGTCACCTACCAAATCTTAAGGAAGTAGAGAATAGAATTACCAAGGCTTACATATGGGGGGGAGGGGTTCGAATATATCCTTTAAATAACAAATGCATTCATATTCAAAGACAAATGATATCACCAAGTCTCGCTTACTCTCTGTCCCTTGACTTTCATGATCTCTGATCTATGAATGATGACCTGATGCTTTTTTTGCTATAAGCATCCCTAGGCTAACATCTTTAAACCTTAGCATTGCACATTTGCAATGATGTGGATGGAACTAGAGGGTATTATGCTAAGCGAAATAAGTTAGTCAGAGAAAGACAATTATCACATGATCACTCTGATATGAAGAATTTGAGAGGCAGGGCAGGGGGTTGTGGGGGGTGGGGAAGAGAAATGAAACAAGATGGGATGGGGAAGGAGACAAACCATAAGAGACTCCTAAACTCACGAAACAAACTAAGGGTGGCTGGGAGGTGGCGGGCATAGGGTTGTGGACATTGGGGAGGGTATGTGCTATGGCAAATGCTGTGAAATGTGTAAGCCTGATGATTCACAGACATGTACCCTGGGGCAAATAATACATTATATGTTAATAAAAAATTTAAAAAAAAACTTAGCATTGCAGATACAAAATCATTTCTCTTTGTCTTTTAACATTCATATGTAAAATATACTGAAGGGCTCTAACATTTCTTTGTTCATTTCTTAGAGGAATCACCAGGATATAAACCATATAAAATGTAACTATATAAAATGGGTTACAATTCTCAGCCAGTCCTGTTTGTAACCTTGTGGTCAGAAGATGGACAGTGTGCTGTGACTGATTGTCCCTTTAGGAGTGGGAAGGACTCAGGAAAAATAGCTCTCTAATAGGACAGGGATTCTGGATAGATAAAAAGACTTCCACACGACTGTTCCTGTCCTGAGGAGCTGAAGGGGGAAAAAGAAAAAAAAAAATATATATATATGTGTGTGTGTGTGTGTGTAAATATATATATAGCCTTTATATACTAACATATATATAATATATATTATTACATATTTATATATTAGCCTATATATATATATATATATATAGCCTTCCCTCCCCCCCTTGCTATATATAAAAGTACATACTGTTATGTCAGTGCTTGATAAATATTTACTGGTTTTAAAAGAAACATTCTAATGGCTCCCCGAAGGGTCCAGCATTCAATAACATTTCAGTACGCAACCCCACCAAAACAAAATATTTAGGAATTATATTCCAAACATATAGCCCTCACCCCATCGGCAAATACAAACACACATTCCAGAAGTAAAAGAATGGTTTAAATTCCATAAATAAAAGGGGAGATGATGTTGAAAATTATTAGAGCTTTTGAATTCAAATTTTTGAATTTGAGAACCATTCAAAATTCCGAAAAACTCGATTCAAGCACCTGTTTTTAAAAGGCTTTTCACAAAGTAAAACTAAACTTAATTTTCTGAAATTCAGCAATGGTATCTACTAAGGTAAATATAATCAGTCCGCGGTAGTTTATCACAGGATATTCGTCAGCAAACGCAGTTATCCCAAAAAGAGAAAGAAAACGAAGTCCTTCAAGAAATTAACGGAGGTATCCCCAGAGCTCATGCACTTGGGTAACAGGAAGCCCTCACTGATTTTCACATCCTTATATCAGCGTCCCTTACAACAAGCTTAACTGGGTCCGCTGTATGGAGTCCTTGGAATAATAGATTAGGTCCAATGGATGAAAAAGCAGAGAACTCCCAGGTGGAGATGCGTAATGATAACCCCAAAGAAGGGCAAAAGAAAATCCAACAATGAGTGAAGAGATACAGGAAAATTTAAAAAACCAAAGTAGTCTGAGAGTGGGGGGATGGCACTCCAACAGAGGATTAAGAGATGCTCTCTAAGTCACAATATTTGTTTGTGTGGAAGAGGCAGATACAGGCTCAGTTATTTAACTAGAAATTCTTTAACCTTCTCCATTGGCTTCCCTCCACAGAGCTCAAAAAGAAGGAACTTGCCATCAGATATTCCACTCCTACTTATTCAACTGAGAGAAACGAAACATCTGTCCACACCAAAGACTGTCACGTGAATGTTATAGTAGCTTTATTCACCAAAGCCCCAAATTAGAAAAAACCCCAGTACGCATCAAGGAGTGAAAGGATAATCAAAATATGACACATGGATAGGAGAGGAACCTACTCATCAATTCAAAAGGACAAACCGGGGCACCTGGGAGGCTCAGTTGGTTAAGCAACTGCCTTCGGCTTAGGTCAGGATCCTGGAGTCCTGGGATCAAGCCCCACAGAGGGCTCCCAGCTCCACGGGAGTCTGCTTCTTCCTCTGACCTTCTCTCTTCTCATGCTCTCTCTCACTGTCTCTATCTCAAATAAATAAAAAAAAACTTAAAAAAAAAAAAGGACAAACCACCAGTAGATCCAAAAACTTGGATAAATCTCAAAATCATTGTACCGGGCGAAAGAAATTTGACACAAATGAATATACACATTGTGATATAGTAACATAAAAATTCAGATGCAAGTTAAAAATGCAAGTTGATCCAAGGTGATAAAAACCAGACCAGTAGTTTTCTGGGAACAGAGATGGTGGGAACATGAACTACAAAGGGTCCAAGGAAGCTTTCAGGGGTGATGTGAATATCCTGCATTTGATGTCAATGGTTTAGACATGTGGTTTAGACATGTGTACCAACTGTCAAAAATGTATCTAATTGTATACTTTAAATAGATGCTGATTATTAGATTCTCCTTCAATAAAATCACTAAAGGCCCTGTTTGATGCCTAGTTACTAGACATGTTAAGTAGCTGGGTTTTTTTGTTTTGTTTTGTTTTTTCCTGAAGAGTATTTGAGAAGATTATTTTAATCCAATACTTTGTAAAGTCTAAAAAAAAGTAATAATTTTTAAAAATCTAAAGGGGAAAAAACAGACAAGTATTGATTACTTATTAAGTATAAACATTTTTCTTATGCTGCATCATATATTTCAATGGAATAGGTAGAATTGAATTCATATTGTAAGTGAAAAAAAACCCAAGGCTCAGAAATTTCATTGAATTTCCTCTGGCTTTCGTATCATGTCAGACCAGTGCCTCGTATTCCTATGAAGGATTTGCTTACTTAACATAGTGAGAGAGACATTACATTCAATAAAATGTACCCATTTGAAGTGCACATTCCTGTAAGAGTTAATCAGTGTATCTAGTTATGCAATCACTATCACAAGCAACATACAAAATATTTTCATCACACCAGCCATTTCTTTTGGGCCATTCCCAGTTAATTGTGGCAATCCTTGTCAATCGCTTCTCTCATAGAATAATTTGCAATTTCTAATATGCAAACTTTTATATTTCTATATTGAATATAAGCTTTTTTATTCAAAAAGGATATGAGTAGAATCATATTCTTTTGTGTCTGGTTTCTATAATTCAATGTAATAGTTTCATGACTATTACATATTACTGTGTGTATAGCCAACTTGTCCTTTAAATTTTTGAATAGTAATCCATCATAGAGATATACTGCATTTTTAATCTAGTCACCCATTGTTTGATATTTAGATTGGTTCTAATTCCCAGTTTAGGACTATTACAAATACAGCTTTTATGAACATTTGACTATAAATCCCTATGTGTACACGTTTTTTTTATTCCCTTAGTTAAATGCCCAGCAAGAGCTGGGCAATATTATAGATGTATGTTTAACTTTATAAGAAACTGCCAAATGGTTTTCCAAAGTGGTTGTATTATATTACATTTGCACCAGCAGTAAAGAAGAGCTTCAGTTGTTCTATATCCTGCAAATATTTGGTATTGTCATTAAAACAACAACAAAATGTAGCCATTCTAATAAATGTCTCATTTTGGTCCTGGTTTGCATTTCCCTGGAGTTGAGTACTCCTTATGTGCATATTGGTCATTTGTTTAACTTCTTTTTGCGCCTTTTGGACTGGCTTGTTTTTCTTCCTATAGTGTTTTAAGAGTTCCTCATGTATTGTGGGTAAAAGCCCTCCACCAGATATATATTTTGTAAATATTTTCTCACAATGTATACTTGTCTTTTCATTTTCTTGATGTCTTTTGGAGAGCAAAAGTTTTAAATTTTGCTAAAGTTTTATTTATCAATTCTAAGGAATTATAATTTTTATATGCTAAATAATAAATATTTGCCTACTCTTAGTTTTTAAGGATTTCTCTTATATTTTCTTCTACAAATTTTATAGTTTAGATTTTACATTCATGTCTATCGTCCATTTCAGTTTCACCTTTTCTGCATGGTATGTGGTAAAGATTCATATTCATTTTTACCCACATGTTCAATTATTCTAGCACCATCATTTATTTATTTTTAAAGATTTATTTATTTATTTATTTGATTTTATTTATTGATTTGAGAGAGACTAAGCAAGAGAGCACAAGTAGAGGGGGGCAGAGGGAGAGGGAAAAGGAGGCTCCCCACTGAGCAGGGAGAATGGGGGTCTGGTTCCCAGGAGGCTAGGATCACGACCAGAGCCTAAGGGCAGATGCTTAACTGACTGAGCCACCCAGGCGCCCCTCTAGCACCATTTTAAAAAAATACATTACCATTCAATTAGATTGATATCTTTGTCCAATATTTACCATATATGCATAAGTCTACCTTGGATACTATCCATTATTTTCCACTGATCTTTCTACCAATATCATGTGTCTTGACTAAAAGAGCTTTATAAGTCTTTAAATCAGATTGTGTAAGTTATTTTTTCTTTTTAAAATTGCTTTGACTAATGTGGGTCAATAGAATTTCCATATAGATTTAAGAATCTGCTTGTCAATTTCACTACGAAATAAGTTTGCTACAATTTTGATTGTGATCTAATTGAACCATTAGATTGATTTGGGGAAAATTCATATTTCAATAAGTCTTCAGCCTTCCAATTAGCAATTTGCCCTATCTTTCCATTTTCTTAGTTCTCATTAAATTTCTTTCAGTGATGTTTTATAGTTCTCATTGCAGAGGTCTTGTACACTTCAAATTTATCCCTAAGATTTTGTGGTTTTGATGCTCGTAAAAACAAATTGTATTTTTTCTTTTGTGTTCCAATTTTCTGTTATTCTATAGAAATGCTAGTAATTTTTTATATGTTGACCTTATATGCTGACTTTACTAAATTTACTTACTAGTTTTAGCTTTTTTTTTTTGCATATGCCTCAGAAGTTTCTACATAGATGATCATGCCATCTGCAAATTAAATAGTTTTATTTCTTGTCCATTTGGTATGCCTTTTTGTTTTTGTTTTTGTTTTGCCTTTTTCCACTGGTTTCTGTTTATATATTGTTTGATTCAGTTTGATAATATTGTTAAGGATTCATATGTTTTAAAAAAACATGCAACATTAACTTAGATACACACTCACTTGAGACAATACATTCTTCCTTGTGATATTGACATGGCATCAGATTGTTTTTAGATGTCACTAAAGCAACAACTTGTTGAGGATTCATTTGGTTTGAGTTTAATGGTAAATACTTTTGTAGCTCACTTTCATTTATAGTTCCTTTATTGAAACCTCTCCTGATGCAGAGATATCCCTCTGTCCACAGTGCCAATAAACTCAACTTTGTGACCTGGCTGAAGTGTCTATTATGATGTGATCTTATTCTAATTTTGGTAGAAATGTGAATAAGGGAGGAAAAAGGTTTAAAGTGCATGGAGGTGAAAACTTGTATGTAAAAAAATCTTAAAAAAATAAAAAATTTAAAAAAATTAAAAAATCTTTCCAATGGAAATATTTAGCACATAATATGTTGCTACTTCCTAATTATGTGCCATTGAGCATGTTCCCATGAACTTTGATCTCCTTATTTACAAAATGGAAATAAAAATATACTATATGTTATATATAAATAAGTTATATATATATAATACATATTATATATAAACTTGATAGAGTGATATTTTTATCTCCATGTCATTGATATACCATTGGAAAAAATATATATATGGGATTTATCATTGTGCTTTGAATTATGCTGGCTATTGTTATGTGACAGAACAAAGATATTAAACTATAAGTAACATAATCCCCTTCTCCCTCCTTTTGTATAAAGTATGGTTTCTGATAAAAATAACATGTTTTGTGAGCTAGTAGAAGAGGATACAAACTGAAGGAGCCAAATCCCAGAAAGTGTAGACTCAGAGGAAAAGTAAAAAAAAGAGGAAGAAATGTGTGCACCTATAAGGAGCCTGACATTTGAGGAATAATGATACTGGACAAATAGGATTCTTAGAAAGTTCTGTGTTCGATGTACCATCTAATCCCTTTCTCAATGTCTTCAAAAGACCCTCAATAAGGATGTACACTTCACTTGAAGGTTTTTTGGGGTAGATCTGTTTATTTTTAGTGTGACTTTGTAATGAGGCTGGCCTTAAGGCAGTAACTGAAAAGTACAAATATATTCAATTTGCAATCATAATCAATTTCACTGGAACAGAAGTGTCATTGCAAGACTGAAGGAAAGAAAGCATTGGAGAAATCAGAGAAAAGTGGCCTGGATACATGGGCCTTCAATAAGTCAAATAAGCAATAATATTAGAAAATATTTAATCAGGTAGAACCCTGGGAACAGATCCCAGACAGTCCTGAAGCCAAGGGTGATTTTTTAAAAACCCACAAATATGATGTTTGGAGACCTTATTTCCTTTTCATTCCAGGGTGTCTCCTGAGATATTTAGAAACTCAATATTCTTGAAGAAGCTATCAAAAGAACAGAAGACAAAAATACTAGCCACCAGTCACTTAGAAAAAGATAAACTGTGACCAGAGGGAATTTAAACTCCAAAGTCCTGTCTCCAGACAGTTTCATGCTTAAATTTTTTTCAGTGACACATTGGAAAGCTTTCACTGGTAAATCTATCCAAGACTGGAAAATAAATCAGAGTTGTTTTCCAAATTAGACACAATGTGCAAAGATTGGATGTGATGAAGAAAGCTGTGTGGATAATAGTCGTAGCACAATGGTTCCCATTTCCCTGGATTTTGAAGTTCTTATTAAACCTATATGTTTGGGATGCCTGGGTGGCTCAATTGGTTATGCATCTGCCTTTGGCTCAGGTCATGATCCCAGGGTCCTGGAATTGAATCCTGAATCGGGCTCCCTGCTCTCAGGGAGCCTGCTTCTCCCTCTGCCTGCCACTCCCCCTGCTTGTGCGCTCTTTCTCTCTGTCAAATGGATAAATAAAATCTTAAAACAAAAACCCCGTATTTTTTTTGGAGGAGGACGCTTACTTTCATATGGATAGTACACACAAAAGAAAGGAAAATTCAAGAAGAATTAATAATGGCAAACATCAGCGTTTAGCACCCACTGTGGGTGATTTATTTTACATACTCTATTGTCAAGCATCATAGTAATCATGAAGACTAAGAGTTATAATGCCAATATTACATATAAAAAGAAATCTGAGTTTATTTTAACTAGAGCAAAAATGATCCATGCAAGTTTATAGGCATTGATGAGACACTATTCAGATCTACATCTGCTTGACTCCAAATCCCATGTTCTTCTCAGCTACCAGCAGTAGCTATGGTCAATGTACTGAACTCCTTTGAAAGAACCCTAATTGCCTTCCCCTTGCAACACATACATTCTTAGTTGGTCCATATTGGCTCTTCTAGAAGTCTGTTTTTCTAGACTCTGATTCATTTCACTACTTCATGCTCACTACTGGCTCTTCTTCTGGCCAGGGTCTATTGGTCCATGGATAGGCACCTGAAAAAAGCTGACCTATTTATAGTCTTTCTCTGGCCTAGTAAAATTAATGACAAATAAGTAGAATTAAGAGCAACATGTATGGCTTTGTAAGCTGGGGAGCAGAGATCACCAAACTGTAGAGAAAGAGAAGAAACATGTACAGAGAAACATCGAGGTGAGAAAGAGAGAATTCTGCCTGGGTTCTTAATAGTTTCTATTCCCAGAACTCAATTCCAGTTCTTTCTGGATGAAGAATGTGGCCCAGCCACATTCTTCCTGTTGAGTACCATGATGTTCCCTTGTCCCATTATGATTTGTTGCCCTGTTTTGCTTCAGTTAGCTCCATCTGGCTTTCTTCACTTGCAGTTCGAGTTCTAACACCAAATATGCCAGAGTTGATTTTCATCAGAAGGATAAACAGATAAGATTTCACTGGCCTCAAAGATCAAGTTGACCCAAGGGCTATGTCTTTCTTACAAAGACCTGTGTAGATCCCTAACTCTGTAGTTCTCTCTGTAAGACCTGAGACCACACATTCTGCTCCACCCTGATGCTGAGCACAAAATCTTTCTAGTCAACAGGGATTTTAAAACACCTATGCCAGTCATGAAAATGAGTTACCATTAAGACCCACTCAAACTTTGGATCAAACAGACCTGAATATAAATCCCAGGTGCTAGTTTCCTGAGCGATCTTGGGAAAAAAATTCACTTAGTGTCACTAAATCGTAGAGTATTTAAAAATGGAGATAATGTATCTCAAATTGCGGTTGCCTGGCATACAGTAGACACTCAATAAGCGCTACTTATAGATCACCACAATTCTGACCTTATTATCCTACAGGTGATAAGTAACCTTGCCATGCATGTGAATTCCCTACATTGGTTTTCTATCTGATCTTCCTTTATAGGAGAGTTGTCCTTCCTTTCTTTCCTTTCTTTTTCTTTCTTCCTTCCTCAAACATTTCTGACTACCTGAAGCACAAACTAAAAATAGAGTGGCTGCCTCCAAGGGTTGACAATCGAGCTGAAGAAAAGTCACAGCCATGCAACAGCCCAGGCTGGGTGTAACGATACAGGGAAAGCCCTATGCTAAGGTCACACAATATGGGAACATCTAACTCAGACTGGAAGTTCAGAAGAAATTATCTGGTGCCCCAGTTTCCTGAGTCACTGTTAAAAAAAAATCTTCTCAGGAAAACTGTTAGACCTACTTCCAGCCCCATTGTGAGTGAGAAATAAAATGCCACTCTGGTAAGTAGCTAAGATTTAGGAGTTCTTTGTTATAAGTAACTTGAATTATATCGATGAACCTAGTTCCCAAGAACCAGAACCCCGTCTCAAACACAACCTCCCAGGTTATGGATACTTGCACATAGACTTAGGAACCACCCACCTGCACAGATTTCTATTGTTTGCTGCAAAGTCTGTTGATTCCACACAGCTTGTCTTAACTCCTTCCTTTTGATCCATCCATTCCTTTTTATCACCACTGACCACACCCTCCCCCCAAAACAAGCCCCAAGTGACCTCTGATGGTGTCATCTGACTCATCTCACAGTGTCTGTCTTGTCTCCAGCTGCCCAACAATGCTGGGAGGACAGATAGAACAAAGTCCTTGCTGCACAAAGGGCAGCTTTAATTCCACGTTCCCACATCCTCCAGGTCTCAATTTCTATCTTTAACCTTTTCCTAAATCTTCAAGAATGCTTTCTTAGTGACACTGCTTTATGACTTGATTGAATAGGAAGAATGGCTTTTGTTTTGAGCAAGCACAGACCTTATTGTTTTAATTTAGTGTTCCCTAATTCCTCTCAACCTGAATTGGCACAATCTCCAGTGATCCTTTCTCTACTATCCCCAACTTCCCTCTTCACTGTCCTTCCTCTACGTACACACACCATCTCCACACCACACACACTATAGTCCATGTGGTTCATGCTCATGATAGAGCCTTGTTGTGTCCTATATCCCATCCAACAGCACTTGGTTCGGGTTTCTCCATAAACTTTTCTTAGAGCCTTCTCCCTGGGATTGGATCCAATTCTATGAATTAATTAGAGACCTGTCAGAAAAGGGAATCAGCTTAGAATGGCCTCAGAGAGCTTCCGGATTCTGCTCCTCTGGGTATTTTTGCTTGTTTATTTGAAGTAGGCTCTACGCCCAATGTGTGGCCTGAACTCATGAACCTGAGATGAAGAGATGCATACTCTACCAACTGAGTCAACCAGGCACCCTGTTTGTCTGAACATTTTTACCTATTTGCTTGAGTGCCCAGGAATCCTCCCTGAAAACCCACCTGAGCTAGATGAACATTTGGGACATGGTGCTTTGGCAAGGTTGGCTGTCCTTACTAGAGTTTTCTTTACACTATGTTTCTATCCTTTTTTGGTTTTACCAGCTAGTCTCAGTATATTCTGCACATAGGGTTGTTTACATGATGACATTACGCACAGGAATGGATGATAACTATCAATTCTGACGGAGAAGCTAAGAAAGTTCTTGGATCTTAACTCCTTCCTAACTGGAATGCTTTGAATTTGGAGTCCAATTTTATAAAACTGAAAACTGTTTTAAAACAGAGCCTCTTTACAAGGGCTTGTTCTATCTTTGCAGTCTTATAAATTTATTTTTCTTTTGCTACATTTTTTCTTTATCAAAGTAATATAAACACACTTCAGGGAAGAAGCGAATGAAAAATATTCAGTGTCAGCACTTAACAAGAAATATTAGCATTTTTCTACTGTTTTCTTTCTCTAGCCATTTTTTACGAATATGGATGTTATGAAGAGAATTATGCTCATAGTTAATATTTTTCTTCAATTTTACTGTAACTATTGTCCTACCCCACTTGCAATTTTAGTTATTTGACTATTTGCTCTTCAACTGCCTTTGGTTAAATGCTTGAGTCAAGAGATACATAAGTGACTTTTGTGGGTAACTTTTCTTACTCATTTCAGTGGCAGCCAAGACCAAGTAATTGTCCAATAAACACCATCAGGTTATCAGTAAAGATGTGAGAAGTAGTATTTCTTTCTCCCTCAAAAAGGACCTGAATAACAATAAACTACTAGATGCTACTGCACAAACCTTCATCAGATGCTTAACGGAATTTATCACGATCACTGTTTCCTTCTTTCCTTTCTTATTTTTTTCTCTCTCATCTTCCATCAGTTGGTACTGTGGCAATAATAGCTGAGGATACAGAGATGAATAAGATAGAACTTAAAGTTTTAACTAAACAGTATATTTATTTATTTTTATTTTATTGTGATATTTAAAGAGAATCTAAAATGACAATTTTTAATGAAAACTTTTGAGAAACTAGATGACAACCATAAAAATTTAATCCTAGCAATACTACACCATAATATATTACAAATGAATTTTTTCTAAAGACACCACTGAAAAATCAATATAAAAAAAAAGATCATATTTATTCCAGCTATGGAAGAAGACAAAAATTTCCAAAGAGAAAACCTAAGCAAGAAGGAACAGCCTATAGGCTCTCAGTTCATACCTGAACTTCCTTTCCTAGAAAAATTTACCAAACCCTACCTTCAAGCTGCTCCTGGAGTTCTTTCTGGGCATCTTAAGTCTCCCATTTGTCACTGTCACTTCATTCCTTAATGTTCAGTGTTCTTAGCGGTCTTTCTTGATCCGGTGCTTCTCTACCTGGGCCATTTCATAATAATATGCAATATCTCTCTCTTGCCCCCTTTGTCCACTTTCGCTCAGATCTAAAGATCTAGGGCTGTAAGGTTGCTGCAAGGATTTAATTGATTTAGACATTCTACTACTTCAAATACTAGCTAGTACGTCAAAAGCAATTCAGTAAATGTAAATATTTATTCGCAGGACTTCTAGTTTCTATTAGCACTATTATTACTATTACCGCTCTTTCCACAACTGCCACTGCCCTTCTTCCTCCTCATTATTATGATTATGACCAGTTATGGTTATGACTATGATTTGGTAGTTCCTATGGTTAACATAGGATGAGTATTACCATACCCATTTTTTACTCCAGGAAACAAGACTGGGAGAGCTTAAGTTAATTGCTTAAGATTTAAAAGTTATGAAGCCAGAACTCAAATCTAGACTGCCTGACTTAAAACCTTGCTTCTTCTTTCATACTGTAATCATTTCTAATTAGAAGATTGTGCTATGTGAGTCTTCTTTTTGAAAATAGTGACATGGTTCTTGAAGAACTTGGAGAAGTACATCTGAACTACATAAGTGGGATTATGCCCATTTCTGAAATTAACAATCAAAAAGTCAGCTGAACTGGTGTCAAATATTTGACTGAAACTCATAAAAGCAAGGCATATCCAGAGCCAACAAGAGCAGCTTGGCTTCTCTTATTCTGAATTTTTGCCATTGTTTAAAAATATAAAAACAGAATGTAACATGTTGGAAGTAAAATGTCAGCCAATGTCCTTAGTCAAAACTGGGAATTGCTTTATTTTCATAATGTTCTAAAGATGTTATGCAAACATTATGACCTACTGAATATATTATTTGATTTTTTCATATGGGCCATTAAAATGTATAATAAGATGTTTTAATTTAAAAAGCATATTCATATTTGCAGGGAAAAAATATCCCCTAAATTATTATACGATGCTTATAAACACCCTTACACATATTCCATGTAAGGAATTATACTAGGAACATATATATTTCCTTTTTTCTCTTCTGGTTTATCATAAGCGAATTGAATTGTAAGTATAGAGTTCCCTTGATACCAAACTGCCCATTTTTAGGTGCAATAATGTTACTTATAGATGTCTACATATACTATCAAAATTTAAAAAGAAATCTGTCATGCATAATGATCCTTCCATTTTAAGAACAGTTTTTATCCTGGAAGTTGAGTCTGTGTCCAAGCACATAGGACACAGAAAAGGCTAGTTGTGTGTATTTTTCGTTCCTAGCTCTGACCCAAATTTCTATTTAGTCTTCATCCTGTGGTAGCTTCCTTGGACCAACTACTTTACAAATATTTTAACACTCCCCCCAAATGGAAAAGCAATATGTATTTCTGACAGAGGTGGTTTTTTTTAATTTTATTTATTTATTTATCAGAGAGAGAGAGAACAAAAGCAGGCAGAGGCAGAGAGAGAGGCAGGCTCCCCGATGAGCAAGGAGTCCAATGTAGGACTTGATCCCAGGACCCTGGGATCATGACCTGAGCCGAAGGCAGCTACTCAACCGACTGAACCACCCAGGTATCCCTGACAGAGGTTTCGAGAAGGGAAGGAGAACAAACAAAAGACAGAATTATAAACATGCTAATATCTTCATCTTATGCAATAGGAAGTTGAGAAATACTGTCTAAAGTCTCGGTCATTAGGTGGCTTAGTCGTTAGGTATCTGTCTTCGGCTCAGGTCATGGTCCCAGGGTCCTGGGATTGAGCCCCACATCAGGCTCCCGGCTCAGCAGAAAGCCTGCTTTTCCCTCTCCTACTCCCCCTGCTTGTGTTCCTTCTTTTGCTGTCTCTCTCTCTGTCAAATAAATACATAAAATCTTTTTAAAAAACAAATTAAAAGGGGCACCTGGGTAGTTCAGTGGGTTGAGGCCTCTGCCTTTGGCTCAGGTCATGATCCCAGCGTCCTGGGATCGAGCCCCACATTGGGCTCTCTGCTCACTGGGGAGCCTGCTTCCCCCTCTCTCTGCCTGCCTGTCTGCCTACTTGTGATTTCTCTCTCTGTCAAGCCGCTTAATAAAATCTTTAAAAAAAAAATCTTTAAAAAAAAAATCTTTAAAAAAAAAAACCAAATTAAAAAATAAAATAAAATAGGAAAAGAAAGATAACATTTAATACTATAGTAGCAAACCAAATTCAACAGCACATTAAAAGGACCATATACTGTGACTATTAATCAGTGTTCTTTTTTTTAAAATATTTTATTTATTAGAGTGCACGGTGGAGGGGAGAGAGAAAGAGAGCACAAGCAGAGGGACTGGCAGAGGGAGAAGCATGCTCCCCTCTGAGCAGAGATCCATATGTGGGGTTTGATCCCAGGATCCTGGGATTGACCTGAGCTAAAGATAGATGCTTAACTGACTGAGCCACCTAGGCACCCCTTAATCAGAGTTTTTCAGGGAAAGAAGCCAATATGACATATATTTGTATGAGAAGAGATTATAGGAATTGGCACATGTAACTATAGAGACCAAGAGGACCCACAATCTGTCCTTTGCAAGCTGGAGAATCAGGAAAGTTGGTTATGTAATACAGTTCAAGTCCAAAGGCTTGAGAACCAGCTAATGGTGCGAATCCTAGCTCAAGTCCAAAGGCCCCAAAACTAGCAGGGCCAATGTCCAATAGCAGGATAAAAATGGATGTCCTAGCTCAAACAAAGAGAGCAAATTCACTCTTTCTCCACCTTTTTGTTCTAATAAGATACATTAAATGATGCCCATACACATTGGTGAGGGAGATCTTTACTCAGTCTACCAATTTAAATGCTAATCTCTTTCAGAAATGCCCTTAAAGATACCCAAAAATAATGTTTTACCAGCTACCTGGACATCTCTGAGACCAGTTAAGTTCACACATAAAGCTGACCACAACAATGACCAAGTGGAATTTTCCCTGGGAAGCAAGAATGGTTCAACATATGTCAATCAATCGATGTGATACACCACGTTAACAAAATGGAAGAAAAAAATCCCCACATGATTATAAGTGCATAAAAAGTATTTGACAAAATTTAACATCTTTTCTTTATAAAAACTCTTAACAAGGGAGCTATAGAAGGAAATTACCTCACCACAATACAGGCCATATATGAAAAACTCAGAGCTAACATCATACTCAACTGTGAAAAATTGAAAGCTTTCCCTCTAAGATGTGGAATAAGGCAAAAACACCCAGCTCTGGAAGTCCTAACCAAAGCAACTAGACAAGAAAAAGAAATAAAAGGCAACCAGATCAATATGAAGTAAAATTACCTCTGCAGATAACTTGATCATTTGTGTAAGAACCCTAAAGACTTAACCAACCAAACAAACAAACCCTTAGAAATAATAAACAGGGGTGCCTGGGTAGCTCAGTCTGTTAAACATCTGCCTTTGGCTCAGGTCATGATCCCAGGATCCTGGGATGAAGCCTTGAGTTGGGCTCCCCACTCAGCAGGGTGTCTACTTCTCCCTCTCCTTCCGTCCCTCTCCCTGGCTTCTGCTCACTCTCTTGTTCCTTCCTTCACTCAAATAGATAAATAATATCTTTAAAAAAAAGAAATAAGAAACAAATTCAGTAAAGTTGTAACATCCAAAATCAATATATAAAAATCAGTCATTTTTTTAAAGATTTTTTTATTTGACAGAGAGAGAGCACAAGCGGGGGAGTGGGAGAGGGAGAATCAGGCTCCCACTGAGCAAGGAGCCCAGTGTGGGGCTCAATCCCAGGACCCTGGGATCTTACCCAATGCAGGCAGATGCTTAACCGACTGAGCAACCCCTCAGTCATGTTTCTATGCCCAAACAACAAACTATCAAAAAAGGTAATTAAGAAAACAATCTCATTCACAGTAGCAACCAAAATAATAAAATATTTAGGAATAAACCAAAGAGGTGAAAGATTTGTATAATTTAAAATTATAAAACATTGATAAATTAAAGAAGACATGGGTAATTAAAAAGACATCCTATGTTCATGAATTGGAAGAATTAATATTATTAAAATGTTCATACTGCTCAAAGTAATCCAGAGATTAAAGATCTAATACACAGCAATGTGACTATACTTAACAATACTGCTGTTAGAGGTTGCAGGAGGATCAGTAACATATCCTCCAAACTGAGAAGGTACTTTACGACCAAAACCAAAGCAAACACTCCATACCATTTATACAGAATTTTATTCAGGGTAACTTACTGATGGGGGGATCGGGCAGAGCAGGGATCCAGGCTGTAAGCAGCCATTCCGCACCCAGTTCCAAACTTAATCCCCAGCTTTTATGGAGTGAGGGACATGGTGGTGAGGTCACAGGGAAGTTATATAAAGTGGCACAGTTGTGTGCCAAAGGATTCCTACTAGTTACATAAAGTGGAGTTTTCTGTGTGCCACCGTAGGTAAGATCAGCCTTCCCACACTCCAGTCCAGGCATACATTAACCTTCACGGGACCTGGAACACTTAGCCCTGGGAAGGTCACGGCACAGACATGAACAAGATGGAGGGCCAAAGATGGAGTCAGTGTTGTTAGCACTCCTTCAACTATTATCACATGCATGAAATTTGCTAAGAGGGTAAATCGTAAGTGTTCTTACCATAGAAAAGAAAAAAAAGGTAAGAACATGATAGCCATATGAGGTGGTGGATATGTTAATTAGCTTGATTGTGGTGATTATTTCATGATGTAAGTGTGTATCAAAACATTAGACCACACACTTTAAATATGTACTATTTTTATTTGTCAATCTTACCTCAAAGTTGGGAAAAAACTGAAAAGAAAGGTAGAGTTTGGTACACTTTATAAATGGACATAAGTATTTAAGAAATGATATGTAGTAATAGAATTATCAAAAACTGGCACATGTAGAATAGCAAATAGTGAATCAGTTAACATCTCATTTTTATTATGCTAAGTAAATAGATGCTATCTGAATTTAATTGACCAAGCAATAAAATTATAAATATCTTTCTAATAATAACGGAGGTGACCACTAGGAGAAATAAAAATAGAAAGGATTCAAAGTAATTGCCTATAGAGACAAAAGCTGGTGAGGAAAGAGGGGGAATGTATTCCTTTCTATTTTATAATCCTGTCTCTCATTTTCTAAATATATAAATTTATTATATTGAAAATACATCTAAAATACATCTAATAAGGGCCATTTTCCTAATACTGCAGACTTACATAATATTAAGGACTATGTTCCTGAATTTCAGGCCCAGGTATGGACAATGATTTGATTGAATTGATCTCAATGCATTTCAACAAATATTTGTCATTAGCTTGGTTTACAACTTCCTGATCTCTGTTCCCATTTTATGTATTTATTTATTGTCTGATCTTGTCACCTGGACTATAAACTGTGAGGGCAAAGACTAACATGTTTTGGCTTTTTCCTCCTCCACTGTAGATTTAAAGCAGTTTATTAAATGCAAAATCAGATAAATGCAGGACTAAAAACAGGGTCAGAGGCTCAGAACACTTCAACAAAACGACCAAAGAGAGGTTATAAAGTAAAAGGAGTGTTCAATGGTAGGATAGGTAGCTTTGTGAAGTACCATACTTAAAAAAATCGGATAGAATCTAGTTGGCCATTTGCCTGGGATTCCTGCATTGAAGAAATGTATATTATTGGACACCTGAGAAGTTTAAGAAGAGATAATGCTCTACTTACACAGTCTTTCTTTCTTTTTATTTTATTTTTTATTAACATATAATGTATTATTTGCCCCACGGTACATGTCTGTGAATCATCAGGCTTACACATTTCATAGCACTTACCATAGCACATACCTTCCCCAATGTCCATAACTCAGCCACCCTATCCCTAAACCTCTATCTCTCAGCAACCCTCAGTTTATTTTGTTACACAGTCTTTCTTAATCCTTACAACAATGTGGCTAGCTATGTAAAAACTATCCCAATTTTGCAGTAAAGGCAATAGGGCTGAGAGTGGTTCAGTAACTTGCCTTCACGCATCCAGCTAGAAAGATGTAGAACCTGAATTTGAATTCATATCTACTTTTTTTTGAAGCCACACTCTCCTAAGATATTTGCAAATGACATATCAGATAAAGGGCTAGTATCCAAAATCTATAAAGAACTTATCAAACTCAACAACCAAAGAACAAATAATCCAATCAAGAAATGGGCAGAAGACATGAACAGACATTTCTGAAAAGAAGACATCAAATGGCCAACAAACACATGAAAAGGTGTTCCACATCGCTTGGCATCAGGGAAATACAAATCAAAACCACAGTGAGACACCACTTCACACAAGTCAGTATGGCTAAAATTAACAAGTTAGAAAACAACAGATGTTGGCGAAGATGCAGAGAAAGGGGAACCCTCCTTTGCCGTTGGTGGGAATGCAAGTGGTGTAGCCAATCTGGAAAATAGTATAGATGTTCCTCAAAAAGTTGAAGATAGAGCTAACCTATGACCCAAATTGCACTACTGGGTATTTACCCCAATGATATAAATGTAGTGATCTGAAGGGGTACCTGCACCCCAATGTTTATAGCAGCAATGTCCACAATAGCCAAACTATGGAAAGAGCCCAGATGTTCACCAACAGATGAATGGATAAAGATGTGTTAAATATATATACAATGGAATACTACTCAGCCATCAAAAAAATGAAATCTCACCATTTGCAATGACACAGATGGAACTAGGGAGTATTATGCTGAGTGAAATAAGTCAATCAGAGAAAGACAATTATCATATAATCTCACTGATAAGAGGAAATTAAAAAACAAGACAGAGGATCATAGGGGTAGGGAGGGAAAAATGAAACAAAACAAAACCAGAGAAGGAGACAAACCATAAGAGACTCTCAATCTTAGGAAACAAACGGAGAGTTGCTGGGGGGAGGGGATGGGAGGACGAGGTAACTGGATGATGGACCTTGGGGACGAGGTAACTGGATGATGTGTTCTAACACGCACTGGGTATTATATAAGACTAATGAATTGGAGACTTGTACCCCTGAAACAAATAATACCTTATATGTTAATTTTTTAAAAAAGCCATGGTGTCCTTAAACTCTGTCTTAGCTCACAGCATTTTATGATGCTCTGAAATTTGTCAAAAAGGAAAACATCCCTCCTGTGACCCCACTCAATCACTAAATTTACTGAAATATCCAAACTTAGTAACAGCAGCACCTTGTCCAAAGGCTTCATGTATTCTGAGTAACAAAAAAAATTTAGCAAAGTCTCATCAACTTATGTAGTAGATTAGCTAGTAGTTTGTGTTCTTGCTAATGTAGTCTCTAAGTTGAATAGAAGGAAACCAAAACAACTTTCTTTTTGTCCTACTTCTGTCTGTACGAGACAGTTATTGCAGAACAAATGCTCTTCCAAATGATTGTTCAGCAAAAGGTCATCCATAGCAGGTGCTGGACATTTAGTTCTGTGTAAATCTTCTTGCTTGGACCACTTTTGTGGAAATGAAGCTGCTCTATCCAGTAGAAACCTTTGAAAAATTGTGTTCAGAGTCTAAATTTGGCATTCTATCTATTAAAGCTCTAAAAATGATTTTTCTCATTTTAAGTTTATAAGCCTCTTTTCAGTCCTAACTCCTAAATAAAAATCACTGGCCAATATATTTTCAGAGTCATGAAAAACAATTTCAGCCCTTTGCCAATGATAAAAACTATATATATTCATTACAGAGAATTTAAACTGTACAAATGTGTAAATAATTTTCCAATGGCTTTTATAATATTATATATATTTTAATATAATATAACGTTACGTGTTAATAATCTCCAATACCAGTATTAATATTTCATAATAGGGAATTTATAGATGACAAAAAGTCACCAGATTCACATGCTAAAACTCAATTATAAATATGATTGAGGCATTACTGCTCGTGCACTAAACACAGTCTAATCAATACTGAAATTTTGAGAACAAAAATATTGTTTTAAAAGGGCTGTTCTCATTATTATTTCATTTCTTCCCTGCACCGTTACTCTGTTGTCATAATGAAAAGTAAGAGGCTCTGATTTAACCGATGTCTCTCCCTTCTCCTGCAAAAGATAGTCCTGAAAACAATCTTTTCTTCAAAGATTTATTTTTTTATTTGTGAGAGAGAGAGAGAGAGAGGTGGAGGAGGGGCAGAGAGAAAGAGAGAATTTCAGGCAGACTCCACGCTCCTGAACGCAGAGTCTGGCATTGGGCTATCCCTCAACCCTGAGATCATGACCTGAGCTGAAATCGAGAGTTGGAAGCTTAACCAATTGAGCCATCCAGGCACCCGCTGAAAACAATCTTTTGACTTGAAAATCAGAGCTTGGCATCACATTTCCTAATCTGCAGCTGTCCCACCTGCCTGATCCAGAGGATGAAGCTGCCTGCAAGGAATGATTTCAAAAGCACCCATGGCTCATTACCCTCATTACTTCCTTATTCTTCCTCCAGTGGTGTGTAATATATCCACCATTTGAGTGTATCCCTTGAATTAACAATATTAGAAAAGCCCTCTGAATTTCAAACATTTTGGCTGTTAAAAGGAACATTAATTTGCCTGGCAGAAATGTATTCATCTAGTGTTCTAATCCATTCCATCTCTAATCCCACTGCCGCTGCCTTTGTTTAGTTTCATGATTTCTCTTTTACATAATTCAAATAGTAGTCATGTAGTCCCTCAATAAATATCTAGTATATTCCCCAAACCGTGTTAGGTGCTGATAACCAAAAGAAAAATGAGAAAAATTCTGAGTTCTCAAACGATGTTAATAAATCCATGAGATCATGACAACTCAGAGGAGGAATCCTAATTGGTCTCTAAGTGTCCTTCATTTTTGCCCAGTCCAATTGATCCTTCATGTGGTTGGGACAATCTCTCTGAAATGAAAAAAAAAAAAATTATCTTTTTCCTGTCTAAAACTTGTCTTTGACTCTCCATTCAAGCTTGTAGTATGGACATGAGCATAGACTCAAGCGAGATAAAGACTTGGCTCTACCATGTATTAGCTACAGGACCCAAGTCGAGTGACATAATCTTTTCAGTTCCTTATTGTTTCTAAGCCATTTCACAGAATTTTTTTTCAGTGCCTGCCTCTTGGGGAGTTTGTGTGGAGAATTAAATGAAGTAATGTATATAAAGCATATAGCAAAACGTCTGACACACTAGGTGTATAACGGATATTCAACATTATCATCATTTAATGAAATAACCCTCCTCTCTCCAGCTTCATGTCTGTCTCATCCTTTCCTTAAATGCCACCTCCAATCTGGTCATCCCAGTCTCCTTATAGAATTTGTCACACCTCCTCTGTCTTTTCTCCTTACTTTTGTGTATGTTCTTTCATTCTGTCCTCTGGCTTCTCTATGTGACTAACTCATACTCATTTTTATGGATTTTCTGCCTCTGAGGGGCTTCTTTGACCTATCAGGGTGGGTTTGATCTCACCCTGTGCTCCCAGAAATGTCATCATGAGAAACGAAGAAAAAATTAAAAGCTTAAAAAGACCTCATTAGAATAAGTCAGCAGAGCTGAGGCTAGAATCCGGTTTCCAAAGTCCTAATCCAGGACTGTACTAGATCTGTTCCTGTCTCTGTAGGACACACAGAAAGAGTTCCCAATGCCCTACATGTTTCCATACAGTGGACAATAAACACCACTAATTTATTCAACTGAACTTATCAGTTTGGATGAACTGTACTAAGCAGGAGTGGCAAGATGAGGTAAATTCTCTGACATGGCAAGATGTTCTTTATTTCCCAACAGCCATTTTTCAGGATCTAAAACCAGGGCTTGCTCACAGGATAGTAACAACTTCTCTCACTTGGAGCTTGAGTAGGAAGGGACATATTTCAGATGACAATTAAATGGTGAGATGCGATTAACCTTAAATATTCTAGAATCTGGCTATTCAAAGTGTAGAACCAACAGTAGAACTAACAGTATTCATGTCTCTTTGGGGCTTGTTACAACCAATCTCAGGTTCCACTCCAGACCTACTGAATCAGGATCTGCATTTTCTGCAGACCTGCAGAATCTACGGATGATTTACATACCTTGGAAGATTAAGAAGTACTATTTGGGGCAGGGGTCATCAAACTGGGCTGTGCATTAGAATTACCTGAGCAGCTTGAAAACAAAATAAGTAGACAAGTGATATTTGGGAACCATGTTCAAGGGCTCTAATTTAATAGGTTTAAGGTGGGTATAGGCACAGGTCTTGTTGCAAGTTTGCCAGGTAATTCTAAATACAGACATAGTTGAGTATCACAGCTGGGAGAGTACAACTCCAGAAGGTAGCAAACGATCCTCAGTATTTCTCCATACCCCTTAATGTATGGGACTAAGAGTCTATCAGCCTTTCTTCAAGGGAGTGATGGATAAAGGGACATGGATACACTTCTACAGAGCAAAAAGTAACTGAACAGAGAAAAAAACCTTGCAAATGTAACCTCTGAACTTGATAATTTTACAACACACTCCACGAGATAGAGGGAGACTAAGTATTTTTGTAGGAAAGGGTGACTGGTTCTAGAAAAAATGGAAAGAGGTGGAATTCACTAGAGAAAAGGAACTAAAGTCTGGAGGGTGTGAAGAAGAGACCAGGGAACTTGGGGTAAGAGGAGGGCACACTGGGACCCCCGCTCCCGCCAGTGAGGCCCTCCCTCTACAGGCAGTAAAAGGAGTGAAGTATTAGACTTCTTCTCTGTCCCTCTTTCCCCAAATCTCCTGCTTTTTCCTCCATGCAACACCTTCCAAATGCTTGGGGAGAATTATTTGAACACCTTGGGAACCTTAGCCCAAATCTGGTATTTTTATGAGAACGTGGATGAAAGGCTATTTGCACCCAAGAAGAGACTTTCTTCTATGAGATGAACTGGAAGCTACTGCTGTGTTCGTAGTCTGCAGACCTAGCAGGACAAACTATAAAGCTTATCTCCAGACTCACCCACCCACAACTGGGAATGCATCCAAAGTATCATGCCCTATCGAACAGGGAAAAAAAAAAAAAAAGAAAGAAAGAAAGAGTCTCATAAAGTTTTCAGGCATCCCAAGTCCCAAGCTTGTTTTTTTAACTGGAGATTTTGCAAGAACAAGAAAACTGTATCTATATCCATATCTATATTACCTATATCCATATATATATAGTATAACTATTTTCCACCTTTGAAGGGACAAACTTAAAGGGATGGAGCGGTTATCCATTGTTTATTATAGCTTCTTAAAAAAAAAAAGATTGTATTTAGTTATTTGAGAGAGAAACAGAGAGAGCACAAGCAGGGGAAGTGGCAGGCAGAGGGAGAAGCAGGCTCCCCGCTGAGGAGGGAGCCAGATATGGGACTCCATCCCAGAACCCTGGGATCATGACCTGAGCCAAGCCACAGAGGTGCCCCTTATTGTTTATTATAGCTTCCATGTAGAAATCATCTTGTCAGTTTCTTTCCATGAATAGCTTTCTTTTATATCCTTTACTATCATTTAGCATTATAAAACAATGTTACTGTGTATGTTGTTAATAATATATATTTGCAGACTAAATCATGTTTTATAGACCACCTTTGATTTTCTACAAGTTAATTATTTCCAACACAATAATCTTCTCCCAAATTTCATCCTCTTTGTTTTCTGATGTATTGCACACCATTAATCAGCTCATCCTTGAAACTCTCCTATCATGTCTTTATGGCAAAACCCTATTCTCCTCCTATGTGGTAGTATCATGTGACATGCTTTACGTTTATTATGTAATGCCACATTTTCAAATTTCATATCAACGCAATCTGTGACAATAAATGCACTTTGCATTCCAATACATCCGTTCTATATACACACACATGTACACACTCACACACATGCTGGTATTTACTGCCAGAATTTTTTTTTAAAAATACATTCACTATTATTTCTTATCCTTTATTTCCTTTCATTGTTCTAAAACGCTTCAAATAAGAAGTGATAGCTGCAGAGAATTTTGAAAGATGAGGTGTTCTCCAGGTGTTCAGTGGAAATTCAGGCTGGGAAAGACATCCCAAGTATAAGGAGCAGGATGAACAGAGGCAATTATGGAAGTAAGGTGAAACATCACATGGAACTTCTATGAGATTCTAGAAAATGCCACTCTTTAATTATTGATCAAGACTCTTGTTTCTTAACTTTAGTGCGTGTGAGTGTATGAGTGAGGCTGTGTGTGTCTGTGTGTGGGTGGGTGTAAGAAGAGAGACAGAGTGGATATATGTTATATCATATTCAATAGCCATTTTAATCTGCATATTACCACACTGTCACTGCACTGACACTTCCTTGTGTATTTATTCAAGCCTTTAACTCAACAAAAGAATGTTTAAATAATGTTGTGGGAACAAAAGGTAAACTCATACTATTTGATAATCTGTGAGACTCAACAAATAGTTCGTATGCTGTAAACCTTGGCAGGTAGGTTTGATGGAACCTTTGATGGAAAGTGGTTGCCTAAGATACGCAGACCATTTATTTTTTTAAAGATTTTATTTATTTATTTGAGAGAGAGAGAGAGAGCACGAGATGGAGAAGGATCAAATTGAGAAGCCAACTCCCTGCTGAGCCGGGAGCCCAACTAGGGACTAAATCCTGGGACTCCAGGATCATGACTTGAGCAGAAGGCAGACACACAACTGACTGAGCCACACAGGCACACCGATATTCAAACAACTTAATCAAGCACAGCATAGATAGCAAAGGCATATTATATCTCTTATGAACTAATTATTGCCCTTGTGTATCTAGGATCCAACACCTAGCCTACCATACAGTAAACATCCAATAAACATTTATCAATTGAGTAAATTAAATGATCAAATGGATGAATTAATATGATCATGGCTCTAATCCCAAAGCAACCTAATGGAGGTCCCGGAAAGAAGGCAGGGGGAGGGCGGGGTGGTAAACTGAACAGAAACTTACATCTTCAAGAGTAATGGCAACATTACAAGTCCAGAGGGAGATATTTGAAGGAAGACATAGGAGTACGGGGGGAGGCAAAATAAAGAAACGAATTAAAACCATTCAGTAATAAAAACGGGGTTCAGGGGAAGAGTAAGACAGACCTATAGTCAGCTCTCCATTCATACATGGTGAGCTTTGAATACAGCTCAACTTCCATCTGAGACAGATCAATAATAAATGCAGCAAACCCTAGCAAGCTTGATTCTGAAATATGAAATCCCTTGGCACCATTATGGGACAAGGGGGCTGGGGGAGAATGGAACTCAGTAACAATGCTCTGGGCAGGAGTTCATGCAAATACACATGATATTTTAATGAAAATGTGAGACTGCCAACGCCTACTTCACACGTGCGGTCCCGTTACCATGACAACCAGCAGCTCTCTAGAGTTCAGATATGGAGTAATCACTTGCTTATGCTTGAACATTTAACAGTTTTTCATGCTGCTAACAAAGATGAAATTGAAAAAGAACCCTGAGCCAAATCTTACAGATCTGGGAAAAATTCATTTCTGAAAACAAATGTCGAAACTAATTGCTGGCTACGTTTGCTTCCTAATTCTGAGGATAAATCCCAAGGCATGTGGGGTACACATGCCTGTGTGTACATAATACAAAAGCCTAACCTATGAATTTTTTCGTGGCGAACGCTAGAATTCTAAGTGAAGATGACTTTGCAGCATGAACTTGAATAATAATTACAGCCAGGGCGGTGTTGAAAGCACTTCACTGACAGCTACTTCTCCGGGAAAGTAGAGACTCAAGCCAGGTCAATTAATTACATCTCTAAAGAAATCTTTTCTCCTGGAAGACTCCTTGTTTTTAATTCATGCCACATCACTGGCATATTGCTGAGTAGTAAATCACATCCCTTAAACACTTATCATGTTCCCTGGTCCCTTGCCTGCCTTCTGTTGACTCTTTAAACATAAACAACTGCCAGGTACTGACCTAATTTAAGGGACAAGAGAAAACAGATTGTACTCATTTGTTTTTTACAGCGGGCACTGACCAGGTTTATTGGCACATTAGCAAAGGTAGCAGTATTTCGTGCTACTTGAACTTAGACTCCCTCAGCATCTACCCAGGACACCCCTAAAAGGAAAGAGCACCTTAGGAGTAATGGCACAGGTGTGTGTGGGAAGAGGTTCCTCTCCACGAGAGCAGGGTAGAGGACTCTCAGTTGTCCAGTTCCAGTTCTGAAGTAGAGGCTCTTGGAAGGGCCAAAGGGGCCCATCTCTCTGTCTTTAAGGGTAAGGACATCCTACTTAATAATGGCTTGGGATAAATAAAAGAGGGACAAAAGAGAGGAGGGACTTTCAGAGATGGGAACTGACATTTATGACCGCTTTCTGTTTCAGAGCTTGGGTTTTAATATGTGAGCTTCTTTAGTCTTGACCTCAATACTTGGGCCGAAATGAATGGTTGTGCAGTTTGCTTCCTGTACTTGAGGACAAGTAGTCTTGTCCCTGACTAGGACCGCTATGAGGAAGAGATACCTTTACCTTTACACAAAAGTGCCGCTTCTTTGCCAAGCCACTAGCTGGAGGAACCGCATCAGCTCAGAGCAGGTGCCCTTTACTAATTCACACAGAACTTTCTTAAACATTAGCAGTGGCTCTGGTACCCCAGGAGGTTTCTCTTGTTACCCCCTTTGGGGGATAAGGAAACCAGAGCGCAGAGCTTAAGGAGATTGTGGAAGGCCACTTTGTAAATGGAAGGTTGATTTTAATGCCTTAGTGCTTCTCTTTCCATTCATTTTTTTAAAGATTTTATTTATTTACTATTTTAGAGCGGGAGAGAGAGCTGGGAGAGGAGCAAAAGGAGAGAGACAAGCAGAGTCTGTCTGCTCTGAGCGCGGTGGAGCCAGACGTGGGGTTCGATCCCATGACCCTGAGATCAGGACCCGAGTCGAAACGAAAGTCAGACACGTAACTGACTGAGCCAGCCCAGTGCCCCTTCTCTTTCCATTCCGCCATGCTTTCCAAGTCTGGCCTTTGGCAAGTAAGTCTGGGGCTGGAATAGATTTCTCCCTAACTAAAGATTTTACTGCCATCATGTAGATACTTAGTGGTAGCCTGGCAGTGAGCCATAATGGCTACCTCCTCTACTGTCCCTGCCTCATCACTAGGTTCAAGTACTCCCGAGCAACTCTGCTCTGTTGACCTACCTTTTCAGAGGCAGCATTTATTGTACTAATGCCTATGGTCCGCCCACCGTCATCTGATGCAGTTCCCAGGTTCACCCGAGGACTCTGTGGGACACGTGGCAAGGAGGTTGTGCCGCCATGGGCAAGTTCTCCTTCCTTTATTCAATTTCCAGATTCTATCATTAGAATCGATTTACTACGTTCTTGGAACTTCTCACTGGGTGTCTATCATACACACAATTACAAAGTATCAGTCCTGTGAGGAACAGGAACTAAGAGAGAGAGAGAGAATAATTGAAGGAAAGAGTTTAAGGGACCGCTGTAGAGAGCCAGTTTGCAGAAAGGAAGAGGAGGCCCAGAAGACATATAAGACTTAACCAGTGATATCTGGTAAGTATTTAACTAGTTATCCATGGAGAAACAAGCCCTGATTTGTAGTGTTGATGTCTTTCTGTGGTGTACATACTCCCTCTGTGACTGGTTTCAAGCTACCACGTTGAGGTCACTGAACGTAGACACAGGAAGAGATACGAACAATATTATTTTGTGTTTCCCTTTGGCACATATAAGTAAATAACTTAATGGGCACAGATAGATAATTGTCAAGTGTAGCAAACTGAACAGTTATCAGTTTTGAGAAGGTATCACCTCTGTTTTAAGTTTAATTGTAAATGTATATGTTTTAATTTTTAATAATGGCTGTTTTGGGGAACAGGCTCCTAAAAATGTCACAAGTAGCTCTCATCAGCTGGGCCAAGCTGGCCCCCACACACTGCTGGAACATGAGCCAGCAGCGGGCACAAAAGTAATGAAGACAAAGGAGAAAACCCATGGAAGTCTCTGTATTGAGAAAGAACCAGTCGTACTAAACCCAGAAAGAACAATCCTGCCGTGGTGATGCCCCCCATCTGTTATGGGACCAATCATGTCCCTCCCAAAGGTATGTTGAAGTCTCAACCTCTCCATCTGTGAATCTGACCTTATTTGGGAAGAGGGTCATTGCTTACAATCAAATTAAGAAAAGGTCAATTAAAGCGGGCCCCGATTCCATATGAGTGGTATTTTTGTAAGCCAAGAGAAATGTGGGTCCAGTCACACACGGAGACATTGGCCACATGAAGACAACAATGCGCCAGGAGAATGCAGAGATTACAGTGGCGCAGCTACAAGCTAAGGAAGCACGAGGCCTGACGGCCAACATCACACACTGGGAGGAGACGAGGAAGGATTCTCTCCTACAGTTTCAGAGGGAGCATGGCCGTCCCAGGATCTTTGATTTTGACACATTAGATTTCTATTCTCCAGAACTGGGAAGCAATAAATTTCTGCTTTTTAAAGCCACCCAGTCTATGGTGCTTTGTTACCATTGCCCTAGGAAACCAATACACTGCCTGTATCTCAAAGTTTATCCTAGCCTACGCTCAATACCTCCCATAACCATTTCATAAAGGATTAAAATATATTGAAATGGTAGGCAAAGATATATGGGGCGCCTGGGTAGCTCATTTGGTTAAGGGACTGACTCTTGATTTCGGCTCAGGTTGTGATCTCAGGGTCATGAGACGGGGCCCCGCGGTGGGCTCTGTTTTCTGCATTGTCTGCTTGACATTCTCTCCTTCTTCCTCTCCCTCTGCCCCTCCCCCAGCTCACACGCTAAAATAATTTTAAAATGATAGACAAAAATAAGATAATAATATTCTGCACTTGCTCAGCACGCAAGCATAAGGTGGGTGAAAGCAAAGGGACACAGGCAGGCAGAGTGCAGACCAGCAGGTAAGTAGCTCGGAAGCATGGATTCTGCCCAAATATAACAAATCACTATTTTGTCAGAAAGCTATTCTTCCACCCATTCGCTAGCAGACCTTAAGCAATCTATGTAACGTTCCTGGATATTCATTTTGTGGCTTTGTGTGATGATTGGACCTGACGTAGATATCAAAATGTAGGTTCATAAAAACAAAACTAAAAGAATGATAGTGACAATGAAATCGTAATAATTGCTAATGTTATTTATGTTATATTCATTAAGTTGACCCATTTCTCTAGGCTTCGGTCTCTTCCAATGGAACATTTTCCTCTATACTTTGTAGGACTATTCTTTATTCGCTTGGGCAATGAATATCTATTTCCACCAGACATACAGCAGAGAACAAAACAAAGTCCCTTTTCTTGTGGAGCTTACATTCTAGCGGAAGAGACTTGAAGGCATAAACAATGTGGATGTTTGAGTGAAGAACATTCCAGGCAAGGGGAGGAAAAGTATAAATGCTCAAAACTGAGGCAGCCGTACTCTGTTAGAGAAACAACACCATGGTGAGTGTGGTTTGAGGTAAGAGTTACTTCCAAAAATCTCCAGGCATTAGGATACCTTTATCCAAGACATTAAAAGCACCTATATTCACATATGCTTAATGTTAGACCGATTACAAATATTTTTCTTTATAAAGTCTGTTGAAAATAGTAGCAATGCAGATGTAAGTGCATGTGAGACAAATAACTGAAAAATAAAACATATTTGTGGCTTGAGGGAAGTTAAAAAGAGTCCATAGAACTTGAGGAAAAACTTTCTCATGCCTAAATTTCACAGACACTCTCATGTAGAAAGTAGAATGCAAAATTCCATTGGCTCGGGCAGAGGACTGGGTAAGTTGTCTCTGGGAACAGTCCAGAAAAGATCCTGGAACAATGAAAAGCTGTTGGAGGCAGTCCACTTCCTCCCCAGTGTTCTTCTCTACCCACTCAAGCACTGATGAATATCAACCAATAAATTCTAATATATTATATTATGTTATGCTATGTTATGTTGTGTTATGTCATGTCATGTCATATCATATTACATCATATATTATATTATATTCATTCCTCTACCCTTCCCCACCTTCCCTCTTCTTTTTTCATGATCACTAGTCAAGTTAGGAGCTTTTGCTTTTACTGACCTCACATCTAAATCATTAAAATAGCCTAGTAATTTCCCTCTCTTCAACCTCTCCTTGATTCCACACTGTCTACACCATCCTAGAAATTCATCATTTGTAAAAATGTATAATGTGATGTGATAGCATGCAGGATATTTAGTCTCTTGACAGGAGCTGTGATGGAGGGCAGTGTTCTAGGGAAGCAGGAAGCTTCTGGGGCTCCTAGCATCATAGGTGCCAAGAGACAATGGCAGTGACATTTTGGTTAAAGAAACACCTCAGTGAGATTGAGTATTGTTTCCTTCTCTTCCACAAACATGCTCTGTATTTGCTTGTATGTGCCATTTCTCAATGAATTCCCTTACCTAGAAAAGAGTAGCTAAGAAAAAAAATTCACACAAGGAATCTTTATTTTGTTTTAGTTCTTTGGGGCTAATAAAGATATCTCAAGACAGCAAGTAGAATAGAACAGTCTGCTGGCTTTGGTAGACTATTTATTAATATTTAGTTAAGACTTTTGGAAAGTTCCTGATTATTTCAGCTGTTGTAAGCTAAGGAAAAGGATTTTTATCTGGGCTAAAAACTTAAGGACAGAAAAGCCAGTGTGGTGGTAGCAGGAGTTACTAAAGTAAGACAGTTCCAAGTGGATGATTCTCAGGGAAACTGAGCCAAAGCTGATTCTGTATCTAGTTCTGAACTGCAGAGATTCTGGATTGCTTTCCATTACAGCTAACCAATCTCCTTATCTATAGCCTGGGCCTCCTGTAATTCATCCCATCCATCAATGCCAACATGAATAACCTGCCCATATTTCTCTCCTCTATTTAAAAATCCACTCAGGGTGCCTAAGTGGCTCAGTCAGTTAAGCATCTGCTTTCAGCTCAGGCCATGATTCCAGGGTCCTGGGATTGAGCCCCACGTTGGGCTCCCTGCTCAGTGGGGAGCCTACTTCTCTCTCTCCCTCTGACTCTCCTCCTGCTTGTGCTCTCTTGCTCACTCTCACTCACTCTCTCTCCCAAATAAATAAATTAAATCTTTTTTAAAAATCCACTCCTTTGGTGTGCCTGAGTGGCTCAGTTTGTTAGGCATCTGACTTCGGCTCAGGTCATGGTCTCAAGGTCCTGGGATCGAGCCTCTAGTCAGGGTTTGTGCTTAACAGAGCATCTGCTTGTCCCTCTCCTTCTCCTTTTGCCCCTCCTCCCTGCTCACACTTACTTTCTCTCAAATAAATAAATAAATAAATAAATAAATAAATAAATAAATAAAATCTTTAAAAAATTCAAATTCACTCATTTATTCCCGTTACTTCTAGTCTAAAATATTTAATATGGCTAATAAGATTCATGAAAACTTGGTCTTAGTTTTTTTATCCTGTTTTTTATCCTCGTGAGGTCTAAAGAGCTAACCACATGGTTGGCTCCTTGTCATCTGTCAAGGCCCAGTGCGAAGGTAAATTCATTTATGAAGCCCTTCTGGGCATCCCCTATAGAATGCACCATTCCTTAATATCTAATCTTATGGCATTAGTACTATTATGAAATTTCTCACTTGCGTTTCATTTATTTGTGATTCTGCCTCTACCATGGATCATCGTCTTCTCAGAAGAGTTCCCATGTTTTTGTTTTTATTTTTCAGTACTCCATTGTCAACTAGGGTGGTCCCTGGGATAATCTGAACATTAATATATACTTTTTAAACAAATCAGTGAATAAAGAAATTAGTCCAGAGCAATCTAAGTAAGACCTCAAATGACCGTGTTGGTCTCAAATCAGTCAAGTACAGGTAAGAATGCACTAATAAGTTCTAGTCAAAGAAATGAGTAATGAATACATCACTAGCAGTAACTATGAGAAGAAGCTACAGAAGGATAGTCTTAGAAGTAGAGAAGAACCATTAAAATGAAATGAAGTGAAAGGCCCAGAGACTGAAGAATAATTACAATAGGGAGATAAGTAGTTAGAGCTCTGGTTTGTAATAAAGATCATTGTGAGGAAACAAAGAAGATAACTTTGAATTTAGTGTGCCTATGTGTTACATTTCCACTCTATCAGTTAGAGACATGAGATAGGCTCAGGAGATGTTAGCACATGCTTGAACATTGGAACTGAAACTCCAGAACCATAAAGATAACCCCAAAGAGAAATTAACTCCTGGAAAAACAATGATCTTACTGGTGGCAAAAGTGTTGCCTTGAGTTGACTATTCATTCCTTGCTTTGATTTAAAAGAACTGGCAACAAACTGTCCTTTTGGCTGCCATGTAATTAGATCTGTCTTTACCTATAACATATTTATGAATGCAGGAGGTTGTGCATGTTTAATCAAGATCGCGACACAGTCGTTCTCAGGTTTATACACTTTAGTTCCCCTTCATGTAGCCATAGATACTGTCATAGGAAGAACGGCTAAGCTAGAAACTGGTGTGTTTGCCTCGACAGAACTTGTCAATGCTCCCATGCTGGGCTTCTCAGTAATACCCTCTAATAATCAACATGGATTTACACATCAACACCATGCCTTCTGGTCCATTGCTTTTCGTGGGAAAAAAAAAAAACGGTAGAGAAAGTTCTATATTCAACTCATTTTTGAGCAAACCCAATTGAAAAATAGAGGTTTATTTTAATGGAAAGAATGCTGGCTTAGCACTCAAAACCTAGGGCCCAATCTTAGATTGACCACTGTGTGGTTCTGGGAATATTACAGGTTTCCCTGCTATTCAAAAGGAAAACATTCCTACAAAACCTTTTGTAAGCCAAAATGAATTATCGTTAATTTATATTGTACAGCCAGACAATGGAATATTATTTGGTGCTAAAAAAGAAAGGAGCTATCAAGTCATGAAAAGACACAGAGGAAACTTAAATATATATTGCTAAATAAAAGCAGTAAATCTGAAAAGGTTATATACTGTATGATTCCAACTATAGCTCAGGGACAGCAAGATAGAAAAGATGCATAAAGTCAGGTGTGGGGAAAAAATATGGAGTTTCTATGTCTTCTCCAGGTGCGTCACTCTCCCTGCATCTCCATATGTCCACCAAGCCAGAACCTCTCCTTCTGGTTTTTATGGAAGCTTCATTAAATAGGCATGATTGATTGAATGACTGGCCATTGCTGATTAATTCAACCTCCAGGCCTGCTCCCCAGACTGAAAGTTCCCACCCTCTAATCATACAGTTTGTTTTCATGGCAACTGGCTCCCATCCTTGGGTTCAGTCCAATGGTCATCTTGTTAACATAACAAGAGAAAGTTTTGCCCCTCTCCTTGCTTAGGAAGTTCCATGGGTTTTAGGAACCCAGTGCCAGAAATAGGGATGAAGTTCAAATATACATTTTTATTATAAAGCACAATATCACAGTCCATCCCTTGATCTTTGAACACAATCTCTTACAGCAAAACAATCATGAAAGTCAGAAGATGACGTCACATTACTATAATTCCATCCAGTCATTAATAACTATCCAGTCTATCATCACATCACATGCAAATATCTTGTAGGACGGTTTGCTCAAGTTTGCTCTAATCTCTTCAGGTTCTATCCACAACTATTTTTTCTTCTATTGTACCCAAACTTTTCCATATTTGGGAGGGACATTTGGTTCAGCCACTGTGCTGATCTAGACTGTGGGTAACAATACTAATCTAGCAAGTTCTCCCCTCTGTCCACGTCTATTCAGGTTACACATGTGGAGAACTAGAGGGCTATCTTTACCACCAGGTGGTATAGCTGCTTTCATTATTAGCCCCAATTTTGTCAGATGGAGTGAAGGCACATTCCCCATCAGGCCCTGAGGAATTCGGACATGAAGGTTAAACATAGTTATGGTTTCTTGTTTAGCAATCATCCTGCTTCCAGCCCTTGTAGGTACAGCCCTAGAGCTGTGATCTCTCCATCAGGTTGGAAACAAACAAACAAACAAGTTGAAGTGATGTGAGGAAGGAAGCATACCAGCAACTTCTATGCCCCCTCTTCCCAAGATCCACTAGAAAAACAGAGAAATCTATCCAGTGGGGCCATAGCCCACTCACATTCATGTTGAGTGTGAGCACACACTGGTGGAGGTATGTGAGTCAGCCCTTCATGTTTTTATTTTGGATAATCTTTTTAGACAACCAATGTTTTAGTTTCCCATTCCAATTATCCATCACACTAGTACTCTGAGAAGGATGTTTCTCAGCCCAGTGTTGGACACAATGGACTATAAAGAGTGCTTCTTGTCTGAAGAAATGACAGCCGGATCCCCGCCCCCAAGGCTACTAGCATCAGTCTCACTTACCAGCTGTGATCAGGGCCTTCCTTCCAAGGAACCCACCACATGGCCATCTGGGTCTCTGTCCCCTGTTGGCAGATAGAACAGGCATTTCATGCCTCGGACGTTGACTGCTGCAGCATCCCCTGCGTCATGGAGCCAGGTGACCATCTCAAGGAGGTGCATGGGAGATTCATTTGTCGATTCCAGTCACCTTCCAAACCTGGAAGGGATTTCTTTTAATGGGGCTGTACATGTTCCATTTTAATGCACCCCTCAAGTTTCCATATGCTGTCTCCTGCACAGGCATCCTTTTAATAGGGCTGGTTTCCATTGCCCTCCTGCGTGACAGTATGGGCAAACCATTGGCTACTGCCCATAAGTCAGCTAAAAGCAAACATAGGGGCATTTCTCACTGTTCAATCTTTCCATCACTGCTAAGAAAACAGCATGCAATTCAGTCCACGAAGCTGATTTGTGTTTACTTTCTCCAAATGAAACAGCTCCTTACACAGTTCTAGAGTCAGTCCTAGAGGAAAAGAGGATTCTTGTCACATCTCCTTCTTGCATTCCCCAGGCTGGATGGACCAGTAGTCATCACTGGGTGATGCTGACAGGCTCTAACCATAGACCCCAATCTATGCCCCACATAGGGCCATCACATTTGTCTCTCTGACACTCCAGCCTCGGTTCCACATGGTGAGGGCTCAGGCAATCTTACTGGTTCTCACTTAGCATGCCCGATTAATATTGCTTGAAAGGAGGATTTATATGCCTTCTGTTCTCTATTAGTAGGAGGGAGAAATATTCCCCACTCAGACACTCAGACTCTACTTATTATACAAGCAGATAAAAGAGATGCAACCACCTCACATAAGCCTATTTAAATATACTATAACTGGGGCCCACGGGTGCTGGAGCACCTGGTCCAGGATTCCCAAACGGATCGTGTTTGGCCACTAACAAAAATCCAAAGACAGAGAAACAATTGGTGGTGAAACAAGAAAGGAATTTATTTCAGTGACATCAACACTGGGAAGATAGTGAACTTACATCTCAAAGACTTGTCTCCTAAGTGCTGAAACTACTTCTAGGTTCATATAAGAAAAAGCTGGGCTAATGGGCAGTGGGTATGTGCAGTTAAAGTAACTAAATCTTCTTTCAAATCTCCACTGTCAATTCACCATTCCATTTCCGTGGAAGGGAATAGGGGTGATGGTCATTTCTTCTGTAACTACATCCTGCTATCTGAGGACAACATAGGAATTTTGGAATGGAAGACTTTGACAGGGTGGGGAAATTATGGGTCTTGAATTCTGGCTAAAGATAAGAGCAAGGGCATCCCCAAGTTATTGCAAATAGTGTGGACTACCATTTGATAAATATAAAAAAACCAAGCAACAACTGAAAAGAAAAAGGACAAGAAGCCTAGCAATGCTTAGCAGGGCGTATTTCCATTTGGAAGGTATTGGATTTAGCCCAACTGCTTGGAAAAGTCCCAAAGCTGAGGCATCCATAGCAGTGATATGTTTAACTATTTCACAGCTTCAGACACATTTTTTGAGTAATTTGGAATAAATATACAACCTTGAACTGCAGTCTAGATATCAAGGGCCATTGGTTTTGGAGGACTGCTTTTCATATTTATGTGGTTTCATCATTTAGGAGAGTGACTGCATGCCAGGTTTGGTTAAAGGTGGCTGCTGCATGTTTGGCTGGGGCCTCTACCTGTAGTTTTATATCAACAGAGGTAGCTTCTAAATAAATATGGTAAAGGGACAGAGCCACCAGGAAACTCTTTACCCAGTGTCTAGCTTTTATGATATCCCAGTTATGAGAAATTATGGGCAAGTTGGAAATGACTCGTCCCAGGAGATATGGGCATCCCCCACCACATCATCTAATCCAATGATAAGGGTTATCCATTACTTCCTTAGGTCATAGCTAACTCCATGTAGTGGGGTATGCTCTGGATTTTAAGGAGCAATTTTGTCATCTTAGTAGCATAGAATTGGTCAAAGTGATAGCTAAGTTACACAATGTCAGGAAGTCCATTCCATTAACTGAGAGGATTCTTGAATACTACTTAACTTTTTAATACGGGGGGGCCACTTCATTCACTTGGATTCACTTGGCAGTTAGTCACCCAATTCCATTGTGTACTACATATCCTATATTTGTGCTGGGGTTTGTTCTTTTACTAAGGCAAACACCTATTGATGAGATATAATTCTCCATCAGGACAGCAAAGTATACTCAAAAAATAGTTCTCTACATCTGGTATTTTTTTCAGGGAGGTCCCACATGACCCAGGTGAATAACTTGAGAGCACTAGTCCAATGGGACACATCAGAGTTACTGTGAACTGAAAGGGAGTGGTAAGAAAGCCTAACAAGCAAGTGCCTCCCATTGTTCAGCTATTCAAATAATCATATATTCATGGGGTCCTTTTATTACCCCCACAGAGTATCAGGCATGAAGACTGTCTATACATGAGCTATTTTGGCAATTTCTCTGAAGTTAACCTTGAGTTGTCTAACTTAGGCAAGTAACAAACATTCAAGGACAATTAACCAGAACTGGAATCGAGCATCCACAAGAGTGTGTTATTAAAACTTAACTTTCTCTCTAAAATCACCTTCATTTCCATCAAAGATAGCCAAATTAAGATTAATCTGTTTGTAAAACAAGTCTAATTTTAATGAAGTTGGCCTAATTACTTACATAAGCACAGCAAGAATAGTGATTGACCATTTAGATCTTCTAAAATCTGCTTTGCTGGAACTTTTTATAAGGCATTTCAGATTTAACCCTTAATAGCCTCTCAAGGCCAGAAGCCAAGCCAAATATTTGCCATCAGTTTTGCCTGTAATACTTGTTGATTTGAGTAATTTCCTTGTCTTGATGTCCCCAAAATATTCTGAGGTTCCTGCACCTGCCAGGAAGTCACATTTTTTTACAGATTTATTTATTTATTTTAGAGAGAGAGAGAGGAAGAGAGAAAGCGAGCACATGTGACTGAGGGGAGGGGCAAAGGGAGAGAATCTCAATCAGACTCCAAGCTGAGCATGGACCACAACATGGGGCTCGATTACTACAACACTGAGATCATGACCTGAGCCGAAATCGAGAGTCAGCTCATTAACTGACTAAGCCACCCCAGAAGTGATATTTCTTTACTCACCTGCCACAGCTGGTAGGAACTCTGTTAGGAAACTATCAGGCCAACATCTCTAGGGAGTTCTATTGGCTCCATAAAGTCAATCTGAGTTCCACAAGCCTGGTTATATCTAAGTTTATGTATGTTTTTCTCAAAATGTTAGCCTTTAATCAAAACCTTGACAAATGACCATTTTCATTGGTGATCTTTTACAAGAAGAACAGATTCTTATTGAACTTATGCAAATAATTATAATAGCCATGAGAGACAGAATACTCATGGAGAGTTCCTGGTGAGTTCAAGTAGAAAGAAAAGATAAATATTTCAATTTGTTCACAAAGGAATATCTTCTATTTCTGTAATTCATAGATACCTTAAGAAAAAAATTCCCTTAAATCCAGAAGAGTGAACATTAGTGAAGGAGCAAGAGTCAGAAAACCTATAAATCATCTTCCTCAATTCATCCAGTCTCAGACTACTAATTCCTGTTCTGTTTGAATGTAGCCTTTCCATTGGTTCTAGAAATTCTTGCCCAGTTTAGTTCTATGATCTTAAAGATATCAGAAACCTGTATTTGTCAAAACTCCTTTTCATGAATCTTCTTGAAAAGGAAACACATTTTGCAGGAGCATCAGAACAGTAACTATAAATGAGAAAAAACTCAAAAATGGACCTAGTTAAAGATCTGATGAGAATTCATAATAATGCAGTTGACAAAGAAATTCAGTTATTTTTGTGACACATAGAATTTCAATAATTAGGATGTCGAGTAGTGACCTTATAACAAGACATAGTAAAACTTCTAGGGATTTCATATAATTTCTAGAACAGTTATAGGCTTTACCCATATGATATAGCCTAAAAAGTTTTGCCATTATTTGTCCAACAATGCTTCCCATGTAATCTGACATACCAAATAAACAAGCCTAGTCAGTAAAAATGATTTCATTTAGAATTTGAATTATCGGGAAGCTTTGCTATAACTCTCAGAAGATTTGAAAGCACATGCCAAAATAAGATTACAGACCATTATAAAACTTAATATTTAATTATATATTTAAACAAACGGCAATAGGAGATGCCTCAAAAGGTTATGTAGTTGTTAGCAAAATTTAGCTCCTTTACTATTGAGAAGTTTTAACTGCTTAAATAATCAAAAAACTGATAAAGACAAAACATAGAAACTTTGATTTTCTGGGCAGATTAAAAAAAAAAAACAAAGCCTTGCTTACCATTTCTTATCATGAGAAGATCAGTAATCTAAGAAAACTTTGTCATTTTAACAGAAAGAAAAAAAAATTCCAATCTTATATACGTATACTTTTAAAATTCATCCAGTTCAATCTTAGTCAGCGCTGACAATGCATAATATTCTTTTCCAAAGAATCCCCTCTCACAAACTTGCTGCGACTTTCTTTTCCTATACAGATTTTATTCTAAGCCTTCTCTCTCTAAATAACCCATCACATTTTAGGACAAAATTATTTCCTTTTCCCTCAACAAAAACGTATTCCTATTCCTTATACCTTTCTTATCAAACAACTTCTTCCTTTGCCTACATAGAATTGCTTTCCTTAACATTTTCAGCAGTCTTTAAAAAAAATTATTTATTTATTTGAGAGAGAGAGAGAGAGAACACAAGGGAGAGGGGCAGACCATCAGATTCCTCGCTGAGTGCCAAGCCTGATATAAGGCTCAATACAAGCTTGATTCCAGGACCCTGAGATCACGACCTGAACTGAAGTTAGCCATTTAACCAACTGACCCACCCAGACACCATATTTTCCAGCAGCCTTAATTACATTTATCAGAATTTTAACTCAGAAATCTTAGTCTCGGGCGCCTGGGTGGCTCAGTTGGTTGAGCAACTGCCTTCGGCTCAGGTCATGATCCCGGAGTCCTGGGATCGAGTCCCACATCGGGCTCCCAGCTCCATGGGGAGTCCGCTTCTCACTCTGACCTTCTCCCTTCTCATGCTCTCTCTCATTCTCTCTCTTTCCTAATAAAAATAAATAAACAAAATCTTTAAAAAAAATAAAATAAAATAAAATAAAAAGAAATCTTAGTCTCTAGTGAAAACTAAGTAGTAACCAATTGTCAATTGTCTCTTACACCAGAATTCTTTAGATTGACAAATTTGTGGATATACTTCATAATTTCTAGAAACATGTGTTTTTTTCACAGTACAACTTTCAATAAAGTATAAAATATGTTTGCTAACAGACTCAAGTATCTTTAGTTTCTCTCCAATAAGAAAAAAGTGGATAAACCTATGTTTAGTAAGTAATGTTTCAATATTTTATCTTATTTGAAAAAGACTTAGATATCTGGGGTGCCTGGGTGGCTCAGTCAGTTAAGCGGCTGCTTTTGGCTCAGGTCATGATCCCAGGGTCCTGGGACAGAGACCCGCATGGAACTCCCTGCTCAGTGGGGAGTCTACTTCTCCCTCTCCTGCTTCCCCTGCTTGTGTTCTCTCTCTTGCTGTCTCTCTCTGTCAAATAAATAAATAAAATCTTTTCTTAAAAAAAAGACTTAGATATCCAATGAATTCAACCCAATTTATCATTTAACTTAGCAAAACTACAAAGTTTTAGGTTACCAAAGAATTTAGAAGTTATTAAATTTTTTTTATTTAACCTACTTGCTCTTTTTTTTTTTTTAAGAGATGAGGACAAGGACAGTATAAGAGGGAGAGAGAGACTCGTAAGCAGGCTCCACACCCAGCGTGGACCCCAACTCAGAGCCTGATATGGAGCCCAACTTGGGGCTCCATCTCCTGACCCTCAGATCGTGACCTGAGCTGAAATCACGAGTTGGATGCTTAACCAACTTGCTCTTAATAATTAACCATAAAAACTTCATGAGACAGACAAAATTAACCATCATTTTAAGTCATCTTTTTGGTGACAAATTGCAACAGATACAACACGAATTTAACTAATAAATTCAGGAAGAATAAAGGTTGATTATCTGTATTCTACTGGATGTTGATAACTCCAAAAGACATGTCTATTTTAACTAAACCAATAACTTTGAATTAGCTTTAATACCAAGTATGTTGCACCTATGTCCAGTAAAAAAGTCACTTTGTTCCCCAGTGTCAGTTTTTCTTGGGGCTCCTGTGGGGAAATCTGAAGCAGCTGGTTTAAGTTCAGGGGAGCCCCTGGGCCCTCTCACGTTGATTTGGGAGATGCTTCAGTTTGAACCTTATAAGGAGGTGGCCCAACAGTTGGGGTGTCTTTGGCTCCTCGATTGTGAGGGGAGGAGGAGCTGATGGTGTTGGAGGCACCAAGGACGGAATAGGATCCCTCTGTGAGCTGCAGCAGTGGTTGTACAGGAAAAGAAGGAGAAGGTAGAGGTGCGAGGGGTGCCACAGGCAAAGCCTGAGGCAGATTCAAAGTTTGGACAAACATTCCTTAACCTCCACCTCCTGTCTCTCCTTCCTGCAAAACAGGCTTTTCCTCTGGTTGATTTTCAGCCTTCTGCACCATTCATTCAAAATGCATCCAGGGGTGCCTGGGTTGCTCAGTTGGTTAAGCGACTGCCTTTGGCTCAGGTCATGATCCCAGAGTCCTGGGATCGAGTCCCACATCAGGCTTCCAGCTCCATGGGGAGTCTGCTTCTCCCTCTGACCTTCTCCCCTCTCGTGCTCTCTCTCTCTCTCTCTCTTTCTCTCTCTCTCTCAAGAAAATAAATAAAATCTTTAAAAAAAAAATTCTCTCCAAAATGCATCCTTACTGAACCTTCTTTGGGACCAGAAGCATTCCCCCATCTTCCTAGACAAAGTTCAGAAAGAACACAGAAGAAATGAAACTATAACTAAATGAAGCCCAGAACAACTCTGTTAGCATTTGTTTCTCCCTAAAAGTTGGTTGCTTCCCCACTGAACCAATAGCTTCCTAGGCAACCTGAGAGAGCCAAACCAAAACCTCTTGTTTAGGGGTAACTGAATGGGAGGAAGAAATGTAAGAGAGCCCTTCGGTGGCCAGCTTTCTTTTGAGCTAATGTAGACAAAGGCCAGGTGAAATTGCCATAAAAAATCATCTTCTTTGTCATCAATTTATAACTAAAAATAGACCAGTCAACCAATATTCTCGCTGGGGGGGCTTTGGCGGGGATATAGGGTTAGCACTCCCCATCTTGTGCACATAGCCTCACAAATTCCAGCAGAAACCTCTGAATATGTATCCTGCCTCCCTGTTTCCCATATGTCCATTCTTTTTCCAGTGCTAGCTTACAAATTACAAATTACAACAACCCCTGCCATAAATCATGCAAACAAGCAACACGAGCCTGAACAAACGGGTTATGAAAACCCAAAACACATGGTTCAAAGGACCCAAGTGGCAGGAAGCCAAAGAAAGATGGGGTCCAGTGTGCACTGTGACAGGAATGTAGCAGCATCCAGATTTCTAGGGCCTTCTTATTCTTCAGTTTGTTTCTCTGCTTCACCAAATGTAGTTCAGGCAGTGGTTGCTGGTCCAGGGTGAATGAAAAGGAGTCTCCCTGAAACAAAACAAGTTTGGGGAACAGCAAGAGACTGTTCTCACTCTCCCTGCCCAGGGTCGACTAGCCACAAATACCTAGCTCCAATCTGTTTATAACCACTAACTTGGGAAATGAAGGGTGAAGCCCCTGCACCCTACTGGAGACAGCTGCTTCATCCTAAGGAGTCCCAAGGGGGTGGGGGTTAGATAAATCAGAAACACAGCTCCTGGCTGGCTTGCCAAAAATTGTAACTGGGACCTAAGGGTGTAAGAGCACCTGCCTCCAACCTCCCAAAGAGACCAGACTTAGCCACTTGCCACTGACAAAGTTCAAAGGCAGAGAGATGAATGGTGATGAAACAAGAAAGGAATTTATGTCAGGGATGCCACCGCAGGAGAAACAGTGGACCAACGTCCCACGGGCTATCTCCAAAGCACTGAAAATACATGTAGATTTATTCAAGGAAAATGTGGGACAAAGGTCAGTGGGTATGAGCAGGTGGTCAGAAAAGGTCAGGCCCATCATTGTCTCTGGGTCAGTCAAGTGAGTCTTGCTGACCTCAGGATAGTCGTTATTACTTGAGGGGATAATTTTGGTTCCCATCGTAGGCTGCTTCGCCTGCTGAGTCTTTTGCCTGTGTTATAAGTAAGATAATGAGGGAAGAAGAACTTAATCAGAAAATACATGTAGAGGCTACTTTTAGGCAACAGGCCTGAGGAGTGGAAGGTAGAGCAAGACAAAAGGGCCCACTGGCTGAATACAGACAGGCCCATCAGGTCACCCACCTCAAGATATCCATAGGCCCTAACAGACCGATGGGCTTCTTACCACCAGGCACAGGTACCAACAGAGGCAGAATTCCATACCTCCTCCTCTTCTCCCTTTAAATAGAGCCCCAACCCAGGGCCTCCTTGCAGACAGTCTCTGCTTTGCTGTCCTTCCCACTGCAGGACATTTAGAAACCCCCACCCAGTCGAAGAGACACCACAGTACAGACTGAAATCAGAATTGGAGGTCCTTAAGATGACTCGCGTACAAACTTTTACCTTAACTCCAATGAATCTTACAGTCCTACCTCAAGCCTCTATTAGGACTTCACCAATAGTTGTATAAAACAAGGTAGGGGAAATATTCCCTAGTCAGACACAATATCCATTCCCATAAAATATGCAGGTAGAGGAGACACAACTTCTCTGCATAAAGCCTGCTAGAACATTCCTATTTTCCTAATCTTTTTTTTTAAATATTTTATTTATTTATTTATTTGACAGAGAGAGACACAGTGAGAGAGGGTACACAAGCAGGAGGAGGGAGAGAGGGAGAAGCAGGCCCCCAGTGGAGCAGGGAGCCTGATGCGTGGCTCGATCCCAGGACCCTGGGACCATGACCTGAGCCAAAGGCAGACGCCCAATGACTGAGCCACCCAGGCACCCCCCTATTTTCCTAATCTTATCAACCCTTATCCTTTTAAGTTCTCTTGGTTAAAAAGAACAGCAGAGGTTTGAAAGGACATCACTTGAGCCAACTCACCAAACCGAGACTTCATGCCAAGTCTAACAGCAGTTTCAACATCCCCAAGAAAACTTGGGGTCTTAACCGGTCATTCAAGAATTCTCCGGCAGGTGCCAATGAAGTAATTTGCCACAGGAGCCTTCTCCATCCACCAAAGGAGGATGAGGTAATCTGCATAAGACTCCCCACTCTTTCCCAAGGAAAAGTGACCTTGCCAGAATAATCCTCTTCTTTAGCTGAAAACAGCTTGCCGCATCCTCCTTCCCATAAAAAACTTCCACTTTGTATAACTCCTCCGAGCTCCCCTCTACTCGCTGGTTGGGTGCTACCTGACTCATAAGTCAGTTAATAAAGTCAACTGAATCTTCAAATTTACTCAGCTGAATTTTGTTTTTCAATGTCTCATTTTGGTTGTAACCCCGGTCAGAACTTACGTTGGTTTGCAAACTGGCCCCCATACAAGGACGGCAATGAGAGATGGAGGAAAGAGACAGGACACTCTGGATTGGTGGATGACACCTGCTCACAAGGCTTATTTGGGTGGCTGCAAGATGAGTGGACCTCCGTACCTGCTGGCCAGAACCTTACAAGTTTATATTGAGGCACTCACAGGATTGAGTCACAGGGACTGTCCAGATGGTCTCAATGACACATGGCTCTCCCCAGGCTGTGTCCTAGAAAACGGCTCCAGCTGTGGGAACAGTGGGTGGAACATAGACTGCCAGGACAGTGATGGGGGCGAGGAGTCTCCATCGCATGGTGCCAGCTCGTGCATCAGGCTGTGGTCACATCCTCTTGATCATCTCCTTCCACAGTATCACCAGTGGGTGTTGGTACCATAGTGTATGGGACTTCAGTATCAAAGGTACCTAGAAACTTCTCTTTTCTACCCACTGATGATTTTACTCACTCTTGTGCAAAAGTCTTTGGGTTTCTAGCTAGGGTTGAGCCAAGGGACCCTGCCCTTTGGTCACTCTTTACCTTAATTAATCAGCCTAATTCTTGCCCTAAGGGATTGCTGGTCAGGTTTCTCATTGTGATCTCTGCCTCTGGGCTTTTCAAGTTTCTCCAGTTTGGGGTACATAGAGCAGACTTGTTTGGATCTCTTTAAAGGTGGGGGACTAATGAGGAGTCCCTGTGGCCCCCCAAAGCTTTGATAGTGCTATATTACTATCTTTGTTTTAACCCCATCAATGTCTATTTTATTCATCTGTTTTCTTAATAACAACCTAAAGATTTGCACTGTGGGGACAAATTTCATGACTTACCCATTTCTGTTTCCTCTTCATTTTATTCCTATCACAATTCACCTTTTCACCTTATATCTTAACAATCGTTTAAAAATTTCCACATTGTTGGGAAGATTTTCTTAACTCTCCCTTCCAACTTCCTCCCATTCTCTTATTCTTTAACCTAGTGTTTTTATTAGCATCTGTAAGACTCAAGGGGGGAAGCTGAGACAGCAAATTTGATAAGGTTCCCGCAACTGTGTTTTGGTTTTGCAGTTACAAAGGTGGCTATGTGAAAGGGGTCCTTTTAACCACAGCATTCACCATAACTTGAGTCACTGGCATAGTCAGTGGGGGAAGGTCATGGTCATTACAATGTCAGCCCCTTGTGCTTTGCAGACAAAGCATATTAGCCACTTCACTGGGATGCTCCACCTGGCATTCATATGGCGAGAGAGACAGTCCCTCTTCTCAGGGTAAACTGACCATAAGTGGCTTTTATGCAGTTCACCAGGCTGGCTCTTCCCTCAGAAATAACCTCCTGTGGAAAGGGGAACCCTCCTACACAGTTGGTGGGAATGCAAGCTGGTACAACCACTCTGGAAAACTGTATGAAGGTTCCTTAAAATGTTGAAAATAGAGCTACCCTACGACCCAGCAATCGCACTACTGGGTATTTATCCTAAAGATACAAATGTAGTGATCTGAAGGGGCACGTGCTCCCGAATGTTTATAGCAGCAATGTCCACAATAGCCAAACTGTGGAAAGAACCTAGATGTCCATCAACAGATGAATGGATAAAGAAGATGTGGTATATATATACAATGGAATACTATGCAACCATCAAGAGAAACGAAATCTTGCCATTTGCAAAGACGTGGATGGAACTAGAGGGTATTATACTAAGCAAAATAAGTCAGTCAGAGAAAGACAATTATCACATGATCGCTCTGATATGAAGAATTTGAGAGGCAGGTCAGGGGGTTATGGGGGGTGGGGAAGAGAAATGAAACAAGATGGGATGGGGAAGGAGACAAACCATAAGAGACTCCTAAACTCACGAAACAAACTAAGGGTGGCCGGGAGGTGGCGGGGATAGGGTTGTGGACATTGGGGAGGGTATGTGCTATGGCAAATGCTGTGAAATGTGTAAGCCTGATGATTCACAAACATGTACCATGGGGCAAATAATACATTATATGTTAATATAAAAAAAAATAACCTCCTGTGTGGGGAAATCACAAACGGTACCATCTGGGACTGTTCCTCCATGAGCTCTGGGTCCTGCATTAACCCAAACATGTTCCTCCACTCTGCAACATTCAAAACCAAACCAAACCAAACCAAAACCAAAACAAATGAAAAAAAAAAAAGTCCCCAAATTTGTTGCTCTCACAATCTATTTCAGGAAGTTGCTGATACTGATCCACAAAATCAAACAACACCATCACACCATACCCTCTGCTTTCAATAGTTTCATGGTTTTGTCCTTCCACCATGTTCACTACCTTCTTGGTGACCAGGGATCTTAAAAGTATTTTCTGCTGTCCCTGCATCATTTTTCCCTTGGGAACAGCTTTGAGGCTAGTAGCCTAAACTCAGACTCACTGAAATCTGAGTTGGGGTCAAAGCATCAAGGTCCAACCCAGCATTCTCTTTTAATTCAGCTCTTACAAGTAGCCCTAACCAAGGCATAGAAAATTTTGCCTTTTTCCTATCAGTTTGCATTTCCATATGCATCAGGTGAACCAACTCCTCAGGAGTTGTACCCATCTCTAAATTTCATCAGTGACTTTGCCTGCATTCAGCAAAGCTGCTGCCATGCGTGACCATGTGGCCACCCAGGAATCCAATGTTCCCCCACATTTTCATCCTTTATCTTCCCAAACTACATGTTTCTGTGAGCCGAGGCTGTTCTAGCCAATCCCACTTCAACAACACCAACTCAGAGATTCTGGTCATTGATTCCACTGGTATAGGGGGTTGGGCGGGGGGGTTCCCACACCTCGCTGGTGTCCAAGAATTCAATTCAATTCTGACACCCAGAGATAGCATCAGCTTCCACAGGTTTAGGATTCAGGACTATAAGGCTTTCCTCCCTGTGCGCCATTTCGGATAGCAGCCTTATCCCCAGGTTGTTACCTGTATTTCTGTCCAACTGGCTATAGATCAGAGGTTCCCACCACCCCTTCCTTGCGTTCAATTAATTTGCTAGAGCAAGCATCCCACAGGACTCAGAGAAATATTTTACTTAACAGATCACCAGTTTATTATAAAAGATGTAACTCAGGAAGGGCCAGATGGAAGAGATGCATAGGACAAGGTAAGGGGAAAAGGCCCAGAAACTTGCAGCCTCTCTCCAGCTGGCCACTCTCCCCATTTCTCCACAGTTCACCAACCTGGAAGCTCTTCAAACTCTGTCTTTTTGGGGTCTTCTGCAGGCTTTATTACTAAGGCATGCTTTATTAACTCATTGGCCATTGCCATTGATTCAACCTCTGGAGGAGAGGGGGGCTTGTGGGGTGAGACTAAAAGTCCCAACCCCCTCATTATAAGGTTGGTGTTCCTGGCAACCAGTCCCTATCCAGAGGTGGGCCCAGAGGTCACCTTGTTAAAGTAACAGAAGACATCTTTGTCACTGTCTTCACTTAGGACATTCTTAAGGGTTCAAGAGCTCTGTGCCAGGAATGAGGATATAAACCAAATATATGTTCTTATAAATCACAATATCACATCCATCCAGAGCCCCTTCCTATTACAGGTCAATATTACTATCTTAAGGAATAAGGGAACTCTGGCAGACCTAGTCATGAGGACAACCAACAACTGGCTCCATTGTGGGTAATGAGAATATTTTCAACCCCACTTTTCTTGACCATTTTTATGCTAAAAGCAGTATAATTTAGGAATTGGTTTATCAGTTTTCATGCACACACGCACACATAAATGCATGCTGAGATTTTCAGTGGGATTTATCCAGTGAACATATAGGTTAATTTGAAGAGAATTGATGTCTTACATATAGAATTTTCCTATATATGAATATACCTCCAATTTCTTCTTTATAAACTCATATAAACAATCTCTCAAAAATGGTTTATAGTTTTTTACATTAAGATTTTTAGTTTCATATTAATATTCTTTTTAAGTCTCTAATTGTAACTGCTGATTTATAGAAATAAAGCCAATGTTGAGGTATTGCCTTGCACCAACATCTATAATATTCCTGATAATTAATCCATAGGTTCTTTGGATATTCCACATAAGTACTCATATCATCCACAACTTATGAGGGTTTTATTCCTTCATCTTCAATTCTTATAACATTTTTTTCTTTGTCTTACTGTTTGACTAGACTTGTAGTGCAATTTGGAAGAGAAACAAATAATAATAGGCAGAATTTAGGTAGAGGAGGGGCAAGGTGGCAGATGAGTAGGAGATATAAATGTCCTCAGATCCCAGGAATTCAGCTAGAGAGTTATCAAACCATTCTGAACACCTACAAACTCAACAAGAGGTCAAAGAGAAGAAAAGCAGCAATTCTAGGAACAGAAGAGCAACCACTTTCTGGAAGGTAGGATGTGCGGAAAAGTTAATCCAAGACAATATATGGGAAGATAGACCATGGGGGGAGGGGCAGACTCCTGGCAGCTACTAAAGCAGCAGAACACAAAATTGGAACTTTTAGAAGTGTGCTCCACTGAGGGATGCTGCTCCAGAGGCTAAGTGGGGGGTTTAGCCCTCGCGGGGAAAGTGTGATTTCAGGACTTGTGGGGTTGCAGAAAGACGGGGCTGTCTGAGTAGAGCAGAGCTCCCAGGTATCAGAGCGGGGAAGCCAACTACAGAGATGGAGATGGGCAGTGGTCTCTCAGCTCGGGGTTACCTTAAACCATGATCCAAGGCACAGCTGGACCACTACTCTTCGAGCAGGGACACACACGTGGCAGATCCGGGGAGACTCACCTTCCTCCTTCGGGAGGAGTGGTGTGGGAGCACATTGCAGGAATCTGCTGAGTTTGGAGACTCCAGACGGGGTCATGCACCAGAGATAGAAATGCTCGGTCACAGGCTGGCTGAGCTTGGAGTGCAGCTGGAGACCAGGGAGACAGGAGGGACTAACTGCTTTTCTCTGAGGGTGCACTGAGGAGTGGGGCCCTGAGCTCTCAGCTCCTACAGGATGGAGATTGGGAGGCTGCCATTTCATTCCCCTCCTCCAAAGCTGTACAGAAAGCATTCAGGGAACAAAAGCTCCTGAGAGCGAATCTGAGCAGATTGCTTAGCCAGCCCCTCGCAAGGGCTGTGCAATTCCACCTCAGGCAAAGATGTTTGAGAATCACAACAACAGGCCCCTCACCCAGAAAATCAGCAAGAACATCCAGCCAAGACCAAATACCCATCAATGAGAACTGTGGAAATTCAGTGCTAGTGGAATGCAGCACATAGAATTCATGAAATTTTCCCCCATGATACTTTAGTCTTTCAAAGTTAAATTTTTTTAATTTAATTTTTTTCTTATTCTATTTTTTTTAAAGATTTTATTTATTTGATGGAGAGAAGATCACAAGTAGGCAGAGAGGCAGGCAGAGAGAGAGAGAGGGGAAGCAGGCTCCCCACTGAGCGGAAAGCCTGATGCGGGGCTCAATCCCGTGACCCTGAGATCATGACCTGAGCTGAAGGCAGAGGCTTTAACCCACTGAGCCGCCCAGGCCCCCCCTTTCTTAATTTATTTTTTAAATATTTCCTCTTTCCTATTTTAACCTCTTAAAATGATTTTATCTTATCAATATCTTTTAAAAAAATCTTTTTAAATTTTCATTGTTATAATCATATTTTATCCTTTCATTGTATTTAACATTATGTTTTGTATACATGTAAGTTTTTATTTCCTTAAAATTTTGGTATACAGTTTCTTCTAACAGATCAAAACATAGATCTAGCATATGGCTTTTTTCTAGTCTCTACGCTGATCACATTCCTTTTTTTTTAAACCAACTGATTATCTTATCAATTCCTTTTTTAGAATCTTTTTTAAATTTTCATCTTTACAGTCATATTCCATCCCTTCATCATGTTTACCCTTATTTTTGTGTGTACATATATATTTTTTCTTTTTTTAAAATTTTGGGAGGCAGTTTCTTCTAACAAACCAAAATACACCTAAAATCAAGTGTGTGGTTCTGTTCTATTCACCAGTCTAATCACTATATATATGGATATATAGATATATAGATATAGATATTATATAAATTAGATATTAGATATCTATATATTTTATACTATATAGTATACATATATATCTAATACATTAGATATTAGATATATATGTGTATATATATATATATATATATATTTTTTTTTTTTTTTCTTCCTCCTTTCTTCTCCCCCTGGTTTCAGGTCTCTTCTGATTTGGTTGGTGTATATTTTTCAGGGATTGTTGCTACCCTTTTAGTATTTTGTCCTCTCATTCATATGTTCTTCTCTGGTTAAAATGACAAGGTGGAAAAACACCTCAAAAAAAGAACAAGAGGAAGTACTGACAGCTAGGGACCTAATCAATATGAACATTAGTAAGATGTCAGAACTACAATTTAGAATGACAATTATCAGGATGCTAGCTGGTCTTGAAATAAGCATAGAAGACACTAGAGAATCCCTTTCTGGAGAAATAATATCTCTTTCTGGAGAAATAAAAGAACTAAAATCTAACCAAGTTGAAATTAAAAAAACCTATTAATGAGGTACAATAAAAAATGGAGGCTCTTACTGCAAGATAAATGAGGAAGAAGAGAGAATTAGTGATACAGAAGACCAAATGATGGATAATAAAGAAGCTGAGAAAAAGAGAGATAAACAACTACTGGATTAAGAAGGGAGAATTGAAGAGATAAGTGATACCATAAGATGAAACAATATTAGAATAATTGGGATCCCAGAAGAAGAAGAAAGAGAGAAGGGGGCAGAAGGTATATTGGAGCAAATTATAAAAGAGACTTTACCTAATTTGGGGAAAGAAATAAGCATCAAAATCTAGAAGACACAGAGAGCATCCCCTCAAAATCAACAAAAATAGATCAATATCCCGTCATGTAATAATAAAACTTACAAGACTCAGTGACAAAAAGAAAATCCTGAAAGCAGCTTGAGACAAGAGGTCTGTAACATCCAACAGTAGAAATATTAGATTGGCAGCAGATCTATCCACAGAGACCTGGCAGAACAGAAAGGACTGGCAGGATATTCAGAGCACTAAATGAGATAAATATGTAGCCAAGAATACTATATCCAACAAAGCTGTCATTAAAAATAGAAGGTGAGATCAAAAGCTTCCAAGACAAATAAAAATTAAAAGAATTTGCTAACACCAAACCAACCCAAAAGGAAATATTGAAAGGTGTCCTCTAAGCAAAGAGAGAGCCTAAAAGTAACATACCAGAAAGGAACAGAAACAATATACACTAACAGTCACCATAAAGGCAATACAATGGCCTATAAGGTTTTATAGATATGAATTTATCTTTGTATAAATTCATATCTTTCAATAGTTACCCTGAATGTAAATGGGCTGTATGCCCAATCGAAAGACACAGGTATCAGTATGGCTAAAAAAACAAGATCAACAATATGCTGTCTGCAAGAAACTCATTTTAGACCCAAAGAAGCCTCCAGATTTAAAGTGAGGGGGTGGGAAACAATTTACCATGCTAATGGGCATCAAAAGAAAGCTGGGGTGGCAATCCTTGTATCAGATAAATTAGATTTTAAGACAAAGACTATAATAAAAGATGAGGAAGAACACTATATCATACTTAAAGGATCTGTCCAACACAATATAACAATTTTAAATATCTATGCCCCTAACATGGGAGCAGGTAATTATATAAAACAATAACAAAATCAAAGAAACACATTGACAATAATACAATAATAGTAAGGGACTTTAACACCCCCCTAATTGAAATGGACAGATCATCTAAGCAAAAGATCAACAAGGAAATAAAGGCTTTAAATGACACAATGAACCAGATATATCAGAACATCCCATCCCAAAACAACAGAGTACACATTCTTCTCTAGTGCACATGGAACATTCTCCAGAATAGATCACATCCTGGGACACTAATCAGGTCTCAACCAGTACCAAAAGATTGGAATCATTCCCTGCATATTTTCAGAGCACAGTACTTTGAAACTAGAACTCAACCACAAGAGGAAAGTTGGAAAGAACTCAAATACATGGAAGGTAAAGGGTATACTACTAAAGAATGAATGGGTCAACCAAGAAATTAAAGAAGAATTTTAAAAATTCATGGAAACAAATGAAAATAAAAATACAACTGTTCAAAATCTTTGGGACATAGCAAAGGCGGTCCTGAGAGGAAAGCAATACAAGCCTTTCTCAAGAACCAAGAAAGGTCTCAAATATACTACCTAATCTTACACCCAAAGGAGCTGGAGAAAGAACAGCCGAAAAAGCTTAAAGCCAGCAGAAGAGAAATAATGAAGATCAGAGCAGAAACCAATGAAAGAGAAACCAAAAGAAGAGTAGAACAGATCAACAAAACTAGGAACTGGTTCTTTAAAAGAATTAATAAGATTGATAGAATCAGGACAGACTTATCAAAAAAAAGAGAGAGAGAGAGAGAAAGACCCAAATTAATAAAATCATGAATGAAAGAGGAGAGATCACAACCAACATCAAACAAATACAAACAATTATAAGAACATATTATGAGCAACTATACACCAGCAAATTTGATAATCTGGAAGAAATAAATGCATTTCTAGAGACATATAAACTACCAAAACTGAACCATGAAGAAATAGAAAACCTAAACAGACCCATAACCAGTAAGGAGATGGAAGCAGCCATCAAAAATCTCCCAACAAAAAAGAGCCCTGGGCCAGATGGCTTCCCAGGGGAATTCTACCAAACATTTAAAGAACAATTAATACCTATTCTCCTGAAATTGTTCCAAAAAATAAAAATGGAAGAAAAACTTCCAAACTCATTTTATGAAGCCAGCATTACCTTGACCCCAAAACCAGACAAAGAAACCATCAGGGGCGCCTGGGTGGTTCAGTGAGTTGAGCCTCCGCCTTCGGCTCAGGTCATGGTCTCAGGGTCCTGGGATTGAGCCCCACATTGGGCTCTCTGCTCAGCAGGGAGCCTGCTTCCCCCTCTCTCTTCCTGCCTCTCTGCCAACTCATGATCTCTCTCTCTCTCTCTCTCTGTCAAATACATAAATTTAAAAAAATCTTTAAAAAAAAAACATCAAAAAGATGAATTACAGACCAATATCCCTGATGAACGTGGATGCAAAAATGCTCACGAAAATACTACCCCTTCCAACAGTGCATTGAAAGGATTATTCACCATGAACAAGTGGGATTTATACCTGGGATGCAAGGTTGGTTCAACATCTGCAAATCAATCAACGTGATAGAATACATTAATAAAAGAAAGAACAAGAACCATAGGATACTCTCAATTGGTGCTGAAAAAGCATTTGACAAAGTACAACATCCTTTCTTGATCAAAACGCTTCACAGTGTAGGCATAGAGGATACATACCTAAATATCATCAAAGCCGTCTATGAAAAACCCACAATGAATATCATTCTCAATGGGGAAAAACTGAGAGCTTTCTTCCTCAGATTATGAACACAGCAGGGCTGTCCACTATCCCCACTGCTATTCAACATAGTACCAGAAGTCCTAGCCTCAGCAATCAGACAACAAAAAGAAATAAAAGGCATCCAAATCGGAAGATAAGTCAAACTCTCACTCTTTGCAGATGATATGATACTTTATGTGGAAAACCCAGAAGACTCCTCTCCAAAACTGCTAAAACTCATACAGGAATTCAGTAACGTGTCAGGATATAAAAGCAATGCATAGAAATCAGTTGCATTTCTATACACCAATAACAAGACACAAGAAAGAGAAATTAAGAGGGTCTATTCCATTTAAAATTGCACCCAAAACCATAAGATACCTAGGAATAGACTGAACCAAAGAGGCAAAGAATCTGAACTCATGAAAGAAATTGAAGAAGACACAAAGAAATGGAAAAACGTTCCATGCTCATGGATTGGAAGAACAAATATTGTGAAAATGTCTATGCTACCTAAAGCAATCTACACATTTAACACAACCCTATCAAAATACCATCAATTTATTTCAAAGAAATGGAACAAATAATCCTAAAATTTATACGGAACAAAAAAAGACTACAAAGAGCCAAAGGAATGTTGAAAAAGAAAACCAAAGTTGGCGGCATCACAATTCCAGACTTCAAGCTCTATTACAAAGCTGTAATCATCAAGACAGTATGGTACTGGCCAAAAATGGACACATAGATCAATGGAACAGAGTAGAGAGCCCAGAAATGGAACCCCAATTCTATGGTCAACTAATCTTCAACAAAGCAGAAAAGAATGTCCAAAGGAAAAAAGAAAGTCTCTTCGATAAATGGTTTTGGGAAAATTGGACAGTCACATGCAGAGGAATGGAACTGGACCATTTCCTTACACCACACACAAAAATAGACTCAAAATGGATCAAAGACCTCAATGTGAAACAGGAATCCATCAAAGCCCTTGAGGAGAATGCAGGCAGCAACCACTTCAACCTCAGCAGCAGCAACTTCTTCCTAAAAACATCACCAAAGGCAAGGGAAGCAAGGGCAAAAATGAACTATTAGGACTTCATCAAGATCAAAAACTTTTGCCCAGCAAAGGAAACAGTCAACAAAATCAAAAGACAGCTGACAGAATGGGAGAAGATATTTGCAATGACATATCAAATAAAGGGCTACTATCCAAAATCTATAAAGAACTTCTCAAATTCAACACCCAAAGAACAAATAATCTAATCAAGAAATGGAGAAGACATGAACAGACATTTCTGCAAAGAAGACATCCAAATGGCCAAAAGACACATGAAAAAGTGCTTAACATTACTTGGCATCAGGGAAATACAAATCAAAACCACAGTGAGATACCTCCTCACACCAGTCGGAATGGCTAAAATTAACCAGTGAGGAAATGACAGGTGTTGGCAAGAATGTAGAGAAAGGGGAACCCTCCTACAAAGTTGGTGGGAATGCAAGGTGTTGCACCACTCTGGAAAACAGTATGGATGTTCCTCAAAAAGTTGAAAATAGAGCTACCCTATGACCCAGCAATTGCTCTACTGGGTATTTACCCTAAAGATACAAATGTAGTGATCCAAAGCAGCATGTGCATCTGAATATTTATAGCAGCAATGTCCACAATAGCCAAACTATGGAAAGAGCCTAGATTTCCATCAACAGATGAATGGATAAAGATGTGTTATATATATGTAACAGAGTATTATGTAGCCATCAAAAAATGAAACCTTGCCATTTGCAATGATGTGGATGGAACTAGAGGGTGTTATGCCAAATAAAATAAGTCACTCAGAGAAAGACTTGTCAGAGAAAGACAATTATCATATGATATATGATCTCTCTGATATGAGGAGTTTGAGAGGCAGTTCAGGGGGTCCTGGAGGGAAAGGAGGGAAAAATGAAACAAGATGGGATTGAGGAAGGAGATAAATCATAAGAGACTCAATCTCAGGAAACAAACTGGAGTTTGTTGGAGGTTGGGTGGAAGGATAGGATGGCTGGGTGATGGGTATTGTAGAGGGTATGTGTTATGCCTACTGCTGTGAATTGTGTAAGACTGATGAATCACAGACCTATACTTTTGAAACAAATAATAATTATATATTAATAAAAAATAATGAGCTTTTGATATATGCTTCTTATCTCAATGAAAAATATTTCAACATTTCATAACAACATTTGCCATAAGCTTTTTGCTGAAAGTATCTATTAGAATTAGAAATTTTTCATCTATTCCTGGTTAGCTAAGAGTACTTTATCATAAATGATTGCTGAATTTTATCAATGGCTTTCGCTGCATGTGATTTTTCTACTTTACTCTGATAAGGAAGTAAGTTACACTAATTGTATTCTATTGTTCAGCCTCCATTCCTAGGATAAACAGTATAGTTGTGATATATTGTGCTTTTTACATATTGCTGGATTCATGTAGTAATAACTTAAGATAGTTGCTTTTCTGCATATGAATGAAAATCATCCATTACTTTCCTTCCACCTAATCTTGTCTAGTTTTGGCATTAAGTTTATGCTATCTTCATAAAATAAATTTGAAGATATTCCCAACTTTTTTATTCTTTAGAAAATTTTATATAATCTTTCTCTTATTTCTTACTTGAATATTTGTTAGAATTCATCAGTGAAATCATCTGAATTTGTTGCTTTCTCTGTGGGAAGATATACACATAAAATACATCCCTAATATGTAAGGGGCTTGGAAATCATAACTCCATCCTGACAAGTAAAAAGCTGAAAAGACTGAAAAATCAACAATTCTTCTTGTATCTGTCAAACTTAAAACAAAACAGCCAGTTATGTTACCAGAAAAACTGATTTACTCGGCAATAGTAGAGGAATTGCAGTTAGAGACAGACAAGCTATTAGCAAAAGCCAGACACAAATACAGGGAACAAAGGGGAAGAGGAGAGTTGAGAAGGGCTGCCATAAACAAGAAGTCCATTGGAGCAAACTGGTATTGGAAGTGTCATGGCTTTTCATCGGCTGAGTTGTGACAGTCTCTTACTGGCTGGGTTGTCACCAGGCAGGGAGAAAACCATTGTATCTCCTGCTGGGATAATAAAGTATAGACCTCTTCCTTTTGGGTCCACAAAGAGCTGCAATGAGTGGTAGTGTGTGAGAATTCCCCCTTCTGGCCTCCTAAAATCATTTCAGATGATGTTTCCTTTACCCAGTTTCATAGATCCATAAATCTATGGACAGGGTAGGACAAAGGGAAATCACTCCAACATGAATTTGGTGGAGACACAAACATTCAGACCCTAGAGAGCTTTTTTTGGTAAAAGGATTATTTCAGTTTTGCCTATTTTACTGTTTGATGACTGTCTTTTTCTGGTAGGAGTTCCTTATATATTCTTGATTTAAGTAATTGGATATTCTCCCACTTTATGGGCTACTTTTTCACTCACTTGATCTATATTTTTTAAAGATTTTATTTATTTATTTATTTGTTTGTTTGTTTAAGAGAGAGAGAGCATGAGTGGAAGAAGGGGCAGAGGGAGAGGGAGAAGCAGATTCCCTAGTGAGCAGAGATCCCAATACAGGGATGGATCCCAAGACCCTGAGATCGTGAGCCAAAGACAAATGCTTAAACAACTGAGCCACCCAGGTGTCCTTCCTTGATACATTTTTGATAAAAAGAAGTTCTAAGTTTTAATATAGTCCAATTTATTTTTTCTTTTGTGATTAATACTTTGAAAAATCTGGGGGCACCGGGGTGGCTCAGTGGGTTAAACCTCTGCCTTTGACTCAGGTCATGGACTCAGGGTCCTGGGATCAAGCACTGCATAGGGCTCTCTACTCAGCAGGGAGCCTGCTTCCCCTTCTCTCTCTGCCTGCCTCTCTGCCTACTTGTGATCTCTCTCTCTCTGTCAAATAAATAAATAAATAATCTTTAAAAATAAAAAAATAAAAATAAAAAATCTTCCTATTCCGAATAGAAATTCCAAATTCCTATATTCTATGTTTTTCTTAAAATATAGATGATTTACCTTCACATTTAGGTTGATTTACCTGGTAATAATTTTTGCATATGGTATGAGATAGGCCTAACATAAATATATTTTATCCAAATGGCTATGCAATTAATATAGCAGCATTTATTTTAAAGACTCTCTTTTCCCACTACAATGTAGTATTACCTTTTTCAAAAATCAGGTGGTGTTATATTTATGGACTGTCTCTTCTGTTCCATTTTCAGTTCGTCCTTGCACTGAGATTTGGGAAGGTTATTTAATTATGGATTGGATTGCTTTAATAAATATAAAACCATGAAGATTTTCTCTTTTTTTTTCCTTGTGTCAATTTAGAATACAATATCTTTTAGAAGATTGTGTCCATTTCATCTACATTTGAAATATATTGGCATGAAGTTGTACAAAAATCTTCCCTTATTTTTTAGGTCTGCAGAATAGTATTAATGTCCACATCTCATTCTTAATTTTGATTAGTTGTGTTTTTTTCTTTTTTCCTTGATCAGTCTCTCTTAAAGTTTATCAATTTAATTAGTCTTTGTAAAGGACTCTCTGTCAGTTTTATTTTCTCAATTATCTATTTTTCTTTCATGTCATTAACTTCTGCTCTTTATTATTATCTACCATCTTTTTTTAATTTGCATTTTAAAGATTTACTTATTAATTTGAGAGACAGTGTGTGAGCATGAGCAGGAGGGGCAGAGGGAAAGGGGGAGAGAATCTCAAGCAGACTCCACACTGAGTACCAAGCCCATCAGGGACCCGATCTCAGGACATCAAGACAACCACTTGAATGGAAACCAAGAGTCAGACGCTTAACCAACTGCACCATTCAAGTGCCCCTTTTTAGTTCCTTTTTTTTTAACTTACTGAGGAAGAATGATTAGCTTATCAATTTGTCAAATTTTTCTATTTTCCAAAGAACATACTCAAGCTATAAAATTCTACAGACTCTGCTCTAGATCTATCCCACAAATACATATTAATTTCAATACAAGGCAATTCAAAATATTTTCTTGTTTCTATTATGGTTGATTTTTAATCTCATGAGCTATTAAGGAGTACGATGATGAATTTCCGTATGAATGGGAATTTTAAAGATTTTTGCTTGTTTTTGGGTTTTGGGTTTTTTTTTGAGGGAAAAGATTCCTTCTTTTGGTTTGTTTTAACTATGGCTCTCTAGCTTAAATCAATTGTGACCAGAAAACATATTCTGCAAAATTTCAATTTTCTGAATTTGATGAGTATGTTTCATGGTTAATTGTTGTTAAGTGTTCCTTGTGGGAACAAAAATAATGTGCCTTCTACAGAATTACATTCTGTAAGTGTCATTTTACTGTTATGTTCTATATGTGTCAATTAAGTCAAGCGTTTTCATATATTTCCCCATTTTCCCCAATCTATCTATATATATATATTTATATTTACATGTCTTGTATTTGGGCTTAAATATACAATCTTGTTCTGAATTTTCTATTTGTTCTACTCAGTCTTATATCTTTTTTCTCTTTTCTTGCCTTTTTTTGGTTTAAGATTATTTTCTATTCTCTCTCTCAAATTAACTCTATTTATACCTCTTTTACTATGCATAGTGGTTTCCTTGTTATTAGAATATGTACTTGAGTTAATTGTCTCTTTCCAGATAATGTAGCCAGACACCCTACAACACCACCCCCTTCAACTCGTATGTGTTTTTTAAATGGATTTTAATTATTTACCTGTTTTAAGCCCCATGAAACAATATACTATTGTTTTATACAGTCAATATTCCTTTACATTTACTTGTATATTTTACCACTTTTGTTACTTTAACCCAATTTCAGAAACTGACAACTTCTTGGCCACTCAAAAAAACTAAGATATTTTACCTCTGATGTATCCTTATACCTAGAGTGTATCCTCTCTGGTTCCAAACCCAATCATGGGAGATTTAGCAGAGCCACTCTATTTGGTAACACTGGCTTCCAATTCTCCATCTACCCAAAAATCTTACCAAAGATTCAGTCTTGTCAGATACCTATTTTGGATTGGCAAATGCCCAGAGAACAGAAGCAATTCCAAACACCAGGCTCTTCTCTCTGGATTTCTGGTTTGTTTGTTTGTTTGTTTGTTTTTCCCCAGATATTGGTGCTGTCATTGTTTATTCCTTTCTTAGCTATCTAATGACTTTAAGAAAATGTCATACTTCTTTCCAACTTTTTTGTTATGTTATGAAGATACTATGTTTCAAAATATTTAGTGTATGGGACACCTTGGTGACTTAGTCGGGTAAGCATCCAACTCTTGATTTTGACTCATGTCATGATCTTGGGGTCACGGGATTGAACCCCACATCAGGCTCCATGCTGAGCAGAGAGTCTGCTTCTCTCTCTCTCTCTGCCCCTCTCCCTTTACCCCCTCACTTGTGTGCTCTCGCTATCTCAAAAATAAGTAGATAAATATTTTTTTAAATATATTTAGTTTACTATTACCAAAAGTCAATAATCACCTTTTGTAAGCCTTTTTCTCTCAATTAGACTCATTCCTTAAGAATTATTTTTTCTTTACACTGGTTAAGTACCTGTTTGCTCTTAATCAGCAAGAAGTCAATGTTTTTGAATAAATCATTTGAATAGCTCAAATAGCTCTAAGGAAAATACCACGATATATAAATAGCACTATCTCAAAAATACATATGCTTAGAGGTAAGTCTTGATGAAGAAAACATAGTGTTTCTATGGCAGTGTTTTAAAAATTCAAGTGATTATCTGGTATACCAATGAGTAGTCACTGAAGATATCACTAGTAAGAGACAAAATTTACATTTCTGATGAAGTAGTTCCTGTTAAGGGATTGAGGTACGTTGAACTAAGTGTTAAATTTTACACTGACTTTCCAAAACTAAGCAGAAGCAAATTTTTTTTTCCTTTTTGTGATGGTACCAAGAACGGTACCAGTTTTGTGCAGAGCAGCCTGTAGATTTGTACTAAGATATAAAAGGAAATAAGTGAAAAGTTAAAAGTTAAAATGGATAAGCACATCTATTGCAAAATTGAGAACAGTTGAGTTACAAATGAAAATTTAAATCAAGTGGAAACATTTATTGATTCTACTTGCTATATACACCACATAAGGCATTATCCATTGTCTACAGATGCTATACTGGGCAAGTATGGCATTACTTCCCAACCTAGCCTCTTGTAACCTCTTCTCCCATTCATTCCTTTAATACAATTACAGTGGCAGCTGCTCTTTCCCCTCTTTTTCACCTTTCAACATTTCTTCTTTCTTCTTCCCACCTCTTCCTCCTCTCCTATCCTTCTCTTCCTTCCCCTTTTCCTTCCTCTAAATCTATTGTTCCTTTAATACCTAACTATCAGAAAATAACTGGATCCTTATTCCACTCTGGTTTTTGCCATTTGGGCAAGTCTCTGAAGACTCATTGTCACAGTTAAGTAATTTATAAAATTAAGTGATTAGAAAAATAATAATTGATATGTCTTGTGGTTCCATCAGTCAGTAAGTCTATGACATCTCCCTGTTCCTATACTACTCTATCTCTGTCTCCACAATTGTTGGTCTAGTTATGGGCACATGACCCAAGATAAACAAATGACTTCCTTCTCTGAAATATTTGGGCTTAGAATCAGACTTAGAGAAGCTACTAACTTTTCCTAGAGGCCAAACTATAAAAAGTAAAGCTTAGTACTACTTGCAGTTAGCTTTGCTGCCAAAGGGAGAAAGTTTGAAGAGAAAGAGAAATTTAAATTATTTAAATTTAAACAATAGAAAAATAATTCTGTAGTTTTTACCAATTTATTCTTATTTATCTCATTCTCAATGATGCTATATAGGATATGCTTAGATTTAGAAGATTAAGTCACAGGATATGAAGAGAAATTGGTCTTTTAAAACCCTATTGTATGAGCCAATTTTCTTAAGCTACTTATATATCTTGCTGAAAAATAGAATTCTGGAAAGGACTCATGAAGGATTTAAATAAAGGGTTCTGAGCAAGAGTTACTATTTGAGGATCATTTATTATCATGAACTTTACAAATATTACTTGCCATTCATAAAATAACCCATAAAGATAAGAATTATTATCTCAGTTTTACACAGGGAGAATTGAGATTCAGAATGATTAAATCAATAGCCAAATTTACACAGCTAGTAAATCACTGAGCTGGGATCAGCTTGTTTTGATATGACTGGAGAACCCCAACTTTTTCTATTTTGCAGCACAGAACTGTCTCTCAGGATGTCAATATATGCCTCTACTTCTGCAATTAGTTTATAATCTTCCAGAAACATAGAAATAAAATAATCCATAAACAAGCATATGTATGAATTAAATTAATATGTTAATAAAATACTTTTTAAAATCCAGGAAAATTTACTTTCCAAAGGATTATACAATACTCTAAGGAGTGCATATGATTTTATAATCTGTAAATTATACATTTCTGATGGAAAATAAGTTTAAAATTACATATTAATGCACTTCTGTCAATTCTGTGGGAGTTTGCTTGGTGAGGTTTGGATGCCTTAATTACACAATACCGTAGGGTTTCTTGGGGCTCTGGGAGATGAGTTTTCATGCTCCCATTGATTTTCAGAGTTGAATGTCCTGAGTCTGCTCTTTTTGAAAAATATGCTAGGAATTTTCACATGTGCCTTATATTCTAAGTTATTATTTACATTATTGTCAATAAATATAGTTACCATTTACTACTCTTTAATGAGTGAATACTCTCAACAACAGGGACACCTATTGTTACACTATGTATAGTAAACTAACATAGAAGAAGGTTATCTTGCATGACCATATAGCTTAGAAATGGTACAATTAGCTAACAAGTTCAAAGATGTCTGATTATGAGGTAAAGATGCCATAGTTTCAAACTACTTTGGTCAATGTTGGATCCACAGATTTAGTGAGGTCAACAAAGAAATTTTTCCAAAAAAAATATGTCAATACATTAAACCAAATCCAGTAATTATTCCTGAGAGTATGATCTCAAAATTGCATATATTACATATTAATGTAAATTATGTATTTCAAAACTTCCCATAAGACCAATACAGCAAAAACATATCCACACAAAAACCTGCACACAAATGTTTTTGGCAGTTTCATCATAATTGCTAAAACTTGGAAGCAATCAAGATGTTTTTCAACAGATGAATAAACAAAAATGCATACCGTGGAATATTATTCAACAATAAAAAGAAATGAGCTGTTAAGCCATTAAAAAACATAAAAGAACCTTAAATGCATATTGCTAGGTGAATAAAGCAAATCTGAAAAGGCAACATACTCTAAGATTCCAACTACATGATATTCTGGAACAGGTAAAACTATGGAAACAGGAAAAAAGATCAGTGTTGCCAGAGGTTCAAGGGCAGGAGAAGAAGAGGGAAGAAATTAGTAGATGGAGCACAGAAGATTTTGAGGGCAGTGAAATATTTCTGAATGATTCTGTAGTTTTGGATACATCTCATTACACATTTCTCAAAACTTTATGGAAGGTATCACAAATAGTGAACCCAAATGTAAACTATGGACTTCAGTTAACAGTAGCATACTAATATTAGCTAATTCACTATAACAAATATAACACCTTAATGCCAGATGTTAAAATAGGGGAAACTAGAGAACTGAAAAACTCTGAAACTGAAAAACTCTGTACTTTCCACTCAATTTTTCTATAAAACTAAAACTACTAAAAAATAGTCTATTAATTTTTTAAAATGTAGTAGCTGCTTATATTATGGTAAATATGAGTATATACCCACAGAACAAATGGGGGAAAAAACTGCTTGGAGATACACAATGGATTCTGCTATTTGAAATAGAATTTCCAGAGACTATAAGAATCACAAAAAAATTCTTAGATTTTAGTGAAAATGATGATGATTATTAAGTGTTAAAGATAAAGGTCTCCATTATGGGGTTTCATGTAAGAGTTTCAGTAAAATGTTCCATGTAATATAAGAGGGAGAAATGTATTATTTCTTAATTATTATTATGACTAAAATATGTAGTTTAAATATTGAAGTATAACTAATTTAATAAAACAAGCAGAACATCTAGTTATTAGAGTATCCCAGATACTTTTAACTGATAAATACATTTATATTCCTCTTGGGCAAAATAATTTCATTTGTAAAATTCTCACTTGGAATTTGGAGGTTTACTTAATTTGGAAGACTACATTATATTCAGAAATTTATGGTATTTTTTGATTGCTCACCTTACATTAGGCTGCAGATTAGGCACTGTGAGGCATATAAAAATAATCAAGATATCAAGATATGGTTTCTGCTCTGAATCTCTAAATATAGTCCAATGATAAGAGTTGAATGGAAATAATTCAAGTTATATCTAGTCAGTGCTCAATGTTTTTAAGCAGTAAGTGTGAAACATGGAATTTATTATGCTAGTCTAAGTGAAGGATGAATTGCCTCTGTCTGGGGAATTAAGGAAAGTTTCCATGGAGAAGACAATATTTCTGATGGGCTTAAATGGATTCAAAAGATGCAGACGAAAAAAAGGTGGAAAATTCAGATGGAAAGAATTTCCACATAGTTGCAGGTACACAGAAAGATCATGTCTAAGGATTGACAATTGATTGAATGTGGTTAGATCACAATAATCTGAATACAAAGTGAAAAGGAAGATTTTTATGGAGATAAAGGCAAGGGTTCTCTTCAACAAATGGTGTTGGGGAAATTGGACAGCCACATGCAGAGGAATGGAACTGAATCATTTCCTTACACCACACACAAAAATAGACTCAAAATGGATGAAAACCTCAGTGTGAAACAGGAATCCATCAGAGTCCTTGAGGAGAACACAGGCAGAAACCTTTTTGACCTCAGCCACAGCAACTTCTTCCTAAAAACATCACCAAAGGCAAGGGAAGCAAGGCAAAAATGAACTATTGGGACTCCATCAAGATCAAAAGCTTTTGCACAGCAGAGGAAACAGTCAACAAAACCAAAAGACAACTGACAGAATGGGAGAAGATATTTGCAAATGACGTATCAGATAAAGGGCTACTATCCAAAATCTATAAAGAACTTCTCAAACTCAACACCCAAAGAACAAATAATTCAATCAAGAAATGGGCAGAAGATATGAACAGACATTTCTGCAAAGAGGACATCCAAATGGCCAACAGACACACAAAAAAGTGCTTAACAGCACTCGGCATCAGAGAAATACAAATCAAAACCACAGAGATACCACCTCACACTAGTCAGAATGGCTAAAATTAACACAAAGTCAGGAAACGACATGTTAGTGAGGATGTGGAGAAAGGGCAACCCTCCTACACTCTTGGTGGTAATGCAAGGAGTTGCAGCCACCCTGGAAAACAGTATAGAGGTTCCTCAAAAAGCTGAAAATAGAGCTACTCTATGACCCAGCAATTGCACTACTGGGTATTTACCCTAAAGATATAAATGTAGTGATCTGAAGGGGCATGTGCACCCTAATGTTTATGGCAGCAATGTCTACAATAGCCAAACTATGTAAATAGCCTAAATGTTCATCAACAGATGAATGGATAAAGAAGATTGGTAAATATATACAATGGAATACTATGCAGCCATCAAGAGAAACGAAATCTTGCCATTTTCAATGATGTGGGTGGAACTAGAGGGTATTATGCTAAGCAAAATAAGTCAATCAGAGAAAGACAATTATCATATGATCTCTCTGATATGAAGAATTTGAGAGGCAGGGTGGGTGGTTGTGGGAGGTGGGAGGGTAATGAAACAAGATGGGATCAAGAGGGAGACAAACCATAAGAGACTCTTAAACTCACCAAACAAACTGGGGGTTGCTGGGGGGTAGGGGGATAGGGATAGGGTGGCTGGGTTATGGACATTGGGGAGGGTATGTGCTATGGTAAGTGCTGTGAAATGTGTAAGCCTAATGATTCACAGACATGTACCCCTGGGGCAAATAATACATTATATGTTAATTTAAAAAAATATCTTAAAAAAAAGAAAGACAAGGGTTAATTATGTGGTGCACTGACAAAGCAAAATGAATGAATATTAGTCTTTCATTCAATTAGAGATTAATGGGGGAGATATTGGAAATATTGAGAATTTTTTAGCAGAGTTATATTTTAGAAAAATGAACGTAATTTATCTGTTTTGTGATCATGCAGTTTATCTTACTGCATTATACTTTTCATGTCTATTTAACTTCTAGACCATGGGATCCTCGAGGGCAAACGTCATGTCCTGCTCATCTTGTTATTTTTAGTACTTAATACATAACTGGTACACGGTGTAAACTCTATAAATGCTTACAAATTAACAATTGAAGTACTTAGGCAGTTTAAAGATAATTTTAAGAACCCTTAAAATATTGGTTTTAAAATACTCAAATCTGAGTTGATCTTAATTACCATTAATTTGTAGGACAGCCTGAGTTTTTACAGAAGGGGCAGTAGAAGGGATGAAAAAGTCATGGTTCAAAAAGAGACCAACGCCCTAACAAATTAACTACTTGCTCCTTTTTTAAACTCAGCATCTTTCCAATATACTAAACCTGGTAACCCCAACACTGGAAATGTTCCTTGTATCTGAAAAGTCTTTGTCACATGTCCCAGACCCTAATTCCTCTGAGAAGATGGCCAGTCTTGCTCCTGGGGGTCCCTGTTGTAAGTTAGAGTTCAACCTTGAAAGTCAGGCCAGTGTCTGGAATCCAACGAGTGAGCTGCTCTAAGTAAGTGTTCCCCCAGGTGACATCTCAGGGTTGCTACTTAAAAGATTTCCCCTTGATGCTTCCCCCACCCTCATTGTCAGGGCACTCTGATGGCTCGCTGGGTCCTGACCTGCCCTTCTTCTGAGCACCTGTCACTCAGTTTCTATCCTTGGGAGCTTGTGCCTCCTATATAGGAAGATTTTGTTCTACGTCTGGTCCCAGACTACTATAAATAGCTGAGCCATACAGAAGTAGCTCCCAAAATATGACTAAAGATAACATTAAAATATATTTTTTTAATTTAAAAATACACAGGCAAAATAACATGACTTCTCTTCTATTTTACCAAGCTAGGTTTGCAATATGATTTATCTTTTTAAATAACAAGTCAGTTGGATTGAAAACGTTCATTGAATAGGTACTTGGTACTGATGACTTTTTAAACTGTGATAAAAGATCTTAAAGAAATCAGGGGTATTTCTAATATAACATGTTCTGATGTCTGAGAAAAGTTATCCTCAGCACCGCACAAATTCAGGTGAAACTTAATATTGTTTATTTTTAACATTTCCAATGGTTATTAACTAGCAGAATGTCAGTGTTAGAAGAGACTTTAGAGGTCAGCTGTAATTTCCGTTTTGAATAGGACAAGAGCAGAAGCTTCATGACCTTTAAAAAATAAAACTGATTAGCTACACAAAGTCCTTCTCCACATTGAGGTACTATGCAATGTATTTGAAAACTCTTACTACTTTTATTCAATTATCATATGATCTCACTGATATGTGGAATTTAAGAAACAAGGCAGAGGATCACAGGGGAAGAGAGGAAAAAAATAAAACAAGATGAAATCAGAGAAAGAGACGAACAGTAAGAGACTCTTAATCTTAGGAAACAAACTGAGGGTTGCTGGAGGGAAGGGGAGTGAGGGAGATGGGGTAACTAGGTGATGGACCTTGGGGAGGGCATGTGTTGTGGTGAGTACTGGGTGTTATGTAGGACTGATGAATCACAGACCTGTACCCCCAAAACAAATAATACACTCTAGGCTAATTAATTGAACATAAATTTTTAAAAAACTAAAAAGAAAAGAAAAAAATAATTTAAAAAATTCCTGTTGCAGCAAACAGAAAGTTTTTCTTGGCATCATTTTCTGGTAGTCTTGTTCCTACCAAAGCTGTATCCTAAAAGGAACATCTAGTAGTATTTCCCAATAAGAAATTATATTGTAATATATTTGCTATAATAAGTTGTTTTTTCTGTAGTGCAGACTTTCTGACAGCGTCATCCATACCACCACTATCCCCATCCCCATCTCTGCTGTGGTGCTACCCTAGGAATTGCTTGGTCCTCCCGTCTGTCCCCCCATATGAGTGAGCTTGCTGAGGGTTGCACCTTTGTTCACCCAGAATCTACTCTGATGATTAGCACACATTATTGTCTCAATAAAAACTCTTGAAAATTGGATAAAAAAATAAAGGAAGAAAAGATGAATAAACAACAATTTGTATCAACACACGCTGAACGCACATCTGAAATTGAGAAACGTTTCCAAATCAATGATGACTTTGTAAACTAAACCTGACTTTCATATTCTTTCTTTCCTTCTGGTATTTTTGTGGTAGAATTAATATAAGCCAAGCACTGCCTCCCTTCATGGGTAGTGAATTCCTACTCATTCTTCTTAGGACAAAAATGTAACCATTTTTTGAAACCTTTTTTTTTTTTTCACTCCCCCAGGCAGCATTTTATTCTTATTCCTGTTATGACTTATCACATTATATTGTCACTTCCTCCTTTAGCATTATCTAAATCCTACATGAAAATTAAATATAAATCTTTTTGCATCATTCCAAGGTTATTCACTGTACTTTTATAACTTTGTATTTAATTTTTCTGCCTTTGATACATTTTTTAAAGATTTAGTTTATTTACTAGAGAGAGAGATAGAATCTCCAGCAGCCTCCTCACTGAGCCTGGAGACCCATGCAGAGCTCAAAATCCTGAGATCATGACTTGGGCCAAAACCAAGAGTTGGATGCTTAACCAACTGAGCCACCCAGGTGCCCCTCTGCCTTTGACACTTTGTCTATACTCATAGATATATTTGATGGCTATATATTTATTTCTTATCATCAGTTTCACATTGTAGGTAATTAACCTTTAAAATGACTTATATTACTTTCACTTTGCCAGTATGAACAAATAGTATTACAGTGTAATAACAAAAGTCGAAACCTGTAGTAAATAAGATATACTTGCAAGTGTATAGTACAGATAATGAATATACTGCTGAGTTTTGATGATTTAATTCATTTAAGGTCCTGTGGTTTGAATATCTGTTAACAATGCACAGCCTTAAGCTGACCAAAGTAACAACTTACAGGGAAGTAATGAGTAATTTTATATTTTAGATAGTACATTCTTGTTTCATTTGATCTCAGTGTCGTTTGAATTAAGTGTACTAGTTTGAACTAACATGTGGCTCAACAAATTCATTCACTGAAATGTCCAAAACAAGATTCACTACCTAAAAAAACCTGACCAAAGATAGATACATATATAGATACATAGATAAAGACATAGGTAGATACATAGATGTTGTCTATACATAGATACATAATTCTATCTATCTATCTCTAGAATACTGTACTGTGATGAAATGTGAGCTTATTCATATCCAATGAGGTTGTGTTTTGTTTTGTTTTTTTAATATTGGTTTGTGATCTAGTAATCTATGGGACAAAGCCTTATGATCTAAAGATTAAGTTCTTTTTGGTAGAATTACCTCTATCCATCTTCTCATGTCCCCAGGCTTATGATCTCAACCTGAGCTTCACCCCTACTGACCAACGGAATTTTACTGTCATGTTTCTGGCATGTTTGACCTGAGGTTTCAGCCTACACTGTCCTTTGATAGAAGCTGACACCAAGATTCCTTTTTGGAAACTTGAGGCTATAAAATTCATTCATTTAGCCAAGAGGCTAAAGAGGTAATTTTCCTGAAATCCTAGATAATTTTCTCAAAAAGAAACCTCTCAGACCAGCTTCTGGTGGACCTTCCTTCCCATATTGCTCAGTGCTCATTCTCCCTGACACTCCCCCATTTCTCCTGCTTCCCTACTTTCCTCTCAAAATGTTCTTAAGTCCTCTGAAACACACTTTCTGCAGTAAGTATTCTTCACTCCATCTTCTTGACTACATACCCAATAGTTCTCCAGTTCATTGAATAAATTGAATCTTAGCATAGATTAGAAGATACTGCTTGGCCTGAATCTTTCTAGAGCAGAAAACAGCAAAATTCCTCTGTAAAGGGCCACATAGTAAACATTTTAGAATTTGGTGAGCCACACAATTTCTGTTGTAATTACTCAACTCTGCCATTGTAATGAAAACAACCATAGACAATACAAATGTGAATGAGTGTAGCTATGTTTCAGTAAAACCTCATTTACAAAAAGCTGACAGCAGGCCAGATTGGGGGGGGGTGTAGTATGCCAATTCCCTGCTCTAGTGTAGAAGGTGATCATTCTGTCATGCCCCTTGCTTCACAAAAGTGAGAAATTGAGTCAAGAATATTCTAACTTAGGGGAGGAACAAGGTACGGGGGAGTAAGAGGCTGAGATAGTGTCATATCCCAGAAGTTCAGCTGGATTGTTATCAAACCATTCTAAACGCCTGCAAACTCAACAGGAGAGAGAAGAGAGGAAGAACAGCAATTCTAGGAGCAGAAAATCAGCCACTGTCTGGAAGGTAGAACATGTGGAAAAGTGAATCCAAAGTGATGGAAAGATAAACTGTGGGGGAGGGGCCGGCTCCTGGCAAGCCACAGAGCAGCAGAGGACAAAATCAGAACTATTAGAGTCTGCTTCGCTGAGGAAAATCACTCCAGAGGCAAAGCGTGGGGTTTAGCCCTCATGGGAACAGTGTGGTTTTAGGACCTGTGGGGTCACAGAGGGACCGGGGGTATCTGAGGGTGGCAGAGCCCCTGGGTACTGGACCATGGAAGCCAACGGCAGAGACAGAGCCCCACAGTGGGCCATCAGCTCAGACTTACCTTAGACCGTGATCCGAGGCACAGTCGGGCCACTGCTCTTCGCGCTCTGGAGAGACCCCTTCCTTCCTCTTCTGGGACGAGTGGCAGGGGAGTGCGCTGCAGGAATCTGCTGGGTTTGGAGACTCCAGACCGAGCCGTGCGCCAGAGATAGAAACACTCGGTCACAGGCTGGCTGAGCTCGGAGTGCGGCCGGAGACCTGGGAGATGGGAGTGATTGACTGCTTTCCTCTGAGGGCGCACTGAGGAGCGGGGCCCCCAGTGAGGGCGCACTGAGGAGCGGGGCCCCCAGCACTCGGGGCTGGAGCGCTCCAGGCTGGAGACTAGGAGGCTGCCATTTTCAGTCCTGGCCTCCAGGGCAGTATGGAAAGCGATCAGGGAACAAAAGCTCCTGAGAGCGAACCCGAGCAGATTATGTAGCCCGGCCCCTGGCAAGGGCGGGGCAATTCCGCCTCAGCCAAAGACATTTGAGAATCATGGCAATAGGCTCCTCCCTCAGAAGATCAGCGAGAATATCGAGCCAAGACCAAGTTCATCAACCAGTGAACACTGCAGAACTCCAGAATTAAGAAAAAACAACACATAGAATTCATGGCTTTTTTCACCATGATCCTTTAGTCTTTTAGACAGAGTGGGATGTTTTAAATTTTGGTTTTTTCCTGTTTTATTTTTTTATTTTATTTTTCCTCTTTCTGATTTTGGTGTTTTTTAACTAATATCTTATAAATACATTTTTTAAAATCTTTTCTAATTTTCACTGTTACATTCATATTTTATCCTCTCATTTTATTTAACCTTATTTTTTGTATAAATATAGGTTTGTTTTTTCTCTAAAATTTTGGGATACAATTTCTTCTAATAGATCAAAATATACCCTAAATCTAGCACATGGCTTGGTTGTAGTATCCAGCCTGATTACATTCTTTTCTCTTTTATTCTTTTTTTTCTCTTTTTTCAACCAATCTCTTATCAATCCCTTTTTTAGAATCTTTTTTAATTTTCATCTTTACACTCATATTCCATCCCTTCATAGTGTTTACCCTTATTTTTGTATATTTATAAGTGTTCTCTTTCTTTAAAATTTTGGGAGGTACTTTCTTCTAACAGACCAAAAATAGCCAAAATCAGGTGTGAGGCTCTGTTCTAACCACAAGTCTAATATATATACTTTTTTTTCTTTTTCTCTTTTTTACTTTCTTTTATTTTTTTTTTCTCTTTTCTCTTTTTTCTCCCCCCTCCCCTTTTTTCTTCAACCCCTGGTTTTGGCTCTCTTCTGATTTTTCTGGGGTCATTGCTATCCTTTTAGTGTTTTGCTCTCTCATTCATCTATTCTTATCTTGATAAAATGACAAGGTGGAAAAACTCACCACAAAAAAAAGAACAAGAGGCAATACTGATGGCTAGAGACCTAATCAATACAGACATTAGTAATATAAACAATAATGAAATGAAACAAGATGGGATCAGCAAACCATAAGAGACAAACCATAAGAGACTCCTAAACTCATGAAACAAACTGAGGGTAGCTGGGGGTTGGGGCAGGGGGTAGGGATAGGGTGGCTAGGTTATGAACATTGGGGAGGGTATGTGCTATGGAAAGTGTTGTGAAATGTGTAAGCCTGATGATTCAGAGACATGTACCCTGGGGCAAATAATACATTACATGTTAATAAAAAATAAATTATTAATTAAAAAAAAAGAATATTCTAACTTTCCAGTGTGTTGCTCTCCCCTCCTGTGTCAGTCATCCTTTACCCCAGTCTCATCACTATCCTCTACCAATTTCTTGGTCACTCCTCAACTTATTTTGAAGAATCTGGAAATTCATACTATTCCTCCTATCCCAAGGCCTATCCAATGTCTGGAATTTCCTTGGCAACCATTTAATATCCAAATTTCCAAAGGCAACACCTTAATATTGCAACATTTAATTCCTTGTTTATCTCAACTCTGATTATCTTAACTTACAATCCATTTCTGCTACCCTTATTTATGACCATATCTTGGTAAGTTCATTTGGAGCTTACTATGGCCTTGTTTTTGGCCCAGAGGTATACAAGATTAATAAGAAATGGATCTTTTCCCCAAGTATCTGAAGTTTAGTGGTGGAACTCTGCAGGCAATCAAATAAATACACTGCAACATATTGCAATGATAAAAGAATACCTGAAGGAATGATATGGCAGCAAATGGGAGAAACTTATTAGCTTTCTTAAGAGGGATCCTTGCAGATGAAGCAACACTTCAGTTGGATCTTGAAGCGCAATTTGAAATCGACTAGGTGGAAAAAGGATTTAAAGAACATTCCAGAAAGGAGAAGCACCACATATGAGGGTGGGGAGACAAACCTCCGCTTGTGTGAGCATCTACTGCTAAAGAACAAAGGTGAAAGGGCTGGAAGTGCTAGGAGATGAAGCTAGTAACAAGGTAGGGGCAGATCTTCAGGAATCCTGAATGATTTCTATGCAGTTTGGAAGACGGGCACCTGGAACACAAGTTGGGGAGAGAAAGAATCTAGGAAATGATATTATATAGGTGAAGATCAGATGAGGGAAGCAACCAGATCACAGAGGTGTCCTCCAAGTCAAGGGAGAAGAACATTTTAAGAAGGGTAGGAAAGAAAAAAAAAGTTCTCAACTATAGCAAGAACCAACAGAGCTATTGGATCAGTGGCTTAGGAACAACTTTACTGGAATTTCAGAAACAGAAATCCCTTAATGATTTAGTTGAATAGTTAAAACAATTTTTGTATGTCCAATCTATCTATCAAATACTATATGTTTATATTGGCTGGTATCAAAAGCTCTCTCTGTATATCAATACAATAACTCATTTTGGGTTTTTTTTTTTTTTGGATGTGCACTATTTTTAGACTGAAGATCCTAAAGAACAGATAGCTACAGTTCCAATGAACCCTAACAATGATTTTTTTATATTAAAATACAATCATCAATAGCTTTATTTTTCTCATTGCAACACTTGTCCTCTGATTTATGAAAAAAAACCATAACAAATGACTTCCTTATTATAACTTGTATCTGTTCTTATGCTTCCTATTCCTATCGTATGATTTCACATGATTATAATTAGTTATTTTCTCAGTAGTGATTAAATACTCATTTGCTCTTTCTTTACTCTGGCAAACACACTTCACATTTAACAAAAAATATCCCACTTTAAAAGTCTTGTTAAAGTCCAAAGAATTTAAACTTTTGTTCTTGACTTTCCTGATTAAAGTAAATTTATGTTTGTAGAAAAAAATGAAATGTTAATTAGTAGTCAATGCTACTTTTTAGTATTAAGGAAAAGTACTCATTTTAGGCTAAAGCAATCTAACATTCTTATTTTTTTAAATTGGCTTCCAAAAATGGTGTAAAAGAACAGAACCATCTAGAAATATGGTCCAGAAATCATGCACTTCAGACTGAAATTGTTTCTTATTCTGAAATGATGGAAACATTGATGATTGTGTCCATTTTAAGTCTCAGCAGGTCATAAGGTTTCTTTGCAACCATGCAATAATGAATAACTAATTAATAACGAGAACTTGCTTCTTCAGCAAGTGCTTGCCTGTCCCTAAGAGGTCAATGTAAAATAAAACTTTTCACGCCGGTGGAGGCTGCAGGTTTCTGCACTGAGGACACTAACTAAAAGGTTGTTGTTTGAAATGACCTAACAGTGATCTTTGTGAAATAAAATGGTTGGCTGATTTCATTCTGTTTCCGTTTGCTCAGGAGGTCACCTGAGGGTGACAGGGAGACCTCTCTGGAGCCGCATTTATTTTTACAACAATCTGAAAGTTGAATCTGTGGGCAAATCATGACATTTATTGAGAATGAAGAATAAACAACGCTGTGAAACAGGGGCAGGATTCCTACCCCTCATGCAGTAGGAATTACAGTATCAATGGCAGAATAATATATACACATGAAATTAGCTAAAAACATTTCACTGCAGAGGGGTCCTACACCAGTAATATTAGGAAATCTCTCAACCGTCTAGTGATATTTAATAATCTGATACATTGTTAAGAAATAAGTTTAATTAACAGGTAATATGTTAAACTAGATTGGTATCTGCATGTGGAAACCAAGAGATATAAACCATGAGAAATATAAACTATCTATAAATGTCCACCTGCCTTGTTCCCAATCATGAGGGAATTTCCCATTTCTATGTCCATTTGGAGTCCAAGTCTTGAAATCCAAGTACATACTTTTTGCATTCTAATGTGTCTGTGGAAAGCTTTGATTTTGATACTCACCTCTCCCTTTTCATGTCTTCCACGTCCATTTTCACCATTTTCACAGACAAGTAAGTGGCAGCTGTTTTAAAATGGCCCCAAGTGATCGCTTCAGCAGCACATACACTAAAATTGGAATGATAAAATGGCCCCAAATCCCTAGCCACTCTTTCTTTGAGAGGTGGAATTTCTTTCTCTACCTGCTTAATTTAGGCTGGTCCAATGACTTGTTTTGAACAATTGAATATGGCAATAGAAACCCAGTGCGGACGTTAAGACTGAATCTCATGTCATCTGCAGCTTATACTTTTGAGCACTTGGACACTCCCTCTTGGAACCCAGCCACTATGCTGGGAGAAGCCCAGACCCTGTGGAAGAGAATCTTGACACTCTGGTTGGCACCCGAATCTCCACGGGAGATCTGAGACAATAGCCAGCACCGACAGCAGTCATTTAAGTGAACTATCTTGGAAATTCTTGTTGAGCAGAACTTCTAGATGACTGCAGAACCAGCTAACATCTCGTCTAATATGGCAGAAGGACCATACAGCTGAACCCAGTTAACACAAAATAAAGAAAAAAAAAATAAAAGTCATTTTAAGCTACTAAGTGTTGGCTAGTGTGCAACATAGCAATACATAACTGAAACACTAATCGAATTATTATCCTAGTCGCTTGCTTATTAAATTTCCTATGGATGCTTGCTCGCTAAAATTTGAGGGTTTTTTGTTTGTTTGTTTAAGAGATTTATTTGATGAGAAAGCATGGACTTAGAAATCAATGAGATCTGGTTTAAATACTTTACTTCGTAATGTAACTGCATGACTTTGGGCCATGTATTAAATTTTCCTAAACCTCAACTTTCCCTTCTGCCAAAAAAAAGAGGGTGAATAACACCAACTTCTTAACAGTTGTTGTAACAATTAAGTAAAACAATATGTACCAAAAAAAAATCTTACTTCTGTTCACCATCCATGATCCATCCATAAGCACTTATATAAATATCAGCCGCCTCCTCATTGACCGCATCCACATTAGAGCCATGTATTTATTGATTTTTCTTTCTCTAACTCTCAGCTGTACACATTTCTGTCTTGTTATTGCTCAAAAGATGAAAAAAAAATATGAACATCAAAAACATACTGACAGACAAGCTAATGAGCAAATGATTCTGCTTGGTATATGGAAGTGACCTGGATTGCCTTCCCAAGTTCTCTTTCAAATTGTGGCAACTGTTAATGCAGATACATTCCACTAGAATAAAACTGAGTTGCCAGTCTTTTTATAGTTTGACATGGCTCTGGGGAAGAAGGGATAGTGTGGCTGTAAATGACACTTTTCACCTTCCTCAACACGACTAGCTGGCCATTCCTTTATGCCTCCTTCCTCCATGCCTCACTCATGACTTCACTGGTGACTGAAAATGCCCTTGGTAAGTTGATAATCAAATCATTGCTCTTGCCAGTTTCTCCTTCTGAGATGTATTGTTTCTCTGCTTACCACGACCCTTCTCACAAAACACTCTACCATTGTATATATTTTGAAATCCAGTGTAATTATTCATCCGCTTTAGGAAGCTTGCAAAGTAGAATCTATTTCATCATAATCTCTTCTTTCTTTGAATTCAGAGAAATTAGATTCCACAAATCAGGTGGGACAATGAATAAGGTACTGTCTTTGGATATGTCTTCTGTTTTCGTTTTATTACATAACTGTTTTCTGAATATTGGTGTCTGTTCAGCCAGATTGGAAGCTTCTTGAGAGCAAAATCTAACACCTCCCGAATGGGTGATATTGAGCAAGTTACTCAGTCTCCTAAAACCTGGAAAATGGGGTTATAAGTCCATTCTATCCAGGTTATTGAATTTAATGAGATAAACACATAAAATGCATAGTTTAGCACATAATTAAGTTCAATGTAAGCCAGTTAATTTTTATGTGCAGTTTTTGAATAGGCCTAACCATTGGGTAGAAAGACAATGTTTGACTGAATCCTTGATGTGCTCGTAAAGTAAATTAGAAAATACTGTTGCCCAGGGCTGACATGATGCATGTGAAAAATAAGTAATGAATATATAGATGATACATGGAGTATCAACATCAATTTTTTGGTCCATTGATTTTCTTTCAGCATATCAGGTATATGCTGATAAAATCAAATACTTCCCAGACTTGGAAACTTCAGCTATTGAAAAGTTAAGCCTGATTGTTTTAGTCCAGCACAGGAAAGAAAATCACATGAATGAAAATTTAGCTCTTGGATACAGACCTAAAATAAGAATTCTGGGCAAAAAAAAAAAAAAAGAATTCTGGGAAAATGAAGAGAACAGGAAGTCACCACATGGCTTTGATTCACTTCCGGCCAAAAACAGTGTTTGAACAAGAGTAAGTCCCTAGTCTTCATCCTTCTTAGATACCTTTTCATTAACTAATCAGAGGGGACCATCTGTTATATCCACAGGTACCAGGATTCAAATTCTAGGAGCAAAGAGCACAATGTGGATACCATGAAGGATGATGAGGAAAACAATGCCATGGTCCCTGATTGGCCCAACCCCCTACATAAAGATCCCCAGGGACACCTGTTGATCACACAAAGCCGAATTTCTTAAGGTTGCTGAGCAAGTGACAGCAAAACACTAGCAAGGTTATCCATAATTCTCAAGAGGGAGAATTTAGGGAGAGGTACTTCTAGAATTGGGGTTGGGGGACAATTGATAGATGTAGTGATTTTAAAGCAGAAGTTAGTAAGCATGGTCTGGGCCCTAGCTGGTCAGAATTTATACACAAGACAAATTAGTGAGACAGTCATGGTCTTCTCTTTGGAAAACATGAGTTCAGACTTAGGATAAACCATTTCATCTGTGGTCTTATCTTGGAACACATGGGTCTAAATGAGGTGATGTTAAAGCAGTTTGGGCTGACGTAGCATATACTGCATGCCATAATTTAGTATGGTCTGTTGTGCAAGTCATACTATGTTTTGTAAATTGTCATTTCTATTTTAACTTCTCAGACTGTATGTAATAAGCTCCTAAAAGAAATGTTCAACCTCACTACAGTGGTGGATTTCTAACAAGGAAGAATGAAAAAAAAAGTATTTTCATGTTGGAAGGGAAGATTCCAAATTTTTGAGTAAAAGCCAATGTTATTACTACTACCCTCAGTTTATCCAGGTGGCTTACTGAAAAAAATACTTGAGAAAAATACATCAGGCACTGGAAAAGTGAGGGTAATTTCCATTTCTAGAATATATCAGATAGATTTTCACATAAGAAATATTGCCAGGAACCCTCCTACACTGTTGGTGGGAATGCAAGCTGGTACAACCACTCTGGAAAACTGTATGGAAGTTCCTCAAAATGTTGAAAATAGAGCTACCCTACGACCCAGCAATCGCACTACTGGGTATTTACCCTCAAGATACTAATGTAGTGATCCAAAGGGTCACATGCACCCAAATGTTTATAGCAGCAATGTCCACAATAGCCAAACTATGGAAAGAACCTAGATGTCCATCAACAGATGAATGGATCAAGAAGAAGTGGTATATATATACAATGGAATACTATGCAGCCATCAAGAGAAACGAAATCTTGCCATTTGCAACGACGTGGATGGAACTAGAGGGTATTATGCTAAGTGAAGT
>CM052815.1:58440324-58470068 GCA_028533885.1 Nasua narica
CCTAACTATGTCATCAGAATGACTGGAAATGCTGGCACATTTGTTTTTTAGACTGAAGGAGGTACTGTGAGCATCCCAGAATATGACAGAACCAATGATAAACTATTTGAGGACCAAAATAAATGTTGTTGTTGGGTTTTTTGTCTGTTGTTTGTCTTGATTCAAGCAGAATTTGAAATATTGGAGAGAAGGAGGTAAGGTAGCAATAGGTATAGCAAATGCATGGCAATAGCAGGGAATTCCTTAATTCTCTAACAAATAAATATCTTGAAGGAAATAGTGCTGTGAAAACCAGCTTTGTCATCTCAGTCATATTAAAGAAAAATAATGCCCCAATCTCCTTATTAAAATAACACTGTTTGAGTAGAAACAAAATTTTCTTCTAAGTAATTAAGTATACTTGGCCATAAGCATTTGAATAAACATAATACTTGCTGGTTTCATACACTAATAAAAACAAAGAATAGTGTTTAGAACTAAGCCCCACACAGGGGCAATTGAAATCAGTTACAACTCCAAATCATAGCAGATGCAAAGATCTATTATGACAGTTATTGAACGAAGAGAATAACTTACCACTATTTGATGTGAATAGATATTTAACTTTTTCTTCTCCATGGCCAAGTGAACTTATGTTAAAAGTGTCAAGTGTCAGGTACTCTTTAGAGTTTACAATTCATTCTTATATATATAAAAATTTGATCCTCATTAATAGCCCCATGGATAGTCAGAATCACCTCTGTGTTAGTGAAGAATATTTTAATTTCAAGAAGTGCAGCTCAAACTACTTTCAGAGAAAAAGGAAGATAATTAGTTTATATAACTAGAAAGTTTAAGGGTGATAGCTGCATCAGGCATGGCTGGATCCAGGGACTTACTCTCCTTCCCTTTTCAGTGCTTTCTTTCATATTTTGGCTTCATGTTCACTCTCTATTGACTAAGAAGACATTTTGCCACTTCAGCAGCCCTTAGTCTATGTTATAGCTTCCCATCAAAAGATAGAGAACCCTTTTCTCTGACATGTGCACATCAAATGTCACAGTAAATCTCTGAGTGGCCTTGCTTGGATCAAGTTCTCAACCCTGAGCCAATCACTACAACCAAAGAGATGAGGTGTTCTGATTGTCACATGTATATCCCTATAGCTGGGGGAGGGAGGGGTGGTAATTAACACCACTGCTGCATGGGGAGGGATTGGTTTCCCAAGGAAATAAATACTGAGTAAAGAAATAGCCTATGTCTGATACAACCTCCAGTGTACAACATACTAATGACAAATGACTAGCTACCCTTAGCATGAAATATAATCTTCAGTTGAATCGTAAGTTTTTTTCAGAATTTAACTCCAGATGGTCTCTCCAAATTACCTATTTTACTCTCTTAGATACAGTCCTTAAACAAGAAACATCTTCTGAATTCTTAAGACCCCCATGATTTCCCTCATCTCTAGGCTTTTTGCTAGGCTTTTTCCTTTTTCCCTTTCCCCTTGGTGTGCTCCTTTTCATCTCTTGATTTTGACTTGAAGAGGATGCCTCCATGCCTTTCTTCTAACAAACATTGTTAGCCGCTAGTACTGTTAGCTCTCTGAGTTGCCTTTATCTGCACAAGAGTAGCTCTTACATTCTATAATTACTTGGCTATTTGGTTGTTAGTCCATAAGCTCCATGTGAGCAGTGCCTAGCAAATAGTAAGGGGTCCATAAATACCTATCGAATGAAGGAATGAGCACTGCCAAGGTCATGAGAAGCCAGGTTTTTTTTTTTTAAGATTTTTTTTATTTATTTGACAAAGAGAGAGATCACAAGTAGGCAGAGAGGCAGGCAGAGAGATGGGGGCAAGCAGGCTCCCTGCTGAGCAGAGAGCCCGATGCAGGGCTTGATCCCAGGACCCTGATACCATGACCTGAGCTGAAGGCAGAGGCTTTAATCCACTGAGCCACCCAGGCGCCCCAGAAGCCAGGTTTTTGATTCCTGTACCAGAACTCATTAAATCACACTACATAATTTTACTGAAGTGCAGCGAAGTTTAAAAGAATGAGAAAACACAATCATCAAGATAAATTCACTACCACAGGCAGTGCAAGAGGAGCAAAATTCAGCCATTTCAGCCTGGCTACAAAACTCAGGTCCTGGCTGTGCAACAGCCTTACCAACATTCTGGATGATCTTGAGAGTCTCCTGCAAATCCCCCAGCAAGAAAGGGCACTCCCCAAGCACGGAGCGAAAAGTGTTAGCCATAAACAAACAGTTCTGAGTTCATTGCTAGCATATTAGCAATTTTAAGAAGAAAGTCTCTGCCACTCTCCAGTGGATCTTTAAGCAGGCTCAAACTTAAGCAAACAAGATAGAATTCTCCAGTCACTGTGGTATGCTGATTGTTATAAAGTTGAAGGGGTATGTTTGGTTAGAGTTAGATTATAAACCTTGAAAATGATAACTCTCCCTTCTCATTTTCTGGTCTTCATTTATGGAATGCAACAGGATTCTTCATTCCTTTTTGTCTAAGAATGCTCAGTCACTGAATAGAAATTCTCTCTCATTCAGTTCATTCTTCCCCTCTGGCTCTCTCAGCCCATTTCCCTTTCTTGAACATGTCCCACATAAGCATTTTTTTTAAACTAATTACATTCTTTGAAATTCCTGTTTTGTTGCATTTCACAAATATCTAGGAATCTTCATGGGAACAGCTCCTTTTGACATTTGTCCTCAATCACGGATAAAACATACCTTCAACACCTCCTCACTTACATGTAAATCACTCCCATCTCTCAGTGCCTCCCCTTTTCCCCCCATGGCTCTCTGTTTTCTCACTGGTGTACCACTTACCAAACTCTCTCTGTGGTGGACGCTTGGTATAATCTGTCCAGCATCTTCACTTAGAACTGCTTGTCACCTAACCACATGCTTGTATTGCTTTTTAAAAAGTGAACTTTATTGGGATAATTTATATACAGCAAAATTTACCAATCTTGAGTATAGTTCAAAGGATTTTAACGAATCTATAAAATTGTGTAACCACTACCAAAATAATAATATTGAACATTTCCATTCCCCCCAAAGGGAATACTCTTTTACATTCAATCTCTTCTTCCCTCTGGCAACCATTTGTCTTCTTTTCCTCACTATAGTTTTGTCTTTTTCAATATTTCATATTTCATATAAAAGAAATCACATAATATATATGGTGTGTGTGTGTGTGTGTGTGTGTGTGTGTGTGCGTGCATCTAGCTTCTTTCACTCACCATAATCCTTTCTGAGACTAATCTGTGTTGCTGAGTGTTTCAGGATTCCTTCCTTTCATGTGGTTTAATGTCCTTGACTCGACTTTGTGGCCCAAATCCTGACTGCTCCAAAAATGGGTCTCTGGGCCAAACTCAATAAGTAAGACTTCAACATTGTCTTTCTGATGCCTGAAGTCAGGAAATGTAGAACTCACCAACTGAAGACAGCAATACATCCTTATGTGAAGAAACCTAGTCTAAAATGAAAGAAAGATAGGACACAGAAGGAATCCTGGCAGCATTGGAGTCTCTAGTTTTAGGGCTCCAGATTTTGCCAAAGACCAGCTATAGTATCCTCCCTGCAGTTTGGTTGTTTAACATGTGTTTGGATTCCATTAGTCAATAAAGCAATTTTCCTTTTATTTTTTTTCCACAAAGTTGGAAGTGTGTGTGTGTGTGTGTGTGTGTGTGTCTGTTTTGTTTTGGACTGGTGTGGGTTGATCACATAGTATTCAACTATGGCTGATGGATTGTTCAGCCCCTAGTACATAACCTCCCTGAGCTTAAGGGCTTCTGCCTAATTTATGTTTGCCCTTCTGTCACTTGACCACAGGCATCCAGTATGTGTGTTAGGAAGTTTAGCTAACCTGAGTCAAGCCATTTGCTGTCATCATTTTTGTTGAGCACATACTACGTGTGCGACACCAACTTTAGTGTTAGTGTTAAAGACGCCATGTCTGTCTCCCATCTACTTCTCCAATCTTATCGCACCATAACTTCACTGTGTCTTCTCCAACCACGCTGACTACTTCTATCCATGGGTTAGAGGCTGGACTAATCTTTCCAATCTTTTTGCCCTTAAAGACACTCAAGGAAACCTTTCTTGCCTTAAAGTTAAGACTTGGTCAAATGTCTCACAGAGAGATCCTCGGAGGACCATGCACTGGTATCTTTAAATAGTATTGTTTAGGGCACCTGGATGGCTCAGTGGGTTAAGCCTCTGCCTTCAGTTCAGGTCATGATCTCGGGGTTCTGGGATCGAGCCCCGCATCGGGCGCTCTGCTCAGCAGGGAGCCTGCTTCCCCCTCTCTCTCTGCCCGCCTCTCTACCTACTTGTGCTCTCTCTCTGTCAAATAAATAAATAAAAATCTTTAAGATAAATAAATAGCATTGTTTAGAACTATAGCTTTACATTTATTATTATAATTATTTATTTAATCTGTCTTCTCCAGTAGTTTCAAACCTTGAGGAATGTAGGGCTCCTGTATGTTTTCATACACCATTGTATTTACAAAGCTTAATAAAGTGCCAGGAACAATAGTGTACAACATATTTTGCTGAGTGTTTGAAGAAAATTAGGACCTGCCTTAAAGAGTTTATAATCAAATTAGGCTCTATAGATTTTTAAAATGCATTAGGTTCTCTATTTTTATTTGCTCAATCTGTAAAGTATAAACGAGTCATGGAGACACCTACGGAAGGCTTTATGAAAGAGACTGTAGAAGAACTGAATCTAGTTTGAAAGGTATCAACAAGAGTATTAATTTACTACTGTTGTAGCAGCAAATGTTCCCATTATCTTAGTGGTTTACAACAGCAAACATTTATCTTATTCAGATTACGTGAGGGCTCAGCTCCATTCAAGCTCTATCTGTTTTCTCATTCTGGAGTGCAGGCAAAAGAGGGAACCACTCTCTGGGATATACTGTTTTCACAGTGCAGGGTAGAGCTAGAAGCACTGAGGCACATCATGCATGCACATTCTACTCAATTCCATCCATTTGCCAAGGCAAGTCATGTGGCCAAGGACAAAGTCAACGAGAAAGGAAACATACTCGCCTATCATAAACAAGAAGCAAGGGAAGTGGGGTTGTGAGAACTAGTAAGAACAAAAGCACAGATGTGAGAATGCTCTTGTCAATGAATGTTTGGGAAACTTCCACTTATTTTTTTATTAAACTTTCTATTTTAGAAAGGTTTTAGATTTACAGAAAAGTTGTGAAGGTGGTACAGCGTTCCTATACACCCACATCCAGTTTCCCTTATGGTTAACATCTTACATTCGTGTAGTACATTTGCCACGACCTATTAGTTATTACCATATTACGTTATTATAAACTAAAGCCCATGCTTTATTCATATTTCCTGAGATTTTACCCACTGTCCATTTTCTGTCCTCAGATCTCATCTCTAGAATGTCCTATGATATTTAGTCAGTATGTCTCCTCAAGCTCCTTCCAATGTTTCTCTGATTCTAGTTAATTAAAATTACTTAATTGATCTTATCTCTTATCTTAAGAGCTGAACCTCAAGGAAATTTCTCTGGACATAAGAAACAAATAAAAAGTTTATTTTTGAAACAAAGTCCAAACTGTGATCTTATTGTCTCATCCTAGCTCCTGAAAAAAATTGATTTACAACTGTTAGTTTGTTAAGGGAGGTCTACATTTGGAGTCTACTGAAAAACAGAGAAGTGGTCTAGTGTTTTTTGTGGACATCTGAGTGACATACATTGAAGAAAATCAATGGCTGGGGAACTAAGGGACTGGAATTCAAGAGAAATGCTGAACATGCATAGCCTCTTCCATTCCTGAGTTAATGACATAGACACGAAATATTGCAGATAAGAAATAAGGAAGTCTTTTGGAAGTAAAGTAAGAAAATATGCAAGGAATTACCTTAGTGTGGGGAGTTTCACATTTTACATGTCACACTGAAGGATATATATGGGGTACCATAGCCATTAAATTTTTGTCCAAGCTGTACCCCTAAAGCAAATAATACATTATGTGTTAATAAAATTTTAAAAAATTGTCCAAGGAAAATATCTTGGGCTTCCAACTGATTGTAGAGAAAGTGAGCTATTGTAAAACATAAGGAGAAAAGTCTAAAGTAAATATACAGAGAAACTATGGTACTCCCATTTTCTAAATGAAAATTAGGATGACTACTCTTTTTTCCATTGAAAAATAGTTGACACACAATGTTACATTAGCTTCAAGTATATATCATAATGATTTGACAATTGTATACATTATGTTATACCAACCACAAGTGTAGCTACCATCTGTCACCTTAGAATGCTATTGCAATACCATTGACTATATTCCCTAGGCTATACCTTTCATCCCCATAACTGCAAGTCTGTACCTTCCAATCCTCAGGATGGGTATTTTTTAAAATATTTTATTCATTTATTTGAGAAGAGAGAGAGCGCACGCACAAGCAGAGGGAGAAGCAGAGGGAGAAGTAGGCTCCCTGCTGAACAGAGAGCCCAACACAGGACTCAATCCCAGCACCCTGAGATCATGACCTGAGACGAAAGCAGATGTTTAACTGACTGAGCCATCCAGGCACCCCTGGGGATGGGTATTCTTAAGCGACTTGAAAATAGGACAGATTATTAGAAATGTTTTGGTTCACAAAATTGTATGATGTGAAATAACTAACATTTATTGAATAGATTAAGTGTTATGTAGGATTATAAACACTCATTCATTATCACAACAGCCCATAAGATAGATTTTATCATCTCCGTTTTCCAGACAAGGGAGAGAGACACAGAAAAATTAAGTAACTTGCACAATCAGTAGTAGAGCCGGGTTTCTAAATCCCGTGCCAGAGTCAATGCTATAATTTCTACCTTGACTGCCTCTCCTGTAGGACATTGTTAGCACAGGCATGACGGACACAGATATGAACCATCCAGACCTCCTTCCAGGAAGGATATGTGCCCTCATTTCTGAGAGTGCTGTCGGTAGACAAGCAGCAAGACTTGCTCTGGCATCTACACAGTTTCTTAGCACTGGTAACTGATATGTACTTGGCAGTCTCTTGAGGGTAGTTCCATTCTACTCCCTGCCTACTGCCCATCTATCGGGTCTTCTCATGAGAGCCCTATGACTTCCTCCAACACAACTTCCCATCCAGATCTCCTCCCTGCTCTACCTCCACATTTCAGTTCATGAATTTCATCGAGTTTCCCCTGGGAGTGGGGATAGACTATGACTTAGCACAAAGGGGAGACCTAAGCAAATAGATGTTACTTGCTATCATCCCTAATTTGCACCCCTCCAGAAATACTTTATGAATGTTAGCTATCTACACTGAGGTTCGTTTTACTCCTAGGTTGGTCTCCTTTTCAAGGCCCTGTGGACTCCTATTTTTCCTAAGAAGTGGTGGAAAAAGTGGGCAGTGTAAGTAAAAAACAAAAGAGCTGTTTCACTATAAACCTTGTAAATTATTGAGATACAAATACATTTTTTATATTCATGTGGGATAAAGCCAAACTAAAATTGGGAGAAAGCTGCTCTCCTCCCTGCTCCATGAAGAAAGGAAGCCGAGCTTCTGGTCATTGGCCTTGAAAACTATTGTGAGCATCAAATTGGTGCCTCCAGGACTCCAGCTTACAGCAGCACCTGTACTCAGTAATGAGTGCCCATTGCAGCCAATTAATCTGTGCAAAGGAACCTAGAGTATAAAGAGCAGAGGTGGGAAAGAATTTGATAGAAGCAATGAGGCAGCTGATCAAATTTATCTGTGGCATTTTTGTGGTACAAATTTATTTGTGGCAAATTTATCTATGAAGAAGGATGTCATTAAGAGATGAGCAGAGACCAGGTAAGAGCCAGAGTGAAACATAGACTTCATACAGGTGAGGAAGAGAGATGAGCAAAAGATAATCTAAAGAATCTCAAAATTGTAGATAGCTAGACAACAGGGAAAAAAAAAAACTGAACATGAGCAGGCATTGAATCACAATGGACATCTGGCCAAAATGATGGTATTGAGGGGTTAAGTGGGATTAAGAATATAATTCCAGGTTTGTTTGCTTGTGCTTGGCTGTTGTTGAGATATATCTTTTGCAGAATGGACTTGCCAAAGATAAAATGAAATAATGAACAAAACTTAGTCTTGTGGGATGTACTGCCGCAGGAAGAAAGAGAGGTACTTTTAGGATACTATCTTGATGACTTATGGTCTTGCCTGTACTTGGACACTGGAAACAAAAAGGTAACAACTTTCCCCATGAAAACCTACCCGCTGTAGAAGTATAGCCCATGAAAACCTACCTGCTGTAGAAGTATAGCACAGGGCATGAGAAGGCGAGCAAGCAACCTAATTTCTCCAGGAAATGTGCATTCACTGCAAAACAACTATTATGGGATGTACTGCGTTCAAAGGGCAAGGATGTCTGCATGCATCATAGGAAGCTGAATGCTGGGGATTTAAATGTGCACTTTGACCTGAGGGCTGAGAATTCTACCTCCTGATTCTCCAAAGGGACAAGTGCTCACCACTACATCAAAATCATGTATAGTCTTAAAGTTCCTCTTCATTGACTCTAAGCCTATTCCAATGCTAGTGTGGAGTTCTGAAAATTAAAAATATTACTATGCTGAGTACTTCTACTTTTTTGTAGCATAAAACAGTGGTAAGAGTCGATAACATGAATGCCAAGAGAAACTGAATACTCTAAAAACCTAATGCTGAACTGTAATTCTCCAGGGGAAAATTAGAACTAGCCATAGAAATATCTATAGACATATCTAATAAAGTTATACTTGAAGAAAGAGAGGCTCTTGAAGAGTTAGTAAGAAGATATTCCAAGGGGAATTGAAGGAGACTCTTCATTAACAGCAAAAAATGATAGAGGGAGAAAGGAAAGGAGATTACAGCAATGGAATAAAAGGAGCTATTTACCTCAAGCTGTGACACCTGAGATGGTTTTGCTTTTGGACTACAAGTTTAGAGAGTGTGTAAGGTAACTGAAAATAACAGAAGGCCACCCAGGGGTCTCACTGAATTCCTAGAAGGCAGGCAAGAGGTACAGAGATCACAGAACAAGCACCACAAAGGCCAGAAGGAGAGAGAGCTCATCATGGGTACCAGGACAATGGCTTCCATGATTTTAACAAGAATAAGAAGAAGCTAAGACACCTGCAAAAGACACCTTAGACCTAGCACCCCCCCCCCAGTAAGTTAGTTCACTCGCAGGCCAAGAATAAAGAGAGAAGGAGGGAAATATGGAGGGTATTCATCTACTTTCTATGGCACCCTCTCAGTTAATCATAAAGTGTGTGGATTTTGTTTGAGCATGCTGGTATACCGCTATCCCTGTGGTGCCTGATAGATGTATCATGTATATCTATCTTCATTCGATTACACTACTTCATTCGATTACACTCTATGGGACCTGCACCATTAAAACACTAATCAAAGTGGAGTTTATTTATAAAATTGGCCATCTGCAGCCCTCAAATTTAGAAAATGAGAGATGGAAATGACAAGCACTATTTCAACAGTCTCTTCAAACACTTGGGAGATTTGTGACTCGAAGCTAAAGTTTTACCCACACAAATAGGTAAAATAAACTTCATCCAATGTTTAGATATGGTAACCAACCAGAGGCATTGGCAGGTTGTCACAACGTGGGCTCCTGGGCAGCAGATTCTGAGAAGAAGGTGAGTTCGCTTAATTGAGAAGTTAAGAAGTGTCCCTGGGATCCCAAGCCGTATGCCTGTGGAAGGAAAGAGATGGAACGGGATGGAGTAGGGAGAAGTGGATCTGCAAAGGAAACTCAACAGCCTCGGCTGACCCCCTGGGGACCTCTGTAGCTACAAATATCCTTCGGTGGTCTCCCAACTTCGATCCACGTAGCGAGGTCTTTACTTGACCAGATTAGTCATTTCATGTGGGCCACTCCAGGAAGAATGTGTGTTTGGGGAAGGTAGCTATGTAGCTGGGATGGTCTCTGGAAGGGCTGGTGGTTGAAGGTTATAACTCTCAGTTCTGAGGGCATTGAGTCCTTCACTGATGGGGGATTGGGAAAGTACAGCAAATGTCTCCCCCCTGGGATGCCTGTGTGTTCAAGGCTATACCAGAGAACATGGAGAAGATAGACCAATGAAATATTTAAGGTATGGTCCTCCACTTTAGGGAAAAGAGAGGCACATTCAGGAGGAAGTAGAGTATATTTGAAAGAGTCAGTTCGAACACGTACAAGTTGTATGAGCATAACTATTCTATGGTTCAAACTTCTATTTGAAAATTATAGATAACAAATGTCTTAATTTTCTATAGCTGCTGTAACAAGTTACTACAAATTTAGCAATAGAAGACAAAACAGATTTATTATCTCACCATTCTGTAGGCCAAAATTCCACGTAGGGATGGCCACTTGGGATCCCACAAGGTAGACAGAATGTCAGCAGACCTGTGTCCCTTTTTGGAGTCTCTAAGGGAGAATCAATTTTCTTGCTCATACAGAATTTTGATATAATTCAGTTTCTTGCTATTGCAGGACTGGGGTCTTCATTTCTTCACTACCAGCTGAGGGCCACTCCCAGCTTCCAGAGGCTTGTGTTCCACCTTCCCTCCATCTTCAAATGAGAAATAGTGGGTTAAGTCTCTCTCATGCTTGGTATCTTTCTTGCATTTTCTTCTGCTATATCTCTGATGGACTTCACTGTCTTCCTCTTTTACTTTAAGGTCTCATGTGATTGAATTGGGCCTCCCCAAATAACCCAGGATAATCCCTCTATTTTAAGGTTCATCACCTTAGTTTGTGAAATTCCATTTGCTATGTAACATATTCATAGATCATGCCTGTCAAAACTCACGGTGTTGCATGAGATCATACTAAATACCTGTATATTGGACATAGAGTAGACCCTTAATGAACAAAGCTCACACCAGGGGTTTAGAAAAGAGACAAAGAAGCACTGAAGTCATCAGTAAAGGCTTCATGTAAGAGATGCTGAGTATTGCAGGATAGGAAGAATCTGGATATAGGGAAGGACAGAAAAAAAGCTATCATTTCATGAGAATAACATAAACAAGGGAACAAGTACAGCCAGTTCTCATAGAAAGATGCAGGATTTGAAGTCAAATAGACCTGAAATGTTTACTTTGCTCACAATGAAGTCTGTTACCTTAAACAGTTTAATAATCTTCTCTTAGCCTCAATGTTCCTCGTGTGTGTGTTTGTGTGTGTGTGTGTATCTATTGAATGCCTGTATTCTAAGAGAAAAAGCAAGGCATTTTAGCAAATCTCATTGTCTTCACAACCATATCTCCTAGCTACTCCAGAAGGCTAACAAATTCATCTCTAATAGACTTGTGTCATTCCAAAATTCTGACATGAGTAGCTCCACAAGGTTCATAAGCAAATGAGGAGGAAGTCTACAACAATAGTCTCCAATTTTTTTTGATGCTTCAACCGATCAGTGAAAAGTGTTGAGAATGTACTTCTAATATATGAACAATGAATACATATGAATAATGAATATATGTGACTATATGAATAATGAATATGTGTGTATATATGAATAATGAATATATGTATATATACAAATAATGAATATATGCATATACAAATACTGGATATATGTACATATATTCATTGTTCATATATTGGAAGTATACATTAACATATATAAATAATATTAAGATACATGCGTTGTGTTATATTAAATATTAATAGACCTAAATCATATTTTAATTATTTTAATTTTAGATAAAAATGATGATTAGCAGAAGTGTTAATATATTCCTCTTACAGCACAATTGGTTGTTTTGCATATTCCTTAAAATGTCCTTGGAGCAGAGATCTTCAGTTTAGCTCAGAAGGCTGTGATGTGTGCATTCCAACAAATCTATCCCTATCACACATGGCCTGTGTTCATAGCCTCAGACACCATTCTCCTTTTCTGACTTGTTTAAAGAATGATGCCGACATGTACCTAAAGAGGGTATGTTTGGTCTCAGGAAAAAAACTGATCTTGGTGCCTTCTGATGAATGATGCATGATGAAGTATGCAGATCAAAAGAATTTCAAACAGCCCAAGTCGCTGCTGATCAAGATCCAGTGACCCTTGTTTAGGGAAAGGCTGGAAATTAAGAAGGAAGGTAAAGTGTTCATTTTACTTGGGGCAACCTCATCTGACTAAAGCAGCTATGTCCCAGGCCCCAGGAACCGCCAGGTGGCCCAATCCTCCCCATATGGAGAAGAGCCTTTAGGAAAATTTACCTGTGCCTTTTTCCTTGAAAAGAGTGTTATGGGGGGATGTGGGTGGTTCAGTTGGTTATGTATCTAACTCTTGATTCTGGCTTAAGTCATGATCTCAGGGTCCTGAGATCGAGTCCTACATTGGGCTCTGCACTAGGCATGGAGCCTGCTTAAGATTCTCTCTCTCCCTCTCCTTCTGGCCCTCACCCTACTTGCACAAAAAAATCCCCCATTTTTCTCAAAAAAATCAAAATAAATTAAATTTAAAAATAAATTAAAAAGTATTTGTTAGCTCAAGCTCCTTCTCTGAGGAAAAGACTGCATCTTGCTTCCATTGCTTCTGATTCCCTTTTGTCATGAATTATGCTTTATTTCAATATTAGGAATGAACTTCCCCATTCACACCTCCAAACAGCCCTTACCCCTCTTCAGCTTATAATATTAAAATTGTCTCATATGTACCTCCCCTCTCCATCATAACACTAGTGGATTAGGTTAGATTTTATACAACCTTGTTAAAGAAGTTTAGATTTAATATTTTTTAAATGAGTCATTAAAGATTTTGTTCTGAGAATTTATAAGACTTTAGGAAGATGGTATTGTCCATCGGATTAGAGAAGCACAGAATATGGAGGCTGGGACTGATTGGGAGTGGAGAGAAGGGCTCAGAGTCATGTTAGCCAACAATCAGGCTATGGCGTGACGAAGTTTTCCCCCATCTTTTGGAGTGAGGAAAGAGAACGCTCTATCAGCGGCTCACAATATTTATGACAGTTATCTGCAATGTACATGGGATGAGAATACTGCTAGATGCTATTTAATTTTTAAGTAATACATTATTAAGGAAGTCTGATGTTAGAGAAGATTCTGGGACATAGTTGAAAAATAACTTATGTTTTGTTTTTAGTGCTGCTACCAATTAACTGCGATTTTTGATAAAACACTTACGTCTGTAGTTTCCTCAGCCATTACAGAAAAGCTATTCAATAACATAAACCCCAAGGATCCTCTTGGTCTAGAATTATATGATGGCAAAGAATAAATAATGCCTAAATTTGGGGAAAACTTCTTTCTTCACTTTTTTCCAAGCATCATGCATCATTCTTCAACTACAATTAATTTTTCATATGTACTTATATTTTGTTAACCTGCATATGTGATCCCCTCTCCAAGTATTTTTAAAAGGAAATGACATACAATTCAAAAATCACTCTATGGCATTTCAAAAGTAACTCAATATAAATGGAATATATGTTCAATAATTAACCATTATTTTGGGGCGCCTGGGTGGCTCAGTGGGTTAAAGCCTCTGCCTTGGGCTCAGATCATGATCTCAGGGTCCTGGGATCAAGCACCCCATTGGCGGGAGGGGGGGTGTCTCTGCTCAGCAGGGAGCCTGCTTCCTCCTCTCTCTACCTGCCTCTCGACTACTTGTGATCTCTTTCTGTCAAATAAATAAAATCTTTTTTAAAAATAATTAACCATTATTTCTTCATAAAAACACAACATGATCAAAATTATATTTTCCTCTCGAGTTATGATATTACAGTATTATGAAAGAACTAAGAGATTTCCAAAACAAGGAAGCCAAGTTCAGTGGCATGTTGATATTTTGAGGAAGTCCATGCGTATGATGTATAGAGAAGGACACCTCATTTATCAGGTCTAACGGATAGAAGCATTAGCAGAGAATCTAAACACAATTACGTTATGTCTGAATCTAAACTATGTTTACAAAATTATACGTTAACATGACTGTGCCTAATGTCTTGAGAATTAACGATACTTCAAATCAAATGATGAAATTCCCATTCAGGAAACCTGGGAAGTATCCAGTTTTACCATGCAACCAGTGCTTTGAAGAGAATGAAAATTATCATCTCTATTTCTAAGCAAAGAAATCACTTAAAACTGATTAACTTATTTCTTCAAGTTTACTTTCTCTGGACAACTAATACTTTGATTTACTTTTTAAAAGATTTTATTTATTTATTTGCAAGAAAGAGAGAGCATGAGCGAGAGACAGTGTGCGCACATGAGGGGGAGGGGCAGAGGAAAAGGGAAAAGCAGGCTTCCCGCTGAGCAGGGAACCCGATGCAGGACTAGATCCCAGGACTCTAGGATCATGACCTGAGCTGAAGGCAGACACTTAATTGACTGAGTCACCCAGGCGCCCCAATATTTTGGTTTGAGCAACACTTTCGGTGGATCGGAATAAGCTTGGAGTCAGAAGACCTGCCTTTATTTATTTTTTTTTTCATTTTTAAAAGTTCAACTTTTTATTTTTTATCATTCTTTAATTTTTTTGTATTATGTTAGTAGACCTGTGTTTAAATATTCATTTTGCTAACTCAATGGCATGGAACAAGTTTAATAAACAATAATCTATGTGTGGTAATTTGGGACAGGAAATGAATAATAGAGTTTTATCTACCCTATGTTCTTTAAATGAGTATGGATAAGATACAATAAAATGATTAGTGTGGAATTACTTTATAAAGTATTTACATTTTTAGTAACTTGATGAATTATTACAGATCAAACAAAATATAACAGTATACAAACAAGTGGTGTATACTGCAGTAACTTCATATTTTCTGCAAATGTTGCAAAAAAAACTACATTTCTTTTAATGACTCTATTTTCAGGATAATATAATCTATCTGAGAAGACATATAAACAAGAAGACTTAACACTCTCCCACTAACGCCATGGGAACTTGTGCTAATCTCTAGGGATTCAAAGGAAAACTCAGAGGCCCCCAAATCAATGACCATTCTTAACAGCCGAGGCAACTGAGCTCCAGAGTTTTAAAGTACGATTTAAGGAAAAGTTTCAGAAGAAAGCTGACATTTGCAAGTGAGATTTGGCCTTAATAAAGGAAAATGTAGCTGGTGCATCTTGCTTAAGTGCAGACACAGGAGTCAAAGAGAGCAGTAGTATCTCTAAATCATATCAGTTTCTAAGAATAATGGGTAAAAAAAAAGAATTAACTAAACAACCTGCAGATGTGACTTGAAAGTTGGTGATAATCACAACCAAACCCCCTCTCGCTAACCTCTGAGGGTTTCCTTTTGCAATGTAATGTAGCGGTAAGACGCCCGACAGGACTATTCAGTTTCCAATTAGACTCTCAACTTTGGCATGTGGGCCTTCATCAACCCATGAAATGGGCACTGTACTTTGCACGGTGCCCACGTGATGCTGTTTTTAGCAACCAGAGCACTAAAATTCTGCAAGTAGATCAGTCCTAGGCTGTCAGGCAGAACAAGGCACGGGTGCTTAATCTTGGAGGCTTGCAACGCTGTATTTTTTAAAATGAGGATTGTAATAAAAATGATTCCTTAAACTGTACAGTGATTTACCTACACTAGCTCGCAGGCTGGTGAGGCACAAGAGGTAGAGGTCTCCACTGTGTAGGTGAGGAGTGAAATATAAGTGGCTGACGTCACATAGCAAGTGAATAATGAACCTAGAACCATACTTCATAGTCTCTAACCCAGAGTCCAGTCTTGTGTTTTCACAGTTCCACACTCGTCAACAATAACTATTATTTACCAAGCACTTACTACGTCTCAAGTACTGAATTCTTTAGATGTTCCGTTTCGTTTAATCAACCCAACCCCCCCCCCCCCCCACCGCCCCAGGAAGGAAGCGTTATTACCTGCATTTCATAGGCAGGGAAACTAAAGCTTGTGGGAGCAGTAGAAACACCTTGTTCAAGGTCACAGAGCTCCCAAGGGGTGGAGCCCGCACCCACACCGGCTTCTGCCTGACATCAGCCTGCCCTCCTCCCCGCCCCCCACCCAGCCAGCTTCTGTACTTCTGGCGGTTACCCTTGTAGAAGCTTCCCCTCCAAAGAGTTCGCCTTGAACCAAAAAGCAGTTTGACTTAAAAATAATAAGGCAGAGCAATTTGGGGCGCCTGGGTGGCTCAGTGGGTTAATGCCTCTGCTGGGTGGCTCAGTGGGTTAATGCCTCTGCCTTCCGCTCAGGTCATGATCTCAGGGTCCTGGGATCGAGCCCCGCATCCGGCTCTTTGCTCAGCAGGGAGCCTGGTTCCCCCTCTCCCTCTGCCTGTCTCTCTGCCTACTTGTGATCTCTCTCTCTCTCTCTCTCTGTCAAATAAATAAATAAAATCTTTTTTAAAAATTAAATAATAATAATAAGGCAAAGCAATGAAAGGACCCACACTCTCGCCCTTTGAAGGGACTCTCTTAGTATCTAATATTAGAATGTGATATTATTTTATATAATCCGTACATGCTGAGTTTCATTCTCTGCCCAGTATTTCAGAGCAGAGCTCTCTATCGGGCTGTTTCCCCACCCTCCAATTTCTACCTCTTAAAACATGGTCAGTACGCATGTGTATAGTTATATGTATATCTACTCTGGGTCCTTCTCCCGTTTCACATGCTCGGTTGCATCCTGGACAATGAAAAATACTCTAAAACCCTAAAACCTGCAACCCTGATTGCTCAGCTATATTACCAATGATTTCTATGTATTTTCCAGAATCTAACATACTCTTGAAAAATATTAATCTCCCGTCCCACTACCAGCATTCATCCTGAGCCTCCTTGCTTTTTCCTTCCTTCCTACTTTCCTCCCCCCCCCCATTCTTTTCTTCTTTCTTTCCTTCTATAATAATAATTCAGGGTGACTATTAAGTACGAACGTGACCTGGGGGAGCTCGCTGTCTAGCCAGGAGAAGAGCCGGTATATGTATTAAAGAGTAACAGTGTGTCATAGACTATACACAATACATATTCTCTGTAAATTAACAAAGATCATGAAAAATAGGGGCGCCTGGGTGGCTCAGTCCTTAAGCGTCTGCCTTTGGCTCAGGTCATGATCCCAGAGTCCTGGGATCGAGCCCTGCATCAGACTCCCTGCTCCACTGGAAGCCTGCTTCTCCCTCTCCCACCCCCTCTGCTTGTGTTCCCTCTCTGGCCATGTCTCTCTCTGTCAAATAAATAAATAAAACCTTAAAAAAAAAAAAGATCATGAAAAATAGCTCCCCATGAAATGCCAGAAGGACCCTTGAATGGTACCAAAATACCTAAAGAGGAAGGGAGAGGCAAGAGAACATTTTCTAAATTTCCAAGAGAAAACAGTGGGTACTATGAATTCAGTCTCTTCCCTCAGCAAATCACTCCCTCGCTTGCTAAGCAACCAACACAGACCATGGGCACGCAGTTCTCCGGTTTCATCTGCAGTCTTGTGTTTCTGTTTCTTTGCCTCTGCTGCCCCCTCCGTCTGGAGTAGTGTCCCAAACTCCCATCCAAACCTGACTTTTCTGTGAAAGTCAGCTCAAGGGTAAGTCTGTAAATCTTTTGTGAAGCTCTGTCTGGTTTCCCCCAGACAGGCTAGGTTCGCCCTCCTCGAGCCCCACTGCACAAGGCATGAAATCCCATTGTAGCTGTCGCCACTATGCTGGGTCGATGCCTCTCCACACTGTCTCCACGCCACGCTTTGTGTTATTTGTTGTCTAGATCCCAGAACACCAGCAGCGTGCAATGCTTAGTAAATAGCCAGTGTATGTGCCAGGAAGGAATACATTCTATAAAACATTCGTGAACTTGGTCTATATAATTCGGGTCCAAGAATGGTGGCTCTAAGTGTTAAGGGCTCCATCTAATTCAGGCTATTCTCAAATATACTTACTCTGTGGCTTAACTCTGAGGGAAAGAATTAAAAAGGCATGGTTTGAAAATGTGAGAACCCTCACCATGAAATGAACTATATGCAATATAAGTAACTAACTGATGCATAAATATGCACGAAAGAGATGAATGAGACATTCATACGACAACAGTGTCTGAGTCTTCTAGAAGTGGTTGATGATTGCAGGCTTCTGTGGAACCTCATGAATAAAAGATGGGCCGTATGTGTTTTAGGTAGGTGGATGGGTGGGCAGTAGAGCTGGTGACAGAGAGGGAGAAAATTCAGAAATACCTAAAATAAATAATTCATTTCCCCGTTGAAAGTGAAATCCCAAACAGGACTGTTGCTAAAAGTATCACATTTACATGACATATTAAATGAATTTTCTGTAATGTTTTTATAAAAAAATGGATCATTCTCCAGATGGAAAAAGATTTTTCACATGTCAACCAACATTTGGAGATTGTATGAAAGTGAGAAAGAATATAAAGATTTTCCAGCTTCACAGATGGTCACAATCCGGGGTGGGGGGGATGTGTTTAAAATAAAACTGAGTGAGTAATAAGGGTACGGTACCCAGAATTCTCAGGTGAGCCAACTTTCCCAGTCACCACTAGAGGTGAAGAGTCCCTTGCCACAATTAAGCAATTAGCAAAAGGAGGGAATAGAATCATTGGAAGTTAGAGCTGGAAGATTTATGGGAATCATCTTCTTTTGGTACCCTTATTTTCCAATGAGGAAACCTTTCAGAGTCCAGAAAGGTAAAGAAATTTACCAGCTAGTCAAAGAACTAAAAAATGTCAGAATTGGAACTAAAACCCAAGATTTCTGATTCCCAGTCCGGTGTCCTTTCATCTGCACTAGGCTACATCAAAATTAGGCCAAAAATTAAATGCTAAAGCTACTAGGCTTAGCATTCAGAAGAGTTTGTACAAGGAAATAGATTTGTTCCTTGTTTCAATGTCAAGTCTTTGTTTCCTTCCGGTTTCCAGAAAGAGTGACATGGACCACAGTCTCCTACTGACATCTGGTGACTAAATCAGGGTAATACAAAATATAGGATAATAAAAATAAAGCCCCTTTGCACTTTTGTTTATTAACATTTTCTAGGGTAATTAAATCCAAAATTTGGAAGATATGTTCTAGTTTTTAAAGATAGTCTTTCATGGTCCCCTTCCTCATTAATATGTCTACAAACAAGGCCTTGTTTTAGAGTAATTCTCTCATTTGTAATAACAGTGAATTATTGCCCGTCTTGTGCCATCTGAGTCTAAATTACCTAATCTATTTATGGGTTTATGAGACCCTACTATGTGAAAGAAAAGGTTCTAGACAGTAGTCAGGGAAAGCCTCCTGGAGAAATTGATGTTTTAGTGAAGGAGCGATGGAGGGGGACATGTAGGTATTTGAGGAAGAAAATTCCAAGAAGGGGGAACAGTAAGGGTAAAAACTCTGTGTTGGGAATATGTGTAGAGTGTGAAGAACACCACGGAGGGCAGTGTGACTAAAGAATGAGGCCTAAAAAGAGTAGAAGAAATTAGTTCTAAACAAATAAACAAACAAACAAAAAATGGGGGCAGTTCCTATAGGGCCTGTTAGTCATTGTAAAGGAGGATGGTGAAAAACCATTGTAGAGTTTAGGGTACAGGGGTGACATTACTCCATCCGATCTGCTGCCATGTTCGGAACAGACCACAGGAGGGAGGCACAAGCTGAATCAGAGAGACCAAAAGTGGAGCATTGTATTTATCTAGGAAACAGATGACGGCCCCCTGGAGAAGAGTCAGCAATGGGAGCGGAGTCGCCAGATTGTTCATACAGTTTGAAGGTACAATTAACAGAATTGATTGATGGCTCAAATACGTATGAGAAAAAGAGAAAAGTCCACTGGGGGGTGATTCCAGGTTGCTTAAGCAAGTGGAAGAGGCAGTTGACATTAAATGCACAGGAAGATCCGGTTAGGAGGAGCTGGATATCGAGCTCCAGGATATATTAAATTTAAGGTGCCTATTAACTGCAGAAGGGAGGACGTTCAGTAGCAGTTACATAGAATTCTGAGCTCAGGGGAAGAAAATTTGAGCATCATCAAAAGACAGATAATATTTAAAACCGTAACATTGGGTGATACGTCCTTGGGAGTTAGCGTCGAGAGAGAAGAGAAGGGAGGTAAGGACAGAACTCCAGTGAACTCCAGTGGAAAGAGAAAATCTATTCTCTGCTTCCTCTCTATGGTGTTCAGCAGAAAGAATGATGCCTGCACATTTCCAGAGTGGGAAACTCTAATCGAATGATGTTTTATATTGTCTCCTAATGGTGACACAGTCTCTCCAAAGTGCTTTCAGTCTGCAGGGAAAAGTACCCAACGAATATCAGAGCACTAGGAACTTAATCACTCACCCTAAGCACCAGATCACTCAAATATAATTGGCCAGAGATTTCGTTTTAATCTTTTTTTTTCTGGTCACATGTCACACCCTGTACCCCATGTGTTCTTGCTCCCAGGCTTGCGAATTGTGTTTTCTTGAATTCGTTCTCGTTTTCAATTCACACAACCATAATGATTCTTCTTTGACGGGAGTCTTTCACTCTGAAACTTCAATTCATCCACATGCTTATAATGAGCAAGATCTCAGGTCCTAGGGGGAGAGGGAATGAAAAGATGAATGAATTCTGGTCCCTGCAGGCCACTAGCCTGCTGCGAAAAAGGAAGTTTGGTTCACACTGCCTCCCTAATCATTTTGCCAGGAAAGAACAGAATATTGTTTTAAGCCTCCCCACATTAGCAATCTCCTGGGGGTGGTGCCTGGAAATAGGAATGATTAGCAGGAACCTCAAATGCTTCTTGTATCACTAAGCCATCCTAATAACAGACCTATATTTCTGATCTGGAGCTTCCCTTTAGTAAGTGCTAAGGGATCCTACTTCCCCAAATTTCTTCTGGCGTCACTGTTTTCTGCTCATGTTACTACTTCGTAGAAGTTCTATTTCTCTTCTGTTTACTCTAAAGCAAAATTTACAGATTTTTAGGAATATGAAATGTTCTGGGGTGCCTGGGTGGCTCAGTGGGTTAAAACCTCTGCCTTCGGCTCAGGTCATGATCTCAGGGTCCTGGGATAGGGTCCCACATCAGGCTCTCTGCTCAGTAGGGAGCCTGCTTCCCCCTCTCCCTCTGCCTGCCTCTCTGCCTACTTCTGATCTCTCTCTCTGCCAAATTAAAAAGAAAAATGTTTTTTAAAAAAAGATTACGGGCCCCTGGGTGGCGCAGTTGGTTGAGTGACTGCCTTCGGCTCAGGTCAGGGTCCCGGAGTCCCGGGATCGAGTCCCACATCGGGCTCCCAGCTCCATGGGGAGTCTGCTTCTCACTCTGACCTGCTCTCGCGCTCTCTCTCTCTCTCTCTCTCTCTCTCTCTTTCCTAATAAATAAATAAAATCTTTAAAAAAAAAAAAAGATTACAAACTGTTCTAAAATCTTCCTGCTATCTATCTTCTGACTCTGTTTTGGAAGTCAGTCTTTTTCATGGAAAAAAAACAAAAAACAAAAACAGAGCTTGTGGAGTTAAAGACCTCATTCCAAATCACAGTTAATAGGTCTGGGTGAAAAAGTCCAGGTGGTATGTAGTATGGCATGGTAACAAGAGTTGAAAGCAATGGTTGAGCAAACTTCAATAACCTCATCTGCAAAGTAGGACAACTATAGGCTACCTCAGAAAATGTGAAGATAATTAAGATAATGCAAGTCTTTATTCCAGTCCCTGGCACTTAGTAAGACTTGAAAATGTTGGGCGCCTGGGTGGCTCAGTTGGTTGGGTGACTGCCTTCGGCTCGGGTCATGATCCCGGAGTCCCGGGGTCGAGTCCCATATCAGACTCCCGGCTCTGCGGGAAGTCTGCTTCTCCCTCTGACCTTCTCACCTCTCATTCTCAGTCTCTCTCTCTCTAATAAATAAATTAAAAAAAAAAGTCTTTAAAAAAAAAAGACTTGAAAATGTAATAATAGCTATCATTGCCATGTCATTCTACTTATTCTACTTCTCTATGCTCCAGACTGATGGACTGCTAATGACCCAGAGGTTCTCGCTCATTCTCATTTTGACAACTATAAATGGGCTCTCGCCCCACCGTCTATCAAAATCAACTGCTCTTTGTAAGCGGAGCTCAATTGCCCTTCCTTGGAGGCCTTCCCAGACCATACCTTGGCCAAGGGTGATCACCATTTCCTATTCTTTATACATAGCTGTTTCTTTCCTACTTGACAATTGATATTTGTATGCACTGAAATTGCTGTTATAAAAAACATGGCTTGCCAGGGAGAGTCAATTATCTTATGGTCTCACGTGTGGAGTATAAAGAAAATCATGGAGGGCATCGTGAGAAGGAAGAGAAGGGTGAATGGGGGGAAATCGGAGGGCACGATGAACCAGGAGAGACTGTGGACTCTGAGCAACAAACTGAGGGTTTTGGAGGGGAGAGAGTGGGGGATTGGGCGAGCCTGGTGGTAGGTATTGAGGAGGGCATGTATTGCCTGGAGCCCTGGGTGTGGTGCATGAACAATCAATCTTGTAACACTGAAAAATTAAAATAAACATATTTGGGGAAAAACAAAAACAAAAACAAAACAAAAAAACATGGCTTGCCTTCTTTTCCTTCAATCTATTTGCATAACATGAAATTGTTTTCTCTTTGTGTATATATTTATATAAATATATATTATATAAATTTATATATTATATATGAATATATAGATATTAAAATGTATATTTATAAAAATGGCATGTAATGTTTTTTATATATTTAACATATATTATTTAATATATAAATACATTTTATTTATTTAAAATAAAAATATATAATATAAAAATATATAAATATATATATAAAACAAATATATTTTACCATTGTGTGTATTCTTTTTGTTTTAAAGATTCATGTATTTATTTGAGAGAGAGAGAGAGTAAGGAGGGTGAGCAGCAGGGAGAAAGAGAATCTTCAAGCAGACTCTCCACTCAGCATGGAACCTGTTGCATGGGTCAAAATGGGGCTCAATCCCAGGACCCCAAGATCATGATTTGAGACAAAATCAAGAGTCAGATGTTCGACCTCAACTGACTGAGCCCCCCAGGCACTGCCTTTGTGTATATTCTTTTTTTTTTTTTCAAGATTTTATTTATTTATTAGGAAAGAGAGAGAGTGAGAGAAAGCATGAGAAGGGAGAAGGTCAGAGTGAGAAGCGGACTCCCCATGGAGCTGGGAGCCCGATGTGGCACTCAATCTCGGGACTCCAGGATCATGACCTGAGCCGAAGGCAGCTGCCCAACCAACTGAGCCACCCAGGTGCCCCACCTTTGTGTATATTCTTAATGCTCCACCCCACCACCGTCTTCCAGACTATCTGCACCATGTAAGTAGGGATCATCATCTCTTGCATTCACCACTGTATGACCCTTGAGCTGACTGAATACTAGTTACATAATTACATTAAGCACTCAATAAATATTTGATGAATTTTGGATCTTAAGGCAGGAATCATGTCTTACATTTTCTATCCCTTACAAAACTACCACAGAGTATAAAGCATGTGACAGGCATGGTTACTTGTCCTGATGAATGCATACTCCAGTGTAAAAAAAAAATACCAAAGGAAAAAAGCTGCAGTTGATGATTGTTATCATCTTATCAGGCCTGCTACCACCAAATATCACCACAGCTGAGTGGCTTGAACAAGGGGAATTTATTATCTCACAGTTCTGGAGGCTAGAAGTCCAATATCGAGGTGTTGGTAGGGTTGGTTCCTTCCAAGAGCAATGGGAAAAAGATCTGTCTCATGCCCCTACTCTAACTTCCACTGCTTACTAGCAATCATTGGTGTTGCTGGGTACATAGAACCATCACCCTAATCCTTGCTTTGTTTTCACAAGGCATTCTCCCTCTATGAATGTCTATATCCACATTTTCCTTTTGCATAAGGACACTGGTCATGTTGCATAGTGCACTGGGGCCTACTCTACTGACCTTATGTTAGCTTGATTTCCTCTGTAAAGTTTCAGTCTCCAAATAAGATCATATTCTCAGGTACTGGGGGTTAGGACTTCAACATGCAAATTTTGGGGGAAATACTTAAAATATAATAGGCACATATACGTTTGGCTGGAGCAGAGAAGTAACTCATCCCTAGACTTAGTTTGCCAAAAGATTTGAGATGGCTTACAAAGGATTTATAAAGTGCAACCGCCTAAAAAATAAACAAGGATATAGGGAAGATGTGTTAAATCAGCATGCTTCCCTAACATGTTATGGCACATAAAATGGTTAACCAATAATAATTCTAAACTGTTTCATTCAAACAATGATAAAGGTTGTTATATATGAAGTGCCAGGTCATCATCCACATTCCTGTCCAATGAGAGGAAGTTTTTCATTTGGGATCTCCATGAATAGACTCTTCCTTGGAAGAGAACTACGTTTTTAATGGCACAGGCAGATCAGTGATCAACACACACTGGGAGAAAGACAGACAAAGAGGAAAAATAAAGGTATGCCACACAGTGAAGGCTGAAAATTATGGCTGTACATATATATGGTTAATTTCATTACCAAGAAATATCTGAATGCGGAAGGATATGGTACAAGAACAGAACGTGAAGAAATTTAGAAAAGAATTTGCAAAATTTGGATGAAGCAATAATTCAACGAAACGAATAAAGATGATTCTCATAGCCAGTATAAGTTAAGGGTTTGCTAAACTGGAATTAAATATTTATACCTGACCAGTGCCCCAGGGTAAACAATCCACATTGAGCACTGCGCGTGCCCCAAGGGGAGCTATGCAGTGCCTAGCTCTGATAGAACCCCGACACTTACCATTGGTAACAGATAACCCATAATGAAAGTTAAATTAGTGGTGTAAAAAGTACATAGCTTTTATTCTCTAATCTAGAAGAAAGGAATTCTTAATTAGTCTTTTCAAAAATCTTTGTGTTGAGTCCTGAGTTAGAGAACTCCTCCACATTTTGGGCTGTGATAACTTCATCTTACTCTTGCTACACTACCCAGAATGCACACACCCATACCAATATAACAATAATGATGATAATAATAATAATAAGGATAAAAAAATACTGATAAAGATGTCCTACCTATTGAAATAGCACAATACCTATTGAGGTAGCACAGACATCTATGCCACTTGCTTACTAATCCAAATTATTTTCCTATGTGCAGTTTTTTTTTAAGATTTATTTATTTATTTGAGAAAGAGGGAGCATGAGCATGAGTAGAGGGAGGGGCAGAGGGAGAGAATCTTCAACAGACTCCCCACTGAGTATGCATGCTGAGCTCTGAGTCCAAAACAAGACTTAATGCAGGGCTCAATCTCACGACCCTGAGATCATGACCTGAGCTGAAACCAAGAATTGAATGCACAACTGACTGAGCCCCCCAGGCACCTCTCCTGTGTGCAGAGTTTTAATTAAATAATAGAATTCACCTGGGATGACAAAGTCCGAAAAAGGGTCTTTCTGTCTATAACTTATTCCATCTTTATGAAAAGTCAGAAGTGAAAATGGGGAGGGAAAAGAAATGTTTATTAATTCCCCAAGGGGAAATAAAAAAGAAACTTAAAAATGAGAAAGTTGGGGCACCTGGGTGGCTCAGTGTGTTAAAGCCTCTGCCTTCAGCTCGGGTCATGATCTCAGGGTCCTGGGATCGAGCCCCGCATCATGCTCTCTGCTTAGCAGGGAGCCTGCTTCCCTCTCTCTCTCTGTCTGCCTCTCTGCCTACTTGTGATCTCTCTCTCTCTGTCAAATAAATAAATAAAATATTTTTTAAAAATTAAAAAAAATGAGAAAGTTACTTTGCCCTTTTAAGACTCTTAGATTCACATCCTAATAAAAGCTATGTTTCCTCTCCTCCCTGCTTCCCATTTCACCCTATTATTTAGCATATGTTGCCCTGAGGCTTCTGAATGAAGGGTATAACTCAGTTCTATTTCATGTCTATAATAGTAAATATTCTGGTCTTGCAATGCCCAGGCTTTGAGTATGGCATTTTTTTTTCTTGTGTGGGCTCCATGCTAGGCATGGAGCCCAAAATGGGGCTTGAACTAACGGTCCTGAGATCAAGACCTGAGCTGAGATCAAGAGCCAGACGTTTAAGTGACTGACCCACCCCATGCCGCTGTGGGTACAGATTTTAGTGGGAACAAGACATCTAGCTTCCTAGCTTTGATAAAAAAATAATAATAATAAAATAATAGAGGCAGACCTCTCTTCTACTGAGTTACTTTGCTTGGCTATAAAAATTGCAACCTCTGTCTAAAATATTCTCTACTTATGCATAAGCACAAAATACAGTGATGATTGCATGTACACCATAAATAATTTTATTTATATTTTATTCTGTAACCAAAGTAAATTTTACCATATATATCTACCCTCCAGTTTGTTGCTCACCTAATATTTCATTGATTTCCATCTGCCCATGGAACATTTATCATAGTAATCATTTCACATTACAGTAAACATTTATCATAGTCTCAGACATAGAGAAAATAAGAAATAACAGTTATGATTACATGGTTAAATCTTTTAAATATATCAAATCATGGGCACCTGGGTGGCTCAGTTGGTTAAGTAACTGCCTTCTCCTCAGGTTATGATCCTGGAGCCCAGGATCAAGTCCCACATCGGGCTCCCAGCTCCACGGGCAGTCCGCTTCTCACTCTGACCTTCTCCCTTCTCATGTTCTCTCTCACTCTCTCTCTCTCTTTCTCTAATAAATAAATAAATAAAATCTTTAATATATATATATCACAGTTCTTGATTCCTGACTTAGAATTCTTTCCATTAAACAGCAAAATCCATTTGAATAATAGACGAGTAATGCATGCTAAAGAGGAGAAAATAAATTAGAAATATCCAGGTAGAAACACAGATGGAATTGGGCAGCTTTCCCAAGAATCAGGAAGAAGAGTAGATACAAGAGATGGAAATGAGCACTTTAAGCAGAAGCTGAACTACAGAAGTGTATTTTGGCAATCCAGGGCAGGAATGCATTTTCTGCTGGTATCTGAAACTATGTTACAGCTCTCTCTTTGTCCTTGTCCAGATGGTAAAGTTTTATTTTGTAAGGCAACTGCCAGTTTCCACTTCATATCAACTTTCTTTACTGGGCTTTCTTAAGAGGATCCTCCCCCACTAGCTTGCCTCTTTGGGAATAAGCTGTTCCTCTACATATTTAGGTCTGAGATCTAGAAGCATTCCTTGTCCTGTTCATTCAGCTAGTACAAAGCTAGAGTTTTTCTATCTGGTTTGTACCAAAAAAACATTTTTAAAGGAGAAAATTTTTTAAAATGGGAACAAAAAGACAGATAGAAAGAAATTCTAATTCAAATGTGTTTTGACTGGTCGACATAATTTTTCAGTCTTTCTGGAAAATATCACCTAGAAACCCTCACTCTCAGGTCACTGTCATCCTTCTCCTGTAATTCATTACTCTCCTTTGACTTACCTGCTAAGGGGAAGGAGCTGGAACAGAAGGACGGATCAAATTCCTCACTGGAAAAGGCAAGAAACAATGAAATGAATTGTCAAGCATACATCAATATACATCATCATATGATCACATCAGAATCACAAGTGGAGAAGTCAGTCCCAAGGAACAGCATATTTTCCTGCCACTTCTGAAGGGTGAAGAGGTTTTTTTCTCTCACAGGGCTGTCCTAGCCAGTAACCTTATACCACACAAAGAATGTATTTGCATATTATTGGCCAGTAGCTGAAAAAAACATTTAAGTTCAGTTCTTGGCAGAAGAAAAGGTGGACACTCGTTAGGAGTTTCTTAACCAAGATATGGCACATATTAGAAAAGTACACAATAGTAAAATAGACCTTTCTAGAGAAAATAACACAATATTCTAGTTAGTATAAGAGGGCATAAAGGACCCTAATACAAAAAGTGTGAAATAGCTCACGACCTTTTCTAAGCCCTCAAATAGTTGGTTAACAAATTCCTACTCCAACAACAACAAAAAGTATTTATAAACTTAAATAAATGACTTACACTAGTGCATAACATTTGCAAGAGACCTTCTTTTTATACCCACTGGAGTTGGAGGAATCCAAAATCCCAAACCATTAGCATTTTGTGGTTCTAAGGCCATGGCAGCCTTTGTAAGCAAACCCAAATCCAAGTCTCAAGGTTAAGAAATCAAAATCCTCAGGAGAGGGGCACTTAGGGGGCTCAGTCTATTAAGCATCTACCTTCTACTCAGATCATGATCTTAGGGTCCTGGGATCAAGCACGGGGATCAAGTCCCATATGTCCTAAGTGCCCGTGGAGGCCTCCCTACTCAACAGGGAGCCTCCTTCTCCCCGCACCCAACTTGTGCACATGCTCTCTCTCTCTCTCTCAAATAAATAAAATCTTTTTTTAAAAAAGTGCTAAGGACAACCAATCAAAATCAGCCAACTTGTCTTGAAGCTATAGTCACTCAGTACTTTCCTCACTTTCCTTCAGCCTTTTCTTTGTGAAAAGGCTTTCATCATGCTCCTGTAAGTGGAACATTCTTAACCACTTCCAGTTTGATGCTGCCTGACTTTAATTGATTTTTCTTTTTTCATTTTATGAACATATGATGTATTATTTGTTTCAGGGGTACAGGTCTGTGAATCATCAGTCTTACACAATTCACAGCACTCACCATAGCACATACCCTCCCTAATATCCATCACCCAGCCACCCTACCCCTCCCACCCCCTCCCCGCCAGCAACCTTCAGTTTGTTTCCTGAGATTAAGAGTCTCTTATGGTATGTCTCCCTTCTTTGTCCCATCTTATTTCATTTCCCCCCCAACCCCCACAACCCCTGCCTTGCCTCTCAAATTCCTCATATCAGAGAGATCATATGATAATTATCTTTCTCTGATTGACTTATTTCACTTAGGATAATACCATCTTGTTCCATCCACATCATTGCAATTGGCAAGATTTCATGTTTTTTTCTATGGATGCATAGTATTCAATTGTGTATATATACCACAACTTCTTTATCCATTCATCTGGATGATAAACAGGACATCTAGGACATCTAGATGTTGATGGACATCTAGGTTCTTTGCATAGTTTGGCTATTGTGGACATTGCTGCTATAAACAGTCGGGTGCACATGCCCCATCAGATCATTACATTTGTATCTTTAGGGTAAATATCTAGTAGTGCAATTGCTGAGTTGTAGGATAGCTCTATTTTCAACTTCTTGAGGAACCTCCATACTGTTTTCAAGAATGGCTGCAACACCTTGCATTCCCACCAACAGTGTAGGGAGGTTCCACTTTCTCCACATTCTTACCAACATCTCTTGTTTCCTGACTGGTTAATTTTAGCATTCTGACTGGTGTGAGATGGTATCTATCTGTGGTTTTGATTTGTATTTCCCTGATGCCGAGTGATGTTGAGCACTTTTTCATGTGTCTGTTGGCCATTTGGATGTCCTCTTTGCAGAAATGTCTTCTGCCCATTTCTTGATTGGATTATTTGTTCTTTGGGTGTTGAGTTTGAGAAGTTCTTTATGGATTTTGGATAGTAGCCCTTTATCTGATATATCATTTGCAAATGTCTTCTCCCATTCTGTCAGCTGTCTTTTGGTTTTGTTGACTGTTTCCTTTGCTGTGCAAAAGCTTTTGATCTTGATGAAGTCCCAATAGTTCATTTTTGCCCTTGCTTCCCTTGCCTTTGGAGATGTTTCTAGGAAGAAGTTGCTGCAGCTGAGGTCGAAGAGGTTGCTGCCTGTGTTCTTCTCCAGGATTTTGATGGAGTCTTGTCTCACATTAAGGTCTTTCATCCATTTTGAGTCTA
>CM052815.1:58470568-58497940 GCA_028533885.1 Nasua narica
GTTTCCTTTGCTGTGCAAAAGCTTTTGATCTTGATGAAGTCCCAATAGTTCATTTTTGCCCTTGCTTCCCTTGCCTTTGGAGATGTTTCTAGGAAGAAGTTGCTGCAGCTGAGGTCGAAGAGGTTGCTGCCTGTGTTCTTCTCCAGGATTTTGATGGAGTCTTGTCTCACATTAAGGTCTTTCATCCATTTTGAGTCTATTTTTGTGTGTGGTTTAAGGAAATGATCCAGTTTCATTCTTCTGCATGTGACTGTCCAATTTTCCCAATGCTGTTTGTTGAAAAGACTGTCTTTTTTCCTTTGGACATTCTTTCCTGCTTTGTCAAAGATTAGTTCACCATAGAGTTGAGGGTCCATTTCTGTGCTCTCTATTCTGTTCCACTGATCTATGGTCTGTTTTTGTGCCAGTACCACACTGTCTTGATGATTACGGCTTTGTAATGGAGCTTAAAGTCTGGAATTGTGATGCCACCAACTTTGATTTTCTTTTTCAACATTTTTTCTGGCTATTTGCAGTCTTTTCTGGTTCCATATAAATTTTAGGATTATTTGTTCCATTTCTTTGAAATAAATTGATAGTATTTTGATAGGGTTTGCATTAAATGTGTAGATTGCTTTAGGTAGCATAGACATTTTCACAATATTTGTTCTTCCAATCCATGAGCATGGAATGTTTTTCCATTTCTTTGTGTCTTCCTCAATTTCTTTCATGAGTACTTTATAGTTTTCTGAGTACAGATTCTTTGCCTCCTTGGTTAGGCTTATTCCTAGGTATCTTATGGTTTTGGGTACAATTGTAAATGGAATTGACCCCTTAATTTCTCTTTCTTCTGTCTTGTTGTCGCTGTATAGAAATGCAACTGATTTCTGTGCATTGATTTTATATCCTGACACTTTACCGAATTCCTATGTGAGTTCTAGCACTTCTGGAGAGCAGTCTTCTGGGTTTTCCACATAAAGTATCATATCATCTGCAAAGAGTGAGAGTTGACTTCTCTACCGATTTGGATTGCCTTTTATTTTTTTTGTTGTCTGATTGCTGAGGCTAGGACTTCTAGTACTATGTTGAATAGCACTGGGGATAGTGGACAGCCCTGCTGTGTTCCTGACCTGAGGAGGAAAGCTCTCAGTTTTTCCCCATTGATAATGATATTCGTTGTGGGTTTTTCATAGACGGCTTTGATGATATTTAGGCATGTATCCTCTATGCCTACACTGTGAAGCGTTTTGATCAAGAAAGGATGCTGTACTTTGTCAAATGCTTTTCCCGCATCAATTGAGAGTATCCTATGGTTCTTTTTCTTTCTTTTATTAATGTATTGTATAACATTGATTGATTTGCAGATGTTGAACCGACCTTGCAGCATAGGAATAGATCCCACTTGGTCGTGGTGAACAATTCTTTTAATGCACTGTTGTAGTCTATTGGCTAGTATTTTGGTGAGAATTTTTACATTCATGTTCATCAGGGATATTGGTCTGAATTCTCCTTTTTGATGGGTTCTTTGTCTGGTTTTTGAATCAAGGTAATGCTGGCTTCACAAAATGTGTTTGGAAGTTTTTCTTCCATTTTTATGCTTTGGAACAGTTTCAGGAGAGTATGTATTAATTCTTCTTTAAATGTTTGGTAGAATTCCCCTGGGAAGCTGTCAAGCCTAGGGCTCTTGTTTGTTGAGAGATTTTTGATTACTCCTTCCATCTCCTTACTGGTTATGAGTCTGCTCAGATTTGCTATTCTTCCGGGGTTCAGTTTTGGTAGATTATACATCTCTAGGAATGCATCTATTTCTTCAAGATTGTCACATTTGCTGGTGTATAGTGACTCATAATTTACATTCAGGGTAACTATTGAAAGATACGAATTTAGTGCCATTGTATTGCCTATAAGATGACTGTTACTGTATATTGTCTCGGTTTCTTTCTGGTCTGTTCATTTTAGGCTCTCTCTTTGCTTAGGGGACCCCTTTCAATATTTCCTGTAGGACTGGCTTGGTGTTTGCAAATTCTTTAATTGCAAGCTCTTATAATTGTTTGTATTTCTTTGGTGTTGGTTGTGATCTCTCCTCTTTCATTCATGATTTTATTTATTTGGTTCCTTTTTCTTTTCTTTTTGATAAGTTTGGCTAGGGGTCTATCAATCTTACTAATTCTTTCAAAGAACCAGCTCCTAGTTTCATTGATTTGTTCTACCGTTCTTTTGGTTTCTATTTCATTGATTTCTTCTCGATCTTCATTATTTCTCTTCTCCTGGGTTTAAGCTTTATTGGCTCTTCTTTCTCTAGCTCCTTTGGGTTTAGGGTTAGGTGGTGTATTTAAGACCTTTCTTGTTTCTCGAGAAAGGCTGGTATTGCTATATACTTTCCTCTCAGGACCATCTTTGCTGTATCTCAAAGACTTTGAACAGTTGTGTTTTCATTTTCCTTTGTTTCCATGAATTTTTAAAATTCTTCTTTAATTTCCTGGTTGACCCATTCAATGACCCATTCATTGACCCAGTAGTATACCCTTTACCTTCCACGTATTTGAATTCTTTCCAACTTTCCTCTTGTGGTTGAGTTCTAGTTTCAAAGCACTGTGCTTTGAAAAAATGCAGGGAATGATCCCAATCTTTTGGGATGGTTGAGACCTGATTTGTGACCCAGGATGTAATCTATTCTGGAGAATGTTCCAAGTGCACTAGAGAAGAATGTGTATTCTGTTGCTTTGGGATGAAATGTTCTGAATGTATCTGTGATGTCCATCTGGTCCAGTGTGTCATTTAAAGCCTTTATTTCCTTGTTGATCTATTGCTTAGATGATCTGTCCATTTCAGTGAGGGGCTGTTAAAGTCCCCTACTATTATTGTATTCTTGTCAATGTGGTTTTTTTTTATGTTGTTATTAATTGTTTTATATAATTGGCTGCTCCCATGTTAGGGGCATAGATATTTAAAATTGTTAGATCTTCTTGTTGGACAAACTGTTTAAGTATGATATAGTATCCTTCCTCATTTCTTATTATAGTCTTTGGATTAAAATCTAATTTATCTGATATAAGGATTGCCACCCCAGCTTTCTTTTGATGTCCATTAGCGTGGTAAATTGTTTTCTACCCCCCTCACTTTAAATCTGGGTGTGTCTTTGGGTCTAAAATGAGTCTCTTGCAGACAGCATATCCATGGGTCTTGTTTTTTTTATCCATTCTGATACCCTGTGTCTTTTGATTAGGCATTTAGCCCATTTACATTCAAGGTAACTATTGAAAGATATGAATTTAGTGCCATTGTATTGCCTGTAAGGTGACTGTTACTGTATATTGTGTCTGTTCCTTTCTGATCTGTTCCTTTTAGACTCTCTCTTTGCTTAGAGGACACTTTTAAATATTTCCTCTAGGGCTGGTTTGGTGTTTGCAAATTGTTTTAGTTTTTGTTTGTCCTGGAAGCTTTTGATCTCTTCTAATATTTTCAATGAAGCCAAGCTGGATATAATATTTTTGGCTGCATATTTTTTTCATTTAGTGCTCTGAATATATCATGCCAGTCCTTTCTGGCCTGTCAGGTCTCTGTGGATATGTCTGCTGCCAATTTAATATTTCTACCATTGTATATTACAGACTTCTTGTCCCAAGCTGCTTTCAGGATTTTCTTTTTGTCACTGAAATTTGTAACTTTTATTGTTAGATGATGGGGTGTCGATCTATTTTTGTTGATTTTGAGGGGGGCACTCTGTACCTCCTGGATTTTGATGCTTGTTCCCTTCACCCAAATAGGGAAATTCTCTGCTATAATTTGCTCCAATATACCTTCTGCCCCCTTCTCTCTTTCTTCTTCTTCTGGCATCCCAATTATTCTAATATTGTTTTATCTTATGGTATCACTTGTCTCTCCAATTCTCTCCTTGTGATCCAGTAGTTGATTATGTCTCCTTTTCTCATCTTCTTTATTCTGCATCATTTGGTCTTCTCTGTCACTAATCCTCTCTTCTGCCTCATTTATCCTAGTAGTAAAAGCCTCTATTTTTTATTGTACCTCATTAATGGGTTTTTTTATTTCAACTTGGTTAGATTTTAGTTCTTTTATTTCTCACAGAAAGGGTTTTATTACCCCAGAAAGGGATGCTCCAGTATCTTTTGTGCTTTTTTTCAAGCCCAGCTAGCATCTTTATAATCATAATTCTGAGCTCTAGTTCTGATATGTTACTAATGTCCATATTGATTAGGTCCCTAGCCATATGTACGACCTCTTGTTCTTTTTTTTGAGGTGAGTTTTTCCACTTTGTCATTTTATCCACAGAGGAATAGATGAATGAGAGAACAAAATACTAAAAAGGTAGCAATGACCCCAGAAAAATATACACTATCCAAATCAGAAGAGACCCAAAACCAGGGGAAGAAGAAAGGAGAAACAAACAAACAAACAAACAAAATAGATAGATAGATAGATAGATAGATAGATAGATAGATTCACCAATTAGACTGGTGAATAGAAGAGAGCCACACCCTTGATTTTGGGTGTATTTTGGTCTGTTAGAAAAAACTGCCTCCCAAAATTTTAAGTAAAGAAAAACATATATAGGGTAAATATAATGAAGGGATGGAATATGACTGTAAAGGTGAAAATTAAAAAAGATTTTAAAAATGAATTGATAAGATAAGAAGTTGATTGAAAAAGGAAAAAAGAAAAAAGGAGAGAATGTGATCAGGCCGGAGACTAGAACCTGCCATATGTTAGATTTAAGGTGTATTTTGATCTGTTAGAAGAAACTGTATTGCAAAACTTTAAAGAGAGAAAAACTTATTATATATATACAAAAATAAGGGTAAACACGATGAAGTGTTGGAATATGACTATAAAGATGAAAATTAAAAAAGGTTCTAAGGAAGGAATTGATAAGATAAGAAGTTGATTGATAAAAGAAAAAAAGAAAAGGAGAGAATGTGATCAGGCTGGAGACTAGAATAAAGTCATATGTTAGATTTAGAGTATATTTTGATCAGTCAGAAGAAACTGTATCACAAAATTTTAAAGAAATAATATGTATATGTATCCAAAAAATAAGGTTAAATACAATGAAGTGATAGAATATGACTATAACAATGAAGATTAAAAAAGATTTTAAAAATGTATTGATAAGATGAAATAGTTTAAAAAGGTTAAAATAGGAAACAGGAAACGTTTTAAAAAATAGAATAAGAAAAAATAAAATTTAAAAAATTTAACTTTGAAAGACTAAAGAATCATGGGGAAAAAGCCATGAATTCTATGTGTTCCTTTCCCCCTAGCTGGAGTTCCTCAGTTCTCACTGATCGGTGAACTTGGTCTTAGCTGGATGTTCTTGCTTATCTTCTGGGGGAGGGGCCTGTTGCAGTGATTCTCAAATGTCTTTGCCCAAGACAGAATTGCACCGCCCTTACCAGGGGCTGGGCTAAGTAATCTTGGTTCGCTCTCAGGAGCTTTTGTTCCCTGAACACTTTCCATACAGCTTTGGAGGCGGAGAATGAAGATGGCAGCCTCCCAATCTCTGATGTGGAGGAGCCGAGAACTCAGGCCCCCCTCCTCAGTGCGCCCTCAGAGAAAAGTAGTCAGTCAGTCCTGTCTCCCTGGTCTCTGGCTGCGCTCCCTGCTTACCCAGCCTGTGATCAAGTGTTTCTATCTCTGGCGCACAGCCCTGGGTGGAGTCCAAACCCAGCAGATTCCTACAGTGCGCTCCCATGCCCCTCCTCCCAGAGGAGAAAGGAAGGGTCTCTCCAGATCTGCCCCTGTGGAGTTCTTGTTTGAAGACCAGTGGCCTGACTGTGCCTCAGATCACCATTTAAGGTAACCCCAAGAGAGAGCACCCTCCTCGGCTTTGTCTGCCATTGGCTTCGCCGCTCTAATACCTGGGGGCTCTGCCACATTCAGACACCCCCAGTCTTTTTGTGACTCCGCGTGTTCCTGTAGAAAGAATTGTAAGCGAGGCTGTCTACGCACCTATCAAGAATAGAGAAAATAGATTGTATCCAACAACGGCAGGGAAAATCCTTCGGCGATTCTAATCCACTTTGGCTTTTCAGTGATATATATTTCTAAAGCAATAGCAGACTAGAACTGAATTCTTGTCTACACTGTAAAATAACAGTGCACAATTACAGGAATTCTGGTGACAATATTAAAGTGAAATAACCAAAACACAAAAAGAAGGCCCATTTTATCAACCGATGTGAGAAGAAATTTTAATAAGAGAGAACCTATAACTTCTTTCTGGAAATGTTTTCCCACCAAATAAGGGCTTTCTCCCCTATCATTTAAGGAGCCAGGTGAATTAGAAGCCATAGAAAGAGGCAGCTATAGAATTTGATCTTCCAAGTACTGCATGTACCTTTATTGAACTTAATCATAATACTGTCAATTTGCCACGATCTCAGTAAAGGATTTCTATTGCTGTCCGTTACAACCCCAAATGCATTTTTATTCTTTCTACTGGATGCATTGTCTGTTTTCTTTATAAATGCAGTACAATAAACAAATTATTTAATTAAAAAAAAAAAAGGACATGTGGTCCTGAGACCACACTGTCCCCCTGAGGGCTCCACCACCCACTTACCCTCTGGAGCGATGTCCCTCAGTGAGGTAGACTTCTAAAAGTTCTGATTTTGTGCTCTGCTGCTCTACTGCTCTCTGGGAGCCGGCCTGGCCACTCCCCTCACAGTCTCTCTTCCCATATATTGCCTGTGAATCACTTTTCTGCATGTCCTACCTTCCAGAAAGTGGTCTCTTTTCTATTCTTAGAATTGCTGTTATTCTTTTCTTCAATCTCCTGTTGAGTTTTAGGTGTTCAGAATGGTTTGACAGCTATCTAGCTGAATTCCTGAGATCAGATGAAATTTACATCTCCTACTGCTCTGCCATCTTGCCCCCCTGTCTCTTAAACTGATTTTTCCTAAGTAAACTCTTAAAATTTTAATCTGCTTCAGTTTATCTTTTAATAGTTCTGGTGTCATAAGAGGGAACCAAAGGAGACCTTCCCTCACCCTCCAATGGCCCTCAGCAGCAAATGAGCAACCATACAAAGGTACCTGCTAAGCCTCTTGAGTGCTGCTTTCTGGCTGCCTCTGGAGGTGATGCGGGCTGAGAATGGGGAACTAGAGCTGAATGAGTGTTGAGACTGGAGAGCTTAATTACACAGGATTCTAAGCAAGAGAAACCAACTCCAGTTAGTTTAAACAAAAAGGAGACTGAGTAAGGGAGCAGGGGACTATCATAAAGACACAAGAGTATCTCAAAGAATCCAAGAGCAAGAATGACACTAGGTCTCTAGAAACACTGGAACCAAGATCTTGAAGGTCAGAAATTAGGGCATTGACTCCATTTCTGATACTGTCTCTGTTCTTCTCAGGACACTTGCTTCCTTTTACTTTCTAGTTAATCCTGCTTTCTCTGTTTTCTCTCCGTGTGGTAGGCAGAAGCTGACTGGCCGCCTGTGTAACCCATAGCCCCGTCAAACTCCAACTTTGTAGTCCTCAGCAAAAAAGACTTTCCTCTAAGCCAAATCAGGTGTCTTCATTCAATTAACTGTGCCCAGAGGCACAAGGTTTTCAAGGTCGATGTCCACTATGAGAATGGATTTGAGCAAGGTTTTGGAAAAATGTGCAGATCTTGATGAAGAATGAAACTTGATCTTGTAGGGGGAAAAGCAAGTAAAGGCAAAGATTTTCAAGCAAAAGATTGATGTGATGGTATTTATTTTTTAGGAGACACTAATGGTCGATATTTGGGTAGGAGTAAAAGATAACAGGAACCAGGCCTACTTCATTTCTGATTGTGTCTGTTGTGCCTGGCATAGGTGCATAGGAGACACTAAATAAATATTTCATAAATGAATAAAGAATGATTTAAGATTTCATCCTGAACAGCAATGGAGAGTGGTACATTTACTCAGGGCAGTTATGGAAGCCTAGCAGGAGGTGGGAGTGGTGTTGGGACAAGGTATTATGGTTAATTTTATGTCAACCTGACTGTGCTAAGGGGACACCCAGATGGTTGCTAAATATTGTTTTGTATGTGTCTGTGAGGGTGTCTCTGGAAGAGATTATCATTTGATTCAATAGACTGAGTAAAAATTATCTCCTCTCACCACTGTGATGGAGGCACTAATTGAACAAAAAGATTTGAAAAAGGTAAATTCCTTTTCTTTCTTCTTGAATGGGGACATACATCTTTTCCTACCCTCTGACTTCAGAGCAACTGAATCTTGGGCCTTCAGACTTAGGGACTTAACCCAGAGCTCTCCCTCCCCACCCAGCACCCCTTTTCAGGATTTTGGACTTGGACTGAATTACACCACTGGCTCTCCTGGGTCTTTACTTGCAGACAGCAGATGAAGGGCTTCTCAGCCTCCATAACCAATTCCTATAATAAATCTTCTCTTATATATAGTCATGTGTATCCTGTTGGTTCTCTTTCTCTGTTAAGCCTTGACCAATACAGCTGGGTAGTAGACCATCTTCTCTTTGATCATGTAAAGTTTGAGTGGCCAAATAGACATCTAAGTAGAAATCGCAATTCAGCAATTAGATATTTTAATTCTGTATCTCAGGGCTGTGAAGTCTAGGCTGGCAATAAGCATGAAAAAATGGAGCATTCCATCAAGATCAGTAATATTGAGTGACACCAGCTATTGTAACAGAGAAATTCGTTGGGTTAAAAAGAAGTTTATTTTTCACTTATTTGAAGTCCAATTGGACATTCTTGATTACTGGTCACTCCTCCAATAAATGATTTAGGAATGGATGTTTTTACCATCTTGAGGTGAATACCATTCCACAGGGCCTTGATTCCTCTCTTAAGATTGTGTGCATTCAGCCAAATAATTGATCTGAGGAAGGAGAGTGGCAGATGGTATAGGAGGTTTTTAAGGGCCAGGCTGGGCAGTGCCAGACATTACTTTTTCCTGTATTTCAGTAGCCCTTACACAGGAAAGTGGCCTACTCAGTTTTAAGGGATACTAAGACTTGTAGTCTAGCTGTGTACCTAGGAGACAGGGCAATGTTTGAACCTCTAGCCAGTCTCTGCCAGAGTATAGATGGTACTTGGAGTTTGAAATCACCTCAAGGGATGCTATAGAAAGAAGAGAACACAGGGCCAAAGGCAGACCTTTGAGACACTCCCACATCTAAAGGACAGGCAAAGGAGGACCTGGCAAAGGAAACTAAGGATTGCCAGTATGTTTGAGAGTGTCATCTAGTCTAGAAAAGAACATGTTAATTGGGGAGCAAGTAATTAACTTTGTTAGACACTGTGACACTTTTTTTTTTTTTTACTGTTCTTGAGGACAGGTTTTATACAGAAAAAAACATTCAGAGGTTCATTTTGATTTTTATAATCAGTATTTGATTGATTGAAGTTAGAAATTTTCAAAAACCTTATTCTTCCTTAGTGGCTTTAATTTCAGTGTATGTATCTCATTCTATTTATAAATCTAATAAATTTTAACAGTAATTATGGATTTTTTTTCATTTTAGTCTTATTTTACACACTTGATTAAATACTGTTAAACATTTTAAATAGTATTTAGTCATTTAATGAATCCTATTAATTTTTAGACACTTCAATCATTTAACAAAAATTTTCAAGTACTTAAAAGTAATTCTTATAAGTCTAATAAATTTAATTTATAATTATAGAGAATCTTAATTTCTTTTACATATTCTAGTAAAACTGCATATAAATATACTAAGTAATTTCAATTTAAAACCCAGAAGATGAATTCAATTACTTGAATACACAGCTTAAAATTTAGAATTAAGTCTAATTGAGTAGTCCAAATTCTCTCCAATATCACACATTACATTTTTGAAATACTAAATATGCCTAAATTACTTATAATTACCCATACATTTCTATGTTTAAATATAAATATTCTGGAGGTAAAAATAAGCTTTTTCACAAAGGAAACATTGGTGTTATCATAGTCTTCAAGGATACTCCCTTAGACATTTAGGATTTGCATAGTTATCTGAGATACTGACCAGAGAAACTCACATCTGTGCCTGTGATGCAGGCACTACTATTGTAGTCCCTACATCAACCCACTAAATGGTCATGTGGATTTCAAAATTCATGTAGATTACATGCTTGGATCTGGATTTAACCTAATTCTTCTTCTGGTAAGACTCTGCACCCCAGTAGTTATATCATTAGAACTAATTTTCTCTGGTTCTTATGTTATTTTAAATAAGTGAACGTGTAAATCTGTAAGTCTAATACTTGTGATCTTGATGGAAACCTACACTTTTGTCATGTTTTTCCTATTTGGTTGGAACAGATGCCTTTATGGGCCTAGATCTCAAAGCTATACAGTACCCCAAGGTTCAGTCATTCTGCTGACAGACAGAGGGCAGGGTGGGAGGAGGGAGAGTGGGAGGGGAGATAGGCTAGGGTTGGATGGACAGAGAAAGAGAATTAACTACTACCTCGGTAATTTCGAGAAGATGGAACAATTTACCTATAATTGTGTATGTGAGCAATTGAGATAGACTTAAAATCAAGTATGTATGATTTTAAAGTCATGACTTTGAGGAGATATATTTGGCATGTTAGTTATGTGGGGATGTTTGTGTCTTTTCAATAATATTTTTTTGTTCTTTATTTTTTTATTAGGTGAATACCCTCAATGAATCTAAGATTTAGCATTTTGGAAGCCAAAACTTTATTAATGTGTTGCTTTGGTTTTAATATGAGCCTGTTAGCATCCTTTAGTTTTTAGAATTGCCATCTGGTTTGCTTTTTAAATGGTGGTGAAAACATTTAATATGAGATCTACCCTTTTAACAGATTATTTCTTTATTTATTTTGCTTTTTGTTTTTGTTTTTATTTTTTTAATTGCAGTATAATTAACATACAGTGTTGTATTAGCTTCAGATGTACAATATCTGATGCAACAATTCCATGCATCACCCAGGGATATTAATCTTAATTTCTTAATCTCCTTCACCTACTTCATCCATGCTCCCTACCTGTCTCCCCTCTGGTAACCACCAGTTTGTTCTCTATAGTTAAGAGTCCAGGGGAGTTTTGTTTGTTTCTTTCTTTGTTCATTTGTTTTGTTTCTTAAATTCCCCATATGACTGTGATAATACTGTATTTGTTTCTCTCTGACTTATTTCATTTAACATTATCCCCTGCAGATCCGTCCATGTTATTGCAAATGGCAGATTCCATTATTTTTATGGCTGACTAATATTCCATTGTATATCTATACCACCTTTTCTTTATCCAGTCATCTCTTGATGGACACTTGAGTTGCCTCCATATCTTTGCCCTCTTTTAACAGATTTCTAAGTGTGCAAAAAAGCATTGTTATCTATAATGCACAATGTTATCTATAGGTACAATGTCGTGCACCATATATCTAGATCTTTTTCATATAGATATATATGAAATATCTATCTTGCACAACTGAAATTTTATAGTCCTACATTAGCAACCACTGTTCTATTCTTCGCTTCTTTGAGTTTGATTGACTCTTTTAGGTATATAAGTGGAAGCATGCAGTATTTTCCCTTCTGTGACTGGCTATTTCACTTAGCAGAATGGCCCCAAGGTTCATTGACGTCGTTGCATGTTGCAGGATTTCTTTCTTTTTCAAGGCTGAATAATATGTCACTGTATGTATACATCACATTTTTTAAAACTATTCATTGCTTGATGGGTTTTAGGTTGTTTCCAATCCTGGCTATTGTGTATAGGGCTGCAGTAAACATGGCAGGATCTCTTTGCGATCCTGCTTTCAATTCTTCTGGAAGAATACCCAGAACTGGGATTGCTGGTACTTCTTCTTAAATTTTTGAGGAAACTCCATACTGCTTTTCATAGTGGCTGCGCCATTCCACATTCCCACCAACAGTGTACAAGAATTCCAATTATTTAAAACAAAACAAAATAAAACAAAGACAGAGATTCTATCTTTTGGTTTCCAGTTTGATATTAACAATGTAGTATCCCTCCATTCCATGTTCCTCCCATTTCCCAATAAAATTGTATTTAAATTGAATCTTAAGTTTCTTCTCCCCCATATTCTTTTTTTTTTTTTTAAAGATTTTATTTATTTGAAGGAAAGAGAGACAACAAGCAGGAGGGAGGGGCAGAGGGAGAGGAAGAAGCAGACTCCCTACTGAGCCAGGATACCAACGAGTGGATGCAGGGCTGAATCCCAGGACCCCCGAGATCATGACCTGAGCCAAAGGCAGATGCTTAATAGACTGCACCACCCAGGCACCCCATCCTCTCCCCATATTCTATCAAGAGCTCCGAAGAAGATCTTTCTTCTTCCACATGCTAACTCAATTCCCTTCAGTTTGGGTTTTAATATATTTTTCTCGGAATTCTCATTACAGACCCTCTGAAGGTAAATACTGTAAACATTTGGTACTAATCCTACAGAGACGTTTTTCTATGCGCACACACAAAATACTTCAAGAAACACAAAATGACATCATGCTATGCCTTTTTTTTTTTTTTAAAGAAAGGTTTTAATTTGGTGTACACAGACACACAGAAAAGTGCACAAGTCACAATCCTACAGCTTCAGGATGCTGAATTACCAGCGTTTGCACTTTGTAAGAACTCCCGAAGCTGATTGGCTCGGAGCGAAGCTGATTGGCTCGGAGTAAGCTAGAGCTACTTTAGGGCGGAGAAACTAGAGTCCCGGGCAGGAAGCGCCTTCTAGCCTCAGCAGCAGAAAAGCGCGGCGCTGCGGGGAGGAAGCCTAGGTCCCGCTGCCACACTGCAGCGGGGCCACAGCAGAGGCGCAGGGCCCAGGAGGGCCCGTCGGCCGCGCCGAGATGTGGAATCCCCTGCACGACGCCGACTCGACCTTTGTCACTTGGCGCCGCCCGCGCTGGCTGTGCGTTGGGGCGCTGGTGCTGGCCGCCGGCCTCCTGATCGTTGGCTTCCTCTTCGGTAGGGGCGCGCTGGACCCGCGGACGCCGGCGCCTACCCCGCGGCCCCGGGGTTCCCGGGACTCACAGGCTGCTGTCGAGTGCGGTCCTGCAGCGTGATTTCCGCGGGGACGGTGGTTTGGTTTGCGGAAGGCGGGGAAGGGGTCCCCACGGGTTAGCTGGGGACGGGGCACAGTGGGGTTCAGGACAAGCTATGTTAGGACAGTCACCCGGGGTAAGGAGTGGAACGCAGAGACCCTGGAACTGGACTTCAGCCGGTGCCATCCGCTCGAGCCCTTTCGGAAACTGGTTCGTTTTAGGACGAGCGGGGCAGTTGAACCGGGCAGTCCAGGGAGCTTCGCAGGAAAGGACTCTCACCTGTTTGGGGTCTTTAGTCGTCAGGTGCCTGGGCTGCTTCTTGTATACACTGTATACTTGTATACATAGGGCATTGTTGCACGCGGGGTCTTTTCTCTCCTTATTCTTTCGTCCTTGGGAGTTAAATAATTAGAGGAACATTTGGGAACTGGCCGTTACTTTTCAGCTCTCTGAACGAATCTTTACCGATAGGTCTTTTGCGTTGCTCTGTGCACTGCTTCGCACACTTAACCCGACTTCCTAAAGAACCAGGAGCAGCACAAATTCAGACTCTTAATTGTAAGACTCTGCTACTTCTTTGTGGCCTTGAACAATTTACTGAGTCTCTCCTGGCCTCAATTTTTCAATTTTTAGGATGAGGAAAATATCTGTAATTTATTCGGAGTGGTAAATAAAATAGCACTTAATGCTCCTAGCTCAGTGTTGGGGTGTTGGCATTTTAATCCTTCTCGATGAGGAGATATTTCTAATTGGACGTTGGCCCACAGGACTAGTTTAAGGTAGTTCACCCCTGTTCTGAATTCACCGCCCAGTGGACGACACACGATAAGTTCTTTATTAATTATTAATTTTTCCCTAGGATTCTCTGCTTTCCTCTCCCCCACAGGCCTCCCACCTCTTCATTTTGTTTATTTTTCAGCTCTGGATTAAGGCATTTCATCCTCAGTGTGCCCTTCCCTGACCCCAGTCAAATCCAAGTCCTTTTTTTTTTTTTAAATATACGGGTGGAATTGTATTTCCATTTGCTGCCGCCTGTTTGTTTCAGTATGCATGTATATATGCGTGTGTGAATGCATGTGTATGATTAATAACTGGAAAGTTCCACGAAAGCTGGATGGGTGATTTTGGTAACTCTTTTATGCCCAGATCGTATCATTTCTCTAAGTAAAGCCTGTAAAGATGCGTCATTTGCCCCAGATTAAAAGCCAGCTACCAGAGCTAACTGCTCCACAGGATCTGGGTAGGTATTCCCTCTGGCCTCTGTGTGCACTAGGCATCGTTAGAAGCCATTGGGTAAATTGTAGTTTTCTTTTAGCTTTTTAAGGTTCAAGTCTCAAGCCTGCTTCAGCTGGAAACAGAATCTCAACACATTTTGTTTTAGTTTCTGAAACAGAGCAAATTACAAATCTGAGCTTCCTTCAACTCTGAAATAATGTATGCACTTGAAATACATTCATCATTAATTCATTATCAATATTTGCTAAATGCTCATTCTGAGTCAGCAAGGAGCAGTCGCTGGGGATAGAAACTTTCAGGAGAATATAGGTAGATCTCCTTTTTGCCTTAACCTTTAAGAGATCTTGTTTATCCCCAATAGTTGAAATGTATTTAATTTAGTCTTTTCTTATAAAACCTTCTGTTTTTTAGAATCACAGCAACATCTGTCGTTGAAATTGAATTAAAAAATATGTTGTGACTGATCTGTATTTGAAGTGTTTCCATGATTTCTTTTTCCCCCAGTGGAAGTAGCAAGAGAAATTAAATGTAAGAGAATCTCAGTCAATACCGGAGGTCGTTGATACTTTGTGTTTCATGCATGATAGATACAATAATAAGGAAAAACAGTTCCTGTTTGTGAGCTTGTGTCTCATTCCTATCTTTGTACATATTTTACAGGACGGTTTATAAAATCCTCCAGTGAACCTAGTAACATTGTTCCACAGCATAATGTGAAGAAGGCATTTTTGGATGAATTGAAAGCTGAGAACATCAAGAGGTTCTTATAGTAAGCATATATACTTGATGGCTTACATGGGTCATTTGTTATTCTGTTCGGAAAATTTTGATTCAACATTTCGTATACGGGACCTGACTTTTTAAAAAAGTTTTATTTGTTGAAAACCTTGTCTCATATTTCATGTAGACAGGATCATACTGTAAGCTAAACCATATCACTAGAGACAATTTTGGGCAGGAGTCAGCAAACCCTGTAAAGGACCAGCGCCTGTAGGCTGATCTCTGCCACAACTACTCAGCTCTGCTGTAACACAGAACAGGCCAGAGAAAATACGTAAATATACGAGAGTGGCGGTTGCAATAAAACTGCACTGAAATTTGAATGTCATATATGTCACAGAATATTCTTCTTCTTCTTTTTTTTAAACTATTTAAAATGTAATAACCATTTTCAGCTTGTGGACCATACAAAAACAAGGAAGTGGGCTGGATCCGGTCCATGGAACAGAGTTTGCTGACTCCTCTTTTACATTTTAGTGAAAAGAATAAACTTAGACTTTGGACTCAGATATACTTGAATTTAAATTCCATCCTTGCCCATTGACAGTAAAATCACTTGGAGTGAGTACTTAACCTTCCTGAGCCCTCATTTCCACATCTATAAAATGGTGACGGTGATATCATTGTGACGAGGATGAATTAGGGGGCGTATATGTGACATGGCTTGAAAACTAGCTCCTTGTTTCCAAAATAGCTCTCTGTGGTGTAGAGCAAAAGATGTAAATGAGTAAATTTAAAAAGTATTTGCAAAGCAACTAAAAATAAAACACTTATGTAGAATGATTGTATGTAACTGGTTAGAATACTTAGCTTTTTCAAACCAAAATACTTGGAGTTCCTGATAGGGATTGAAGGATTCCTTAGTGAATACAAGTTATAATTTTATATAAAACAGTTATATATATATATACACACATATATATACACACACACACATGCACATATATATACGTAGATGTACACACACATGATCATACACATATGTATATTTTATTTTTTTATTTACAAAAATATTTTCTTTATCTGTTTGAGAGAGAGAGAACACAAGCAGGGGGAGTGGTAGAGGGAGAGGGAGAAGCAGGCTCCCCATTGAGCAGGGAGCCCTATGGGGGGAGAGGGGGCTGGAGGCCAGGAGCCCAGGATCCTGACTTGAGCTGAAGGCAGATGCTTAACCAAGTGAGCCACCCAGGTGCTTCCTATTTTAATTACAATAGAATTAAAACTAGGAATAAAAGGGCCATTTCAAGTGAGAGACCCGAAGCTTAAACTTCGTGGAAAGCCCTCCTATGCCTCTTGGATTTATTTCACTATAATTATATTTGATAGCTAAAATAAAAGTGGAGTTCTGGCAAGATACAATGTTCACTCGTAGACAGAGCTGCTGTCCCTGCTTCCTTTCCTAATCTATGACATGGACTGACCGGCAGAGAAGAAAAATGAATGCCTTCATTTCTCTTTCTAGACTCTGAGTAAAACGAAAGCAGTCAGTTCCTTGCTTATTCTCCATGACCCCGACCAAGCTCCTCTAACAATTTGGATTTCAAGGGTTTCACCATTAGCACAAAAGAAAAATTATGAGAACCCAGCTCATCCCTCCAAGTAATATAGGAAAGATGATGTTAGGCTATGAAGCCGATGGCCAAGAAAGAATTCTTGAGACATCTTTGGTGCAAAAAGGTGATTTTATTAAAGCATGGAGACAGGAGCCTTGGACAGAAAGAGCTTTACCAGGGTCATGGGGAGTGGCCCATTATATACTTTTAAGTTGGGAGGGGGTTAGGGATAGTTTAAGTCTCAAAGGAATTGGGAAGCAAGGTTTCCAGGACATTGAGGAGGCTAGCTATTGTTGGGAAAAGGTTATTGATTACCATCTAATAAAACCTTAGTCATGAGACCCATCAGAGGTATATGGGTGGGTCATATGCTTAAGGGATGATTGCCAACACTTATCTAGGGGGGTTTAGAGATAAAGGAAGTTTCCAAAGGAATTTTTATACATTAAAATAGACTTACAGGATCCTTGGTGGGGGCCCGGGGGCGGGGGTGGTTCAGGCTAGGATTGCCTTTTGCCCTTAGCAAAGTATTAATATTGAGGCAGGTTGAGTCCCTAGAGGAATGTCATTCTGCCTGTTTCAAAGACTTGTCAGTGGGCTCTAGGTAGTAAGGAAATTTAATAATTTTTCTTCTGCCTTTGTTTCCCACATCACAAGGACCACAGAATTACCAGAAACCTCCTGGCTCTCCAGATTTCCCATTTGCCATTCAGCCATCAGAGAGATTTCAATCTAATTCTACCCATAGGTCAGGGGTCCCTAAAGCCTCAGATTTTCCATTTTATCCTCCTTTGCTCTGTAAAGATCCTCTCTAAGGATCTTTCAAGATTCTAAGTTGTCTGCCTCTCCTGTATAGCTGGGAAGATCCCAGTGTCCCTTGGATACAGGGTTGTCTTGTTTCCCTTCTGGTTTTTTTTTGTTTTGTTTTGTTTTTAAGATTTAATTTATATATTAGAGATCACAAGTAGGCAGAGAGGTAGGCAGAATGAGAGAGAGGGAAGGGGTCTCCCCGCTGAGCAGAGAGCCCAGGGCGGGGGCGGGGCTTGATCCCAGGACCCCGGGATCATGACCTGAGCCAAAGGCAGAGGCTTAACCCACTGAGCCACCCAGGCGCCCCTCCCTTCTGTTTGGTAAACACCTCTGTTGAATTCTCAGCTCTGTTCACTACTTTGCATCTCTAGGGAAATTTTCCTTCCCTTCCAGATCCCACTTCCTAAAAATAAGATTATTTTGGAAAACTCTTCTAGACTCCTGGGCTCAGAATTTCCCTGATATGCCTTTGAGTACCACTTCTGCTTTTACGAGCTGCCTTCCAGACATCTAGGTCCTGCGAGCTCTGTTCCATCATCTGTAAACCAGACACAATGTATTAAAACATGAATACTAACAGGTCTTTTTATTAATTGAGATAATGTACTGGTATGTGGCACTTTTCTAGCCAGAGATATGTGAGCCCATTATTAAATACAAGTTGTTGGCTATTTGGGATGATCTGTAAATTGTTATTTTTTAAGAAAACTTGATGTCTTAGCAGGATCGACAAATTACTTGCAACACACTTCATAATTGATTAAAACAAGAAAAATTAAGAGCCGCGGCTTAAGTTACCTAATTGAGCTACAAAGCTTTGGAAAGTAGTGAGGTAGCAACATTCTCTGTGGGTCCAGTTGAGAAACTGAAGATTTAGCCAGAATTACAGGGCGTTAGGGATAGTTCTAAGACCTCTACTATACCACTTATAGGATTGTATGTCAGTTAGTTTATTTATCATTGGAAATGAGTATTTTTTTCTACTCCTCATTAGGATCAGCTTTGCTCCAAATGTGTGGGTTCCAGCCCTGATGGTAGCAGTGTTGTATCCTCATTGGTAATGACAACATTCTTACAAGGAATTGCACTCATAATAGCCAGGCCTGATAATAACCAAATCCCTCCCTCCCTCCCTCCCTTCAACCCTCCCTCACTTCCACCCTCCCTCTCTCCCTCTCTTCTTTCCTTCCTTCCTTCCTTTCTTTTTTGGTAGTAGGGAGAACAGGTTCAAGACTCCCTATTGGCAACTGTTCTTTTTTCTTAATTTTTTTTTAAGTGAACTCTACCGCTAGCGTGGGGCTCAAACTCATAACTCCGAGATCAAGGGGCACATGCTCTACCAAACTGAGCCAGCCGGGTGCCCTATTTCTTAGACGTAGGGACAGTGATCGCTCTGACTTGAAGACATATGCATAATCTGCGTCCACTTTAGTTATGTTACAGTTTGTGATCTGTGTGACATAGAAAAAAAAAATAACAACATGTTGGCTCTTTTTCTGTTATCTCTGCAGGTATACATTGAAAATACAAAGATACCTCAGCTGCCTCTTAGAATTGTGTCATTTTTGTTACTACCTTTTGCAAGAACACATTAGAAATTTTGTGTCATTGTTCTAAGGGAGTAAAAATATCCTATCCCCTTCAAGGTCCTACTGGAAGGACTAGGAATTAAATTGACACAAGAGAGATTCATGGGACAAAATCAGATTTAAGGGGCACCTGGGTGGCGCAGTTGGTTGGGCAACTGCCTTCGGCTCAGGTCATGATCCCGGAGTCCTGGGATTGAGTCCCACATCGGGCTCCCAGCTCCATGGGGAGTCTGCTTCTCCCTCTGACCTTCTCCCCTCTCATGCTCTCTCTCACTGTCTCTATCTCAAATAAAAAAAAAAATCTAAAAAAAAAAATCAGATTTAATAGTGTATGTGTGAGGAATCCATATAGACATGGGAATTCCAAAGACAGGCAAAATGAGGTATATGGAAGGAATGAACTTCGTAGGGTGATAAGAAGAGCGGATGTTTGGTAATTAGATATTTGCCGGGCCATACAGATGGATCACTCAAATAAAACTGATCTCTGCTAAAAACCCTTATTTTGAGAAAGATTACCAATTTAGAGTCTTCTGTGTTGTTAAGGGAGTGGCAAAAGTTTCTTTTGAGCCTGTAGGGTTTTGATGACCTTCAGCTCAGAATAATGTTCATGCCAAAGTGCCCCATCTTGGGGCAGCCCACTTTTGACCCCTATAGTGTTAAGCCCTTAAACATTTTTTTGAATGGGGATTTTGATACTGTCTTTGTAAATACAGTTTAAATTATTTTAAGAGAATTACAAAAAATAATCACAAGAACTCCATTTTTTAAAAATTGGGAGTTATTCTTCTGGGCAGTTGATTTTCCAAGTTTTGGAAAATCAACTTTTTTTCAAATCACATTTGAAAATGGGATCATCATAGCCATGTTGCCTATTTGTTAGTTGTTTTTTTTAAACCCTGTAAGGATGGACATGTGGTGATTTTAGAAAAAAACCCTACATATTCAGAAGCAGACGTTTGTGAAGATCTAGAAATAAATGTCTTTTTATGATACATGATGGCATGTGGATTTCCTTTCTTTAAGTGGGTTAAGCTGAAGCTACCAATGAGCTGAATCTTCAGGGAAACAACACATTTCCAGGAGAGAGAGAGAAATTTAAACAAAGGCACCAGTATCCAGATATATTAAATGAGAAAGTAATAAACCCGTGAAAATATTTTTGGTAGCTGAAATTCTGCCCACATAGGTTATTCATTAGAGATGTTCCTTGTTAAGGTTTATTATCATCATTGATTTTTAAGTGTATTATTATGCATGATGAATGGAGTACAAGAGATTCAGTCTGAGCTTCTCGAAATATGTTTAGATTATTCCTTAATGAAGATACTCTATAAAGGTTGCTAATCAAAAAGTTTCTCACTTAGCCATAACTTGAAGTATTTAAAAATAAATGTTAATTGTCAGTCATTCTTGGCACATCACAGCTTGGTATTTTGTATGAAAATATTTTTTATCTTCTAAATCTATTTCACACAGTGAAATAAATAATTCCATGAAAGTTCTTAAGATGCATGAGTCTTAAGAAAAGAAGAGGACAGTTTCCTCATCTACTATATAGGGATACACCCACAGGACTGCACATAACAATTTTCTACAAAGATCCGTTTCTTCAATTTTTCTCTTGAACGAGTACAAATTAGAGCATGGAAACTTCACAATACGCTTTGAAAATCTATTTGATGTGATAATAGTAGCACTTTGCCTTTTTAATGTATCACATCTCAAAGCACCTTTTAAATGTCAATCTGCCTTCCTTGGTTGTTCATTTGAGATAAAGGCTGACTCAACATTAATTTCTAACCACTTTCAATTTTTGTTCACCAGTAATTTTACACGGCTGCCACATTTAGCAGGAACAGAACAAAACTTTCAGCTTGCAAAGCAAATTCAATCCCAGTGGAAAGAATTTGGCCTGGATTCTGTTGAGTTAGCCCATTATGATGTCCTGCTGTCCTATCCAAATAAGATTCATCCCAACTACATCTCAATAATTGATGAAGACGGAAATGAGGTAAAAGAAAGAGATAAGAAACTACCCTCATCTCTATTTTTTTCAAATACCTTTTATGAGAGTATGCCCTCATACCATCTCTGATTATTGATAGAAATCAATATTATTGAAATTTGTGAATGTTGTCTTTAATATCTCATTGCCAGTGTCAATTCCTTTCCTGTGATGTTTGAATTTGGAGTGATGTTGGAAAAATTAATGCTTGATGATAGTTGTATATTCTGTCTTTTAGTATCGTGTGCTGATATAAAATATGATGTGTTAGGACTTCCAGGCAAGTAAAATAGACACATTTTTGATGGGTTCAGACTATTAAAGATACTATATAAGTTTGGGGGTGTGAGGAAACTCAAGATAGCCGATGTGTAGTTTGAGTCTGCAGCTTTTTATTGGTACTTAATGACATGACTTAAATGATCATGTGTTTAGCTCTGTCCCCAGAACTTGGATGTGAGCATTTGAAGGGGGAAGAGAGTTTGGAGAGAATGTCTATAGAATGATTACCTAAAGAATTTATAATCTTGTTTGCAAGCTAGGGTATATACTTGAGGAAAAAAAGATAATACAAGTAATTGAGGTATTTCTTATCACAATACATATTCAATGTGAAAGCTCGTAAAGTAAAACTCATTCACTTAACCCTATGTATCATACCTTAGTTTTAGAGCTATTGTATCGTAACTGAAATAGCCCCTTTCAATCTAGATAGTTTCCTTCAGTGCTTTGTTAGTTGGGACTTCTCAATTGTATATAGCTTCAAATATGTCCAGCTTGATCAGTGAACTGGAAATGTCATGTGATTTAAATATATATAAATTAAAAAAAAATTTCCTAATATGTCAATCACATTCTATCAACTAAGGAATCTGCCTTTTAATGGCAAATATGCTGTTACATTTTCCTGTCAATGATGTAATCTCATGCTAAATTTCCTTATATGATTTGAAACTTCCCATATTAACTACTATGTTAAATTATTGTAGTTAATACTTTATCTTTTTAAAATATTAAACTATCTCAAAATTTTAAAAGTATTTTTAAAAAAAGGTTATGTGGAATATCAATATACCACATATGATCCCATAACATTTATTTAATAAGTGGGGGCATATCTATAAAATTAAGTACTAAGCAGTCTATAAAAGTATGTTTAGGGAAGTTATTTAATGATGAGATAAGATCTAGATTATGTTAAAATAAATAAATAAATATTAGACCTCTGTCTTGATCTATCAGATTTGGGGATGATCTATATACAATGAGGAAAATAGCAAATTTGCACTTCTTTTTTCCTTCTTCTTTCACCTCTCAATTTTGAATGTGACTTTGCTTTTATTATTCCATTTCATTATTTGTTTTGCCATTATAAGCATTTATTAAATTCTTCAAGCCTGTCACATAATATAAAGGTATCATGTAGAAACGTCGTTCTGGAGATTTTCTGGAATGGTGTTAGCTGTCTCTTTTGGCTTCCTAGACCAATTTCTGTTGGGATGGGGAGTGATTTCCCCACACATACAAACAAGCAATTCTCAGACACCAGTTGGGTGTCCTATAATTCAACTCAGTTCTGACGCTATTTACCTGGAGATTCCGTCAGATGCCATAGGTAAGAGTTCAGTCTCATAAGACTATCCCCTGCCCCACCCATTCAGATGTCATTTGCAAGCCCAGGTTGTTAACCTGTGTTTCTGACCTACCAGCTATAGACTGGAGGTTCCAATGACCCCCTTCAACTCAGGATGCCAGTTGAGAGCCCAGGTTGGAAACTGTACTTCTGACAGACAGATGGGCAGAAATCAGAGTTTCCCATGATCCCCTCCTGAGGTTTGGTTAATTTGCTAGACCAAATTAACATTTGCAAAAAACATTTTATGATCCAGATTACTGATTTATTAAAAGGATGATAAATGATACGAATCGAAAGCCAGATGAAAGATGCATAGGGCAACATATGTGGGAAAGAGTAGAGAGCTTCCATGCCCTCTCTAGAAGCCCCAACAACCCCCCCCCCCCGACATCTCTGTGTGTTCTGCAGCCCAGAAGCTCTCTGAACCCTGTCCTTTGGGGTTTTATGGAGGCTTCATTACATTGGTGTGATACTAAATCTTGGCTGTTGGTGATTGATTCAACTTCCAGCTCCTCTCTCCTCCTGGGGGGGAGTTTGGCAGTGGGACTGAAAGTTCCAACCCTCTAATCACTAAGCTGGTTCTCCTGGCTACCAGCTCCCATCCTTAAGTGGGGTCCAAAAGTTACCCCGTTAACATAACAATAGACACCTTTGTTGCTCTCATCAGGAAATTCTTTTTAGGAGGTTTTAGGAGCTCAGTGCGAGAAAGGGATGAAAATCAAATATACATTTATTATAAATCACAAAATCACACTGCCTAAAGCTTCCTAATTTTTTAAAAGTTATATCATCAGTTCATTTTCCTTTTTTATTTTCATTCAAAGTACATCTGGGGCGCCTGGGTGGCTCAGTTGGTTGAGCAACTGCCTTCGGCTCAGGTCATGATCCTTGGGTTCCAGGATCGAGTCCCACATCGGGCTCCCAGCTCCACGGGGAGTCTGCTTCTTCCTCTAACCTTCTCTCCTCTCATGCTCTCTCCCACTTTCTCTGTCTCTCAAATAAATAAATAAATTTATTTAAAAAAAAAAAAAACAAAGTACATCTGAACATAAAGAGTCACATACTTTTCCAAAGTGCCTTACTTCTTCCCTAATTCTCCCTTTCCTGAAGCAAGCACTATTCAACTGTTGACACAAAATGAACAAACCTTTATTTCATTTTATTTTTTAAGAGATTTTATTTATTTATTTGACAGAGAGAGAGAGAGAGAGAGATCACAGGTAGGCAGAGAGGCAGGCAGAGAGGGGGAAGCGGGCTCCCCGCTGAGCAGAGAGCTCCATGTGGGGCTTGATCCCAGGACCCTGAGATCATGACCTGAGCCAAAGGCAGAGGCTTTAACCCACTGAGCCACCCTGGCGCCCCTGAACAAACCTTTTAAATTTTAAAGGAACAGAGTTTTATTTGAACCCAAGTTAAGACAGTTGCTCAGGATATGTGATTTTCATATAAGAAAAAAGGAGCATTGGGGCTCTCCTGGGCCTCTCCCAGGAATGTGACCTTTAACTAGTCAATCTGGAGTTACCTAGTCAACTCTGATGAGGTAATCCACCCAAATGACACCTTTTGTCCCCTAAAGGACAAAGATCCATAAGGAAAAATACAAGGAAATTCTAAATAAGGAGTGAAAAAAGAGGCATCTCTATAGATGCTGCACAGATAAGAAAGATAATACTAGGAAGAAGTATGCCAATAATTCACAGCTGAGATGAAATGGAAAAAACATGAATATTGACACAAGAATGCATTATTAAAAATCCAAATAGTTCTATAACATTAAATTGAATCGGTACTTCAAAAACTCCCACAACACAGGGCATCAAGACCAACTGGTTTTCCTTTAAGTTTGAAAGATAAAGTAAAAGATCATTTAAATATAACACAACCTATTTCAAAGAATATTAAAAACTCAACTCATTTCTTAAGGCAAGTATAATCTAGAAATGATAGCCAACAAGCAAATTGCAAAAATACAGAACAAATGTGTAATGTATATAGATAATATAATTATCATTACAAAAAAGAAAAATTGCACATCCATCTCAAAAAATATCACCCACCAAAAAAAGTTGAACAAATGGAACTTGAATTCACAATAAAGAACTCTTAGTAAATTTGAAAATGAAGTTAATTTACATCACCTGATAAATGTCATAGCAACTATCAAAATTAATGGTGAGACATTAAAAAAAATTCCTTTTGAGTTTAGATATCTATCACTACTTTTCAACATTGTACATGGCCCTGGTCCTAGACAGGGGTACAAGCAGTTACGGGAGACCAGTTGTGAACCTGACATTATGTTATCCCAATTACAGCACCAAATAGCTACCTTTTCTGAGGCACACAGACCCTAATGTGAAACCATATCAACTACTACACTTCAAAAATCCCCACGCCCTCCATATAGCCCATAATTCTTCTGTGAACCACATAGGGTACAAAATGCATCTGAATCATTGGGAAAGATTATAGAAGAAACTCTAGTAAAGTACAATACAAATCCCTCTAGAAACAAAGTCCTTGCATCAGCACATCTTTCAGCCAAGGGAGTATTCAAGTTGGTCTCACTCAATTTGCTGATATGGTCATCTTCAATTATACAGCTTCTCTGAACAAGCAGATTTTAGAGCAAGTCTATGAGTTATTCTAACAAGTAGGAGAAATTTGTAAGGTCAAGGAAACAACTTGGGTTCTTTTGGGTGACTTTTGGGTGACTTTATTGCTGGTAGACTATATGCCGGAGAACATTGCTCACTTTCCAGAATCACTGATATAGCCTCAAATTATGTATTCTGAGTATAATTAAACCAGTTTAGTTTACAAATTTCTGTTTACGTTTTGTGACATTACAAAAAGGCAATATGTAGTTTAATCTGTATCATATCGCTACGTGAACAAAGAAGAGATAATAGTCTGTATATATTTGAAATATTTCTGGTAGAATCTATAGAACACTAGTCATATTTGTTGCCTGTGGAAGAAGGAACTTGTGTGTGTTGTGCAGGAGAGTAAAAGTTTACAGTTAACCACAGAACTCAGCTCTGAATAGTCACAATAATTAAGTTACACTGGGCGATGGTGATAGTACAAAAACATTCACAGGTGAGACAGGGAGAAAAACAGTTGAACTGTCAAAATGTTGAAAGATAATGCCTAAATCTGAAACGCAGTATGTTAATTAAAGAGAAAGAGGTAAATATCCCCCAAGTGAACTCCAGGTTGTGAGTTCATTTGAAAAGAAAGGAAATTTTCAGCTTTTCGTGTTTGTGGGTCCTGCTCCTGAGCTCCCAGAGAAGCTATATTTGATGTTTACCAAGGTCAGATGACTCTGCAAAACCTTAAAGTATGTATGGGCTCAATCAATATTTCTACAATACAAACATCTTAGAATATTTTCACTTTGGTCATACCCTACCAATTTATGCCCATAATTCTAATTCAATCTTGTTCTTGTCAACTTGAATAATACTTGCTTTTATTATTATGTTTTTTGGAGGGAGGACAGGAGGAGCATGCATGAGGGGAGGGGCAAAGGGAAGAAGAGAGAAAAATCTTTTTTTTTTTTTTTATTAACATATAATGTATTATTTGCCCCAGGGTACAGGTCTGTGAGTCATCAGTCTTACACATTTCATAGCACTCACCATAGCACACACCCTCCCCAATGTCCATAACCCAGCCACCCTATCCCTACCTCCAGCAACCCTTAGTTTGTTTCATGAGATTAGGAGTCTCTAATGGTTTGTCTCCCTCCCTATCCCATCTTCTTTCATTTTCCCCCCTATACCCCACAACCCCCCTCCCTGCCTCTCAAATTCTTCATATCAGAGAGATCATATAATTATCTTTCTCTGATTGACTTATTTCGCTCCACATAATACCCTCTAGTTCCATCCACGTCGTTGCAAATGGCAAGATTTCATTTCTCTTGATGGCTGCATAATATTCCATTGTATATATATACCACGTCTTCTTTATCCATTCATCTGTTGATAGACATTTAGGTTCTTTCCCTAGTTTGGCTATTGTGGACATTGCTGCTGTAAACATTCAGGTGCATGTGCCCCTTCGAATCACTACATATAAACTATATGTAAGCTATACATATAGTTTAGTTATACACTACATATAAGCTATAAACATTCAGGTGCACGTGCCCCTTTGGATCACTACACTTTAGGGTAAATACCCACTAATGCCATTGCTGGGTCGTAGGATAACTCTATTTTCAACTTCCGGAGGAACCTCCATTCTGTTTTCCAGAGTGGCTGCAAAACCTTGTATTCCCACCAACAGCGTACGAGGGTTCCCCTTTCTACACATTCTCACCAACATCTGTTGTTTCCTGACTTGTTAGTTTTAGCCATTCTGACTGGTGTGAGGTGGTATCTCACTGTGATTTTGATTTGTATTTCTCTGATGCCGAGTGGTGTTCAGCACTTTTTATGTGTCTGTTGGCCATTTGGATGTCCTCTTTGCAGAAATGTCTGTTCATGTCTTCTGCCCATTTCTTGATTGGATTATTTGTTCTTTGGGTATTGAGTTTGAGAAGTTCTTTATGGATTTTGGATACTAGCCCTTTATCTGATGTGTCATTTGCAAATATCTTCTCCCATTCTGTCAGTAGTCTTTTGGTTTTGTTGACAGTTTCCTTTGCTGTGCAAAAGCTTTTGATCTTGATGAAGTCCCAATAGTTCATTTTTGCCCTTGCTTCCCTTGCCTTTGGAGATGTTTCTAGGAAGAAGTTGCTGCAGCTGAGGTCGAAGA